>JARHVA010003202.1:1732500-2113980 GCA_037957365.1 Torreya grandis | reverse complement strand
ACACCATGTGATTTGATCCTAGGTCAATCGATATATTATTGTATGATACTCCATATTTTTCACCTTTTATTGGTTTAATACCCACCAATATATAAAAATATGTGGATGAGACCATCCAGTAACGTGTCCACCAACTAAACATATAATTTAAATATGGTCATATGCCCACACATGGAGAAGTGTGGTCATGTTGAATCTACCACCATAGGTATCCAAGTAAAATATGTAAAATTATTGATACAATTGAGCCACCATCGTGTAACCTAAGAATACGGAGTACCCATCTACTCAATACTCCACACAATATGATACATGTGATATGATATCATAACCCACCACCATCTAAACCAATGAATGATGAAATTAAATAACAAATAATTTTATGTTATTATGGAATAGGAGATCTCACTAATCTCATCAAGGATAATTATACCATATGGTTCCATGTCATCCTATAATTGGTAATCATAAAACCTGATATGCATATGCTAGTTTGATAATCATATCCCTTATGGGGAGTTAAAAGGTGAAATTATAAAAATTCCACCTCTCAGCTAATGTTTTAATAATATGTACATCATAATGGATTTGTCCCAATTAGCCAACCTAACCAAGCCTTGCCTAGTCTAAAATTTCCTAATCTACAACATCTAAGCCAAACTTAGTCAAACTAAAAATGTGCCTCCCATATATAAACTCCCAAATATGCACATATTTGTAAATAAAATAAACAAAAAAATAGAAATATTAGTCATTAATTTAATAAAAAATAATAAAAAATCACAAATTTATTAGTTATTAAGTGATGTTAGCATCAGATGATACCATCAAAAATTAGATGCTTACATGGGACACTATCATCTAAAAGCTAACAATACCATCCATTTAGCCAATGGTAGTATCTGTTGACATGTTTTAGGGATAGAATGGTACCCAAAAATTTAAAAACAAAATATAAATAAATAATAAAATTCAAAAACATCACTCATCAGCTCCTCCAGATTCTAACCCTCCAATGTAGCTCGTAGGATGTCAAATCACATTGGATACATGATTTTGCCTTGAGTTATTTTTAAACTAAATAAATAATATCAATATCTCAAAAATTAAAATTCAATCAAAACTAATATGTGTGTGTGTGTTAGCTGACATTTCACTCATTATGTGCACCTAAGAACCTCAAGAATCAATATATTTAACCTTGTATATATAAATCATTAACCATATGTTACACAGGACCCACACAAAGAGTTATTCTAAATTATCTATTTTTTATGAATGCTAATGAAAATTTAGAAAATTAATAACTCTAATAAAATAAATTATTATAATATAGTTCAAAAAAATTTAAATATTACAATAATATGTCTTCTAAGGCATGACACCACTACTTGATTGATATATATATATATATATATATATATATAATATATATATATATATATATATATATATATATATATATATATATATATATATATGGTTTATATATATATGATCATTTGATCCTTTTTTGATAAATTTCCTACCAATTTACATTCCCCTCATCCCAAAGGTGGGGGGGGGGGGGGGGGGGGGGCATATCAGTGGGGGGATGTTTAGTAGACATAAGTCCATAAATACATAGTTGAAAATTTTGGTATAATTTGATACAATATACATGATTTAGATATACTCTTAGGTAAAAATATCATGCATTTGGAAAATATTTCAAAGCTTTGGACAAATTTATTAGATTTGTGCCAAAAATTATACCCAATGACCATAGATTTGGGATAGGGTTTTTTTAATTTGTGACAAATATTATTGACAGTGATAAAATATAGGGGCATATGTCATGCACATATACTTTAGTTGACATAGTTACATGATATATTTATAGATATGTTATATATTTATAGATATTTTTACTTGAAATGCATTATATTTTCATATGCCATACACATGTACCAAATAACAAACATATATATGCATATATACACATATATATGTATGTATTTACATATATACACATATGTATATATGTTCACTATATTTGTGCCCCATCATGTATGTTATAAATGATGTATAATATATATGTGTATCTATTATACATCACTTATAGAATACATGATGGGGGCACAATTTTTTTCCTTATCTCACTACACATTGATGCACTATTTTTTCCAAGATGCACCGATTGAGCCTCTATCTATCTGTACCAATTAGATCCCTTGACTAGTGTGGTCAAAACTCATCATCCTTGATGATCTTGGTACTAATCCCATTTTTTTAGTTTGATATGGTTACACTATTTGACCTCAACTATATTTTTTAGATTATGTTTACATTTGATTTGTGCATTCAAGATTCAACACTCTCAATGGACTTGGAACTACTCACCTTATACTAGGTTTGGAGAATGATCAACCTTTCCCCCTTAAATCACCTTTTAAGAAACATAGACAGTATGATATACACATGAACGCTAATGAAATCATTTATTTTATAGCCATAAAATGAATGGGGCCTTAAGTCCCCTTCTATCTCTCCATGCTCCACAATAGGGGTAATATTCTAGAGACGTCACTATGAACATATATAAGTGTAATCATTACATTTTTATTTATTTTTTAGATAATTTTACTTTTGATCATTTTCATCTTGTACACTAATTCTATTTTAATGTGATTTTGGTTGTTGTACAATAACTACAAAATCAAGTTAAAACCACCATGAGATCAAGGTGTGTTTATTCACCAAGGTATAAACTCCCTTTAACTCTATTAATTTTATTTCATGCACTTACTAGATTAAATTTGGGGAGGGGTGGGGCAGGGGGCAATGAAGGTACCCATATTTTTTAAAATTATCATATCATGATGTCTTTTTCATAGCTTTGGATATATATTTCTTTTGATAAATATTTGAGTACTTGGTCGTGTAATATTACATGGACCTCTTTGGTTGTGTGACTTTTATTATTATGTTTTACCTCTTGTGTCTTAATTATCACTACTCCATAATTTATCTATCATGTTATAGTTATTCTTATGTATATGTATCTTGGTCTATCTATTTATTTCTCTGACACTACTATTAACTTTGGGACACTAACATCCATGCTAGTGTCATAAAGCTGACATTAGTGTCCCACCTTATCCTCTTTTATTTTTTTGTTTATTTTTATTTTTGACTATTTTTAAGGGTATGTATGTTTGTTCTATTATTATATTTCATGCACCACTAGGTCTTAATTAAATTTAAAATATTCCCTATATACACAAACCTAGGGCATAGTGTTTGATTATTAAGAAAGCATCTCAATTATCATACACATTATTTTATTCAAGAGATGTTGAATCAAATATTAAACTAAATTTATAGAACTTATATTTTAAGTATTAAAAATTTTAATTTTCACTTGAATTATTTGTACCAAGGGTTTTAATAGGATAAATAGAACATAGATGCAAAATCACCATTACACATATATACCTAGGAAGGATAACTACATTCAAGTATTAGTATATGGCTATGTAGGAAGCATTTAGCAACATCCAGGTTGTTAGGTTTAGCTCAACTCATGTGATAGCCTATTTATATTTAGTTACAAGTGTTTAAGAGGTAATAAATTAGGGTTTTGTTATCACAAGTAGATTGCACATAATCTTATCACAAGTTTATGATTAAATAATAAATACAATTACAAGCATAGATTTATGAAGAGTTAGTGTTAGTTTTAGTGTAGGAATATAACCATCAAAATAAAAATAATACTATCAAAGTTAGTGTCCCAAACTTGATGCTAGTATCTATGCTAAATAAAAAAATAAAACCCATAAAACTTTGAAGAGTGATTTGAGTTACAGATCCAAGATGAAGTTGGTCAATAGTGAGAGGCTAGAATAGAATGGTAAACAAGATATGCTCTCTCTTAAACCTTAGTCACATAGTCATTTTCATATTTATTTCACTTAAATGAGTAAATTTAAAATATTTATTATATATTTATAGATTTTAATTTTACTTTATTTGAATCAATATTTTATTTCTATAGTGTATTTATGTAAAACCTAATTGTATATAAAATAATGATCTAGGAAATATGGTAGAAATTCAAGGTATCTTAAAACCATTTTCCAATAAAATTGTGTCAACCTTGTATTTTAGGTATGTAATTAATAAGATCTACAATTTTTTCTCTATAAAAATGAAATAAATCTCTAAAGAAGGATAACCTACACTAATATTCTTTCTTGATTTATGAAAATTCAGGGACATTTCTTGAGAAACTTTTAGGATAACCACCACTAATGTAATTTTATTTCTCAAATAACATTATGCCTAGATATACACCTAGATCAAAAGAATCATATAGGATGAATGTGGTATATTTTTAAGATCCAAAGGTCCAATTGTAAGAGCTCATGAATAAAGTGCTAGTTAGACCAAGTGTTTCTCCTTTGGGTACTCCCATTATTTTCATGAAAAATAAGGATGGAAAAATAAGACTTTGCATAAATTCTAGGATGTTGAATAAATTAACTATCAATAATATGTATCCTTTGCATAGGATTAATAACCTTTTTGATTAAATGAGACGTGATACATTTTTATCCAAAAGATACCTTTGAATGGGGTATCATCAACTCTAAAATGTGCATAGTATTTCCCTTAAAATTAGGTATGGACACTATGAGTTCACCATCATGCATTTTTCCTTGATCAATACAATTATATCATTCATGAATTTTATGAGAATTTCTTGAATCATTTTCTTCTAGTATTCCTTAATGATATTATTATTTACTTAAGGAATGAATTAGAACATGAAAAACATCTGTACTTAGTCCTATAAAGGTGAAGGCAACATAAGATTTATGTCAAAACTTCTATATGCTCTTTATTTTAGAATAAATACATTATTTATTCCATATAATTTTAAAATAGGGGTTTTTGTGTTGATACTTTCAAGATCAAATCCATTAAGGAATATCCTACTCCTAAGAATGTTTTATAAAGTGAGAAGATTCATGGGGTTAGGTGGTTATTACCATATATTCAATGATAATTTCTTGATGGTGGATAACCAAACCACTTCCTTATAGTGAAAAGGGAATAAATTTAAGTGGAAACCTTAGTATGATGAGGCATTCCAAATTATTAATCAATTATTGACTAATCCACCTATATTCATAATTTTGGATATAAATGATAACTTTAAAATCTGGATTGATCCACCTATATCACTAGGTTTGGTTGCATCCTAACCTAAAATGATAGAGTGGTTGCTTATAAATCTCATAAACTCAAGGAACACAAAAATAAATATCCTACCCATGATATGAAACTAAAAATATTGGTTCATGCACTCAAAGAGTGGAAACATTTTTTTTCTTATAAATCATTTCAAATTAAAATAAAACCATCATATCCTTAAAAATATTTATTCATGGGATGATATGAATGCATGGAAATTTAGATGGATAAAATTGATTAGCATTTAAGATATGAAAATTTTAAATGTCAAATGTAAGAAGTTTTTTATACCTTTAGCAAGCATACTTATGTTTCTTATATTTTTTTATTAAGGTCAAATTTAAGAAATTATATGATGGAACAATAGGGAATTTATTTTTTTTGTATGAAAAATGGCATAAAAATATCCAAATAACATGTGTTTGAATCTTATTATATTTATTCCTTAGATTGAAATGGTCTTCTGAGGAGTCAAGGAATATTTTATGTTATAGAGTTTAGAAAATTGAGGGATCGAGTCTTAGAATAAGTTCATATAACACCTCATTTTTCTTATCCTAATATCAATAATATGACACATGAACTAAAAAATATTTAATGTTTTCCTATATTAAATAAATATGTGGTTGTTTATGTGAAAAAAATGATTGAAATTCCAGTGGCTTAAGGTTGAGAATTGTCATCCAAGTGGATTAATTCATCCTCATTCCATACCTAATTATAAATTCCCTATGATTTTAATGGAATTCATATTAAGATTTCCAAAATCTCATGGAAGGAATGACTATCCTAGTGGTGATTTATAAGTTCACCAGGGTTTAAACTTTTATCACACTAAATTTTAAATATGATGAATCTACTCATGATAAAATATTTTGGAAGTAAATAATTTCACTTCAAGGAATTCTTAATTTATTATCTCATATCAATATAATTTTCTTGTGTCAAAGGTTTTGGAAAACCTTAACTAGTACATTTGAAATTCAATTGTATTTTAGGTCTTCATACCACCTTAAAACAAATGGTCAAACTAAAATATTAAACCAAATATTTGAATACATTATGATAGTGTATGTCATGGATAAAAATCACTAACATTTTCCATTTTATTATCAATATGGCTATTTTTGAAGTCTAGTATGGTTAAAAATTCCAAACTCCCTTAGCTAGGAAGGTTTGGAAAATAAGTTTTATGCAGGACCTGACACCCTACATGATTATGACACTAAAATTACTCCCATTCATAAAATATTTAAGGTTTCCACTAATAGGAAAAATATATATGTAAACTTTAAAATAAATCCTAGAGATTTTAAGTTATGGAAAAAGGTTTTTCTTAAAGTGAGACCTCAAAAGAGTTCTATCAATTTTTTAAAAACCTTCCAAGATTGGTCCTCATATTTTTATTACATTCAAGGTTATAGAAAATATTATCCTTATTGATTATCATATAACTCTTTCTAATTATATATATAAGATTAATTATGTGATTCATGTTTTTTTCTTAAATAAATATATCTCTTTTTTGCCTCACATTTTTAATTAGAGTAATCTACTATTAGATGAGGAGACAATATAGATATATCCTATCAATATCATTTCCCATTGTAACATTGAGAAATGAAGACATGATGTGCAACATGCAATGGTCTAATTGGAAAAATGTAGTGAGATAAGTTCCACTTGAGAAGATGAAAATCTCTTCCATTAGCATAATCCTCACTTGTTTATATAAGCAAAGGGATAACACTTACTTTAAGGTGGTGAAGATTTAACATCCCAAGTTTATCCTCCTAAATAATAATGCATTGAACATCATTGTAATAAAATATTCTTATCATTTTCTAAACTAATTTTGTTAATTTTTTGTTTTGAGTTATACTGGTTTTATAATATTTTTTGTATTTGATGAGTTTTGCTTTTATTTAAAATTAAATGCTTCATTTAATTTTAGTATTTAGTTTCAATAGTTTTTTATTTCATCTATTCAATTTAGGTACTATTAAACTTTGTGTTCATGTTTCAAGTGGTACCATCTAATTGAGATGGATAAGTCTGGCAATGAAGGATTCTTACAAGTACAAGTTACACTATCATAAAAGTATACGTAGGTAAATGAGACTAAAATAGATAATTAGTATTTTCACCTTCTTGTTTATTATTTTGTCATATATGGATACACTTGTATTATGCATATCTTATTTCTTTGATTATGTTATAACCTTATATTAAGGTGGTTTCTTTTAGATAGATAGATGATTAGTTTTGATTAAAAAATTATAAAAAAATTTATGTATGCTTATTTAAAATGGAATAAAGTTCTAATATGACTATCAACACATTTAGGTTTGTAAAGAGAAACTATTTTATTCTTTTTGGGAATTAGGTGTTTAATGCCTAAGCAAATAAAGGTCTGAGTAAATGTAAATTAGTAATTAATGTGTCTTAATTAACCTACTAATTTGTGCAAATAGGTATGTATTTTATCTTTTCTAAAAATAACAAGTGTAGAAAAATTAAACTTAGCTTATTCTGGGCTAAAATGAATGATGTAGTATCTAGAAATTACTATGCAAGGATGGTAGACTATCATAAATAGAACCTAAAACTCTCTTTTTGGATTGGATAGTAGCACCAAACTTAAGACACCATACTGATTGGTGTTATAGTCCACTTTTTAGCACTATTGTCCCTTTTTAGAGCTATTGTCCACTTTTTACACTATTATCCTAGTGGTCTATTTTTTCTTGGTTTTGTTTAATAGGCCTACAACACCTTGGTAGTGAAATATCAAAGCTTGATTCTATGTAGATCTCATTATTTGTCTGATTCAATCTTTAAAACCCTTAGGAGCTCCTAGTAATTAAACTTTAATATCAAATTTGGAAAAGAGAGAAAGGTTTAGTGTGTAAAGGATATGTTGGATGTACTTTACACCCTATGTGTGGGCACATTGCCTACATACCAATACTCTAAAGAGGGATCAAGCTAATGTAGTTCTCCCATTTGAAGTGCTTGATGTAATTATATGATGTATTAAATTATATGTGAAACTATAATGTACTTTAGATGACTAGGGACTGGTGTGAGTACTTGAATAGGCTTGAATTGGTCTTGGAAGGCTACATGTAGAGAATAAGGAAGAGTGTTTAAGTGTACTTTCTTGTATTCTTACTCTTTTCCTGTGAATGAGTGTCAACCTTTCTAAATGGTCATTTAATGGAATTTTTTATGGAAACTAATGATCATGGGTTAAATGAAATTGTATTAGGTTGATAGGGAAAAAGATAAGGATTCAAGAAAATCTAACCATTAGAGGTAAAGATAAACTTGGACAATGCACCAAAAATAGGACACCCATAAATTTTGGTGCTCTTGTCTAAATTGGGCACTATTATCCTAGGAGGATGAGCCCTAGGGGGATGGATCTAAGTCCAAGAGGACTTCTTGGGTCTTAAAAATCTAAGTCTAAGAAGCTACGGGTGATTGGGAATCAATGAAAGTCTAGCTAATAAGGGTTGAGTGAGAAAAAAAGAAGACCTATAGGTTGGGTGATATTAACCATGCCTAAGTCATCCAATTTTTCATTTAAATGATTACATTTTCCCCCCTTTTATTCTATTGATACAACAAATAAAAATACTAAGATAAAGGAAAAATAAAAAACATGCCTAAACTTACCTGTAAGGGAAAAGATCATGAAGTTGTGTGATGTTGGATGTGCTTAGAAAGAGCACATTGTGATGTGTGAATCTATAAATAAAAACATGAAGTATATCATTCCTTACTAAATATTCTATATCTAAAATAAAATCATACAAAATCTAATTAAAGGAAGAGAAATGAATGAATACAACTCATGACGTATGCAAACTAATATAAAACCTATTATGATTCTAGATCATGTTGAGTATGTGATGAATCATGAGTAATATCATGAATGCAACTAAGTGCTCAATTCCATAGAATGTTGCTCAATAATTCAAAGGCTAACCCTTTGGCTTCATCATTACTAACTAAGTGAAGTTAATGAATCATGTGTGTGTTAATCGATGTTTGGATTATGTGTCAAATTCCTCTAAATAGGTGGCTCAAGAATACAAAGGCTATATCTTTGGCTCCATCATTACCCCATGAAGTGAATCTATGAAGTGATACTAGTATATAATAGATGTCATATGATATGGATTTTGGATCCCATGAATGTGCTATAAATCTGACACTATAGTGTGGATATTCAAATGTGTGCTAGAAACTAAGCCACTCTTGGTTATTTCAAAAGATGGAGATTAGGATTGTATGAAATCCACTCCAAAACTAATTTACTAGGCTTGTATGAAAGCCAAATCAAGAACTTAGGTACAAAAATTTAAAATTGTATTAACTTTTAACACAAATATGATTCCAACCACCTACAACTAGAGTAAGGCATGCAACTACTAAGAATGCCTAGAATAAACTGAACTTAGAAATAAAAGAAGATCAATGTGCCATGCACATTTCCCCTAATTATTGATGTCTAGAACATGGATTCTGATATGGAAGTTATGCCAACTACCCAATCTAAACTAAAAGTGAGAACCATCATGTCATGCATGATAACCCCCTATATTTGAGAAAACTATATTAAAACTGTTGAATCTACCTAATTTGGAAGTGCAAAAATTATCTTTAAACTAAAAATTTTGCCTATTTTTGGAAATCTTGAGTGTTTTTCTACCTATATAGGAGCACCAAAATATGGACACCCCTATTTTTGGCACTAATATCTAATGTTTGGAGATACTATCCATTTTTATCACTATTATCTAGTGTGAAAACTGATTGCTAATCTAAGACTGTTCTTATTTTTATACTTTGATTTGACTAGTTTAGCCTCTAGATTCTATGTTGATTATTTTGAATGTTACTATTTTTATTTCTAGGAGGTTTTATCTCTTTGACAAGCCCCTATTTTATGCCCCCTCTCTTAAGGGTAGTAATGATGAACCTACCATGGCTTCCCTCAAAAGAAAATGAGTCTTACAAGTGTGTTAAACTATATAGATATATGATATAACATTGATTTTTACAATATGTTTCAAGATATAGCAATGTTATACTGAAATATTTTTAGATAAACAAGGGTATGCATAGATAAATATAACAATGTGAAAGCATTCACAAATTACTAAACTAGAATTATAAATGTTAAATATTAGTTGTTAGTTGTTAATTTGTTAGTAAGCATGGAGGGATGGATCATGATGTTCATCATGGGATCCAATAAAGCAAGGTAAATGCATGATATAGATCATGGAATTGCACACATGAGAAGTAAACAAGAAAACAATCATATGAAGTAAGAATCAAGAAGCATACAAGGGTGGCCAAGGGGCCAAGAAAGCAAGGGACATGGGCACATGTCACTCAAACTAGAAAGCAATCATATAATGCATGTTCAAATTCTACATACACATACAAGTGGATAATCAAAGTTGATACATGGGCCATAGGCACATATAAGAATACAAAAAAAGGATATTGGAAAATGTACTAAGGTACACACATGAATATAAGTAAAGGACATTATCAAATACCCTAATGCACAAGTAGGAGACAAGTTGAAATCAAAATTGTAATCACAAAATATATTATAAGAAAAGAAGGCATATAAGAATTAGAAAGCTACAAACACATCTAACTAATCAAAGTAAATGTGAGAGTATGCAAAATATGTTTAGTACAAGACTAGGTATATGCTAAGAGATACACAAGTGTTAGATATTAGTGAAATGTCGATATATTATTTTATGTAAGAGATAAAGTAATGTACATCAATATGATAAATCAAAGTGTGTAGTGTAGGAAATACATAACCTAGATGGTGTAGTCATGTATAAGATTCCCCCAGCGGGTATATATATTGATGTGTGTCTTAAATGTAGAAGTAGGAATGCCCCCTCGATAGGTAGAATGAATCAATCAATGAGATGAATGTCACTACACACACTCAAAAAAGATCAAAGGAAGCATGGTAATTTATAAAATCAACATACAATAACATGAAACAACAAATGTAAGTCCTAGCATGATATTAGTAATGTAAAGCATGGATAATGCATACAATTGAAATATTTTTGGTTTTTTTGATATATTTAAAAAAAATTGTATTTTTAAGTTTTGTATTGTTTTATAAATATTTTAACTATATAAAATCAATCAAGAGAGACTATGTATAATAAATTGAAAAGGAACTATGTATAATCAAGCAAAAGGAAGCTATGTACAAGTAATACTACAAAGAAATGATACTAATTGATGAGTCTCATGGGATACTCTGTATCATGTTGTCTTATATCAAGAAGAAATATCATGCATGATCATGAAGTATGATGGAAATATTGAGACTATGGTTCTAAAATTTGTATATGTTGTAAATGCTCTAAAATATCTATAGTGGAAATGAACTATGGGGTCCCCCTGTAACTTTGAGCAATGGATGCAACTATAGGGCTCTTAGGGACCCATCTAGAAGTAGAAGGGTCTCTCTAAATACGTACTCTTGGTGTAGCTATATGAGACCTCAATATAACTTCTCTAGGTGTGAATACTATCACTAGAACTTGTCTAGAATCTTGAAACTTTGGGGGTGTATGAATCCTTTGTACTAATGATGGATATCATAACTGAGGCTAAATCTAGACTAGAGGAAGAACTATAATAGGTGGATGAGATAAAATTAGATTGGAAGGGGTGCTAACCTGAGTGACAAAGTTATAACCATGGGTGTAATCAACTTGCCTATCTTCATAAACTTGGGTGATAGCATGTCACACATAATTTACTATAGACATAGAGTTGGTAGTAAGTGTGGGATAAAAGCTAGATGAACCAAGTTTGAAAAGAGGATGGATAGATATAACCACTAGTGTTTACTTGTGTCTAGTAGTGATAGGGAGATAATTAAAAGTAGCCAGAGAGTTAGATACATCTAAGTAGAAACCATGTATAGCAATATATCTATAAAGAACATTCCACATGATAGATAACAAATAAGGGATAGAGAGCATGGAATCATGTATTAATGTATAAAATACTTTGACTTAAATCATGACATTTCTAATATTTTTAGCATGATGAACTTGAAAAAATTTCCACATGAGAGATAGAAAGCAAGTGATAGAAAGCATGAATTTTTGCATGAATATATAATAAACTTTGGCATGTGCTATGACATTTCTAATGTGTTTATCATGATAATCATGAAAAAAATTCCACATGAGAGATAGAAAGCATGAATCTATGCATAAATATATAAGAAACTTTGGCATGTGCTATGACATTTCTAATGTGTTTAGCATGATAATCTTGAAAGTTTTTCCACATGAGGAATATAAAGAAAAGGATAGAGAACATGAATTTTTGTATAAATACATATAAACTTTTGATATGCAACATGATATTTCAAATGCATTTAGCCAAATCTAGTAGTGAAAGAGAATATGCAAAAAGAATTTTAGAATCTTGTTCATGTTTGATAACAAATTTTGTAATATTATTCCATATAATGAAACATAAACATGAAATGCAAGGATGAAACTTTGTACTAACATATGATATACTTCATCATTCATGTACATGATAGGGCCCATTATGGTCTCCTTATTATTTGCAAGAAATGTAAGAAATGTTTGTAAATAAATGAGCAAAATTTTTGCAATTTGAGTATGGATGTAATGTGATACCTCAAGAAACAAAGTAGGAGCTAGTACATGCAACTAGGGATTTATCAAATTTTTTTTGCAAAATACTATGAAGTTTTGAATTTGAAATTTGATTTTTGATTTAAATATGCATCTAAAATTTAGAAATTTGAGACAATAGTACTTGATTTATTGGGACCTAGTAGGTACAACTAGGGTTTTGAAAAAAATAAAAGTTTTGAATTTATTATGAATTTTTCAAATTTGAAATGATTTTTTGATTTAGATATTTAGCTTAAAATGTAGAAAATGATTATAAAATACTTTAAAAATAGTTGGGAACTAGTTGATGCAACTAGGGTTTGATTTTTTTTTTATATTAGTATAATAATTTGAAAATTTTGTTATGAATTTGTATAATTTAACTTGAAAATTTTAGGAAAATTTTGAAAATATTTCTAAAATTAGCAATATATTTTTCTTAGTGGTTTGCAAGTGTTTGTATGCAAATAGGACCTACTATGTGAAAACTAGGGTTTGGGTGAATTTATTGAAAATATTTCAATTAATTTGTAGTTTTTTAATTTTTAAATTTAAAAAAAACTAGGAAAAAAATTCAAAAAAATAGAAATAATTATTCCTAGGGTTTTTAGGGTTTTTGTGTAGAAATTCAAAGTAAGTCAGGTTCACCAAATGTTTTATTCTTTTTGGTAATTAGGTGCTTTATTCCTAAGAAAATAAAGTTCTAAGTAAATATAAATTAGTAGTTAATGTGTCTTAATTATCCTACTATTTTTTGTAAATAGATATGTATTTTATCTTTTTCTAAAAATAGTAGAAAGTGTAGATAAATCAGACTTAGCTTATTCTAGGCAGAAACAAATGATGTAGGATCTAGAAATTATTGTAGGAGGGAATAATATCATAAATAGAACCCAAAACTCTATTTATATATTAGATAGTAGTTCTAAACTCAATATACCCTACTACTTGGTGATATAATCCACTTTATGGCACTATTGTCCCTTTTTAGAGCTATTTTCCACTTATGGTATTATTGTCTTGGTGGTCTTATTTTCCTAGGTTTCATTTGGTAGGCCTATAACACCCTAATAGTGAAATATCAAATCTTGATTTTGTGCAAAACTCACTGTGTATCTAATTCAATATTCAAAACCCTTAGGATCTTTTGGTAAATGAACTTGAATAAAAAACTTCAAAAAGAGAGAAGGGGTTAGTGTGTAAAGGATACACTAGATGCACTTCACATCTCATGTGTGAGAACGCTACCTACATACCAATAATCTAAAAAGGGATTAAGATAATTTAGTTTTATCATTTGAAGTTCTTGGTGCAATTATGTGATGTATATAACTAGATGTGAAATTAGAATGTACTTTGGATGGCTAGGGACTAGTATGAGTGCTTGAATAGGATTGAATTGGTCTTGGAAATCTATATGCAAAGAATAGGGAAGAGTTCTTGAGTGTTCTTGTTTGTATTCTTACTCTTTTCCTAGGAATGAGTGCCAACCCTTCTAAATGGACATTGAATGGACATTTATAGGGAAACTAATGTTCATGGGTTAAATGAACTTGTATTAGGCTGACGAGGAAAAAGATAAGGATTCAGTAAAATATGAATGTTATAGGTAAAAATAAACTTAGAAAATAGCACCAAAAATAAGACACCCAAAAATTTGTATGTCTTGTCAAAATTAGGATCTATTATTCAAGGAGGATGAGCCCTAAGGGGATGGATCTAAGTCCAAGAGGGCTTCCTAGTCTTAAAAAGCTAAGTCTGGGAAGCTACGAGTGACTAAGAATCAGTGAAAGTCTAGCTGAGAAGGGTTGAGTGAGCAAGAAAGAGGACATATAGGTTGGGTGTTATTAGCCATGCCTAAGTCATCTAATTTCACATTTTATATGATTATATAAATAAATAATGGGGGGAAATCATAGTCTTGGAAATAAAGTGAATAAAATAACAAGCATTTTTATTTATAATAACACATAGTTCTTGTAGAAATAGAACACTGTAAACCTTGTACAACACAATTCCTAATGTATGGATGGGCTCTAATGAACTACGACTATTATTTTTCTCTCAATAGACTAGGACTCAAATAATTTCAATAAAATTGAGCATGGTAGTTGGATGATCATAAAAGGACCTATTAATTCCATATATATAGTATAGGGTAACCTATAAGTCAAATTTTAATAGAAAAGGCTTTAAAATCCAATCTTATGACACTAGGATGTATCTCACTCTAGACCTCAACAAAATAGTAAATTGTTGTAAACTATGGCTATAAAGTAAATGGTTTTAAAGTGGTGTAATCTAAACTAAGGGATTGATTATAATGGATATAAATGGGTAAGGTGCAATGGTTAACAAAATGGTAGTCTAAAAACTTAAAGTGGTTTATGGTGAGTCTAAGTAATCCTATATCTACACCATATTATTCAATATAAATAAATCCTAAACAAAGCTATGCATTCATTCATTCACAAAGTGACAAGCAACTATGGAAGTGATATTTTCATGCATTATCATTTGATGAGACCTATGTCATAGAGAAGGAGGTTATCAAGTAATTATGTTGCTAGAATTTTTTATTTTCAAATTGATCTCATTAGGTTTGTCATCACTAGAATATAATAGGTTAGGTGTTATATTTCCCACAATTTTAAGGTGTCTATTATAATCTCTATTAGAATTAATGAAATAATTGAATCATTTAGATTTTTATAAAAGATTACTAAGTGAAGGTTCAAAAGTGGGTATTTTTTAAAAACCATATTCTTGGAATTTTTAAAAATTCCAAGGGTTTGTGTCTCCTTGAATCTTTTATAAAGCACCATTTTGATGAAAATGAACACATTTTTGGATAAATCTATAGCTCTTATGATATGTGTCCAGGGTCATCTAGGTAAAATATTATATGATAATGGAAAGTTAAGGATCATGAATTTAATATAAACCATGATATGAGGAACTATGATTGTAGACATTATTTTTAAATTATATAGCATCTCAATTTTGTACCCTTATAAAATACATATCATGGATGTAACTTCAACTTCTAAACTTCTCCCTTTACTAAAATTCTCATATAAACTATATATTTATTCCTAATTATTTACCTCTTAGTTTAGCAAATTGTATTCTGATTTGTCATGCCTTATATCATTCCCAAAATGTTATAAACATTTTTCTCTTCAATTTATATACATGCACCTAATTTCCAACTTCTTGGACACTTGTGTTCTATTTAGACACCTATATTGAGGCAAGTGTCCATTACCCTAAAGTCATCCAATATGTAAATGAAATATATAACAATGGTTGGCCTAAGTTCTTTAATGTGATATATTCTCTAAAGGTATTGATATAAATATAAGATCAATCCTTATTTATTTCACACCTATAAACTTCTTACCTACTCACAATTCTACCTAGCATAGACAAAAAATCACTCAATCAAGCATTCAAGTGAGAAAAAATTTCCTATTTTTTCCTATTTCCATATCAGTGATAAGGATAGAACATCTACAAGTATTAATTACTAAAGGAGAACTCCATGAACCACATTTTCCAAGTTACAAGCTAGTTCATTATTGTACCTAATTATCACACATTACATGATTCACACAAAAGATAACATGTATGGTACAATTACATAAGTCTAAGGCCCTTTTCAGAGTATTGGATATATAGGCAGTGCTCATTAACAAAGGGGTCTTTGGATCAGCTCAACACCATGTACCCACTAACTAATTTTTCCCATAGCCACTATGAAGATGAAGAACAAGGATTTTTGTTATTTGACAAATAGTGATAGTCCATGACATAGATCTAAATGCACCAGATCAAAAGTGACACAAAACCTAGAAGCATATATTTTTAGTAGGTATTCCATAATATACACCTATGTTTGATTCAAATGGTAATGTTGACATAACCATCCCAGGTTAACATAGGTATCTATAGCTATAAAGGTATAATTTCTAGACTCAGGTGACTGTTCCATAATCTAGATCCGGTCCACTTTCTTCCTATTCTAGATCTAGATCTACATTGTCATAAAAATCAACCAAATGTCTTATTTTCCTTATAATTTTAATATCTAACATAGTTTTACTTTTTATCTTTATCATCTCAATATAATAAATATAATATATGTTTTATTTTATTTTTTTAAACAATTATCCTACTTTAAATATAGTCTACCATATTTGTGTGATAGGTTATCTCTACTTCTTTAACCCTATATTAACCATATTTATATTTTATGGTTAAACATATAGTAAGCCTAACCTTTCATCTACAAAACCTAAGATATTGATTTAGGGTTTCTTGATTCTCTATTTCTAATCTCTGATTTAACAAGATTTTAGAAGTTAAAAATCACATCTCCTTTTCTATCCATATGTTCAATATGGATGCATGTCTAGTTCATTTTATGCTATCATTTATAGTTATAACAATATTATGCAATTTTAATATGTTAATCCAAGGTAACATCCAAATAAATAAGCATATCCATCAATATAATGAGAGGTTTTTCTATTAAAAAAATAACACTTAATCTCTTTTCATAATTTCTTTTGCAATACCATAGAGTAGATATCTAGATGCCAATGAGCCAAGTCATCGAATGATTACCTTCATACATTTTTTACCACCAAAAATGACACATATGAGAAATATTCTCCTTCATATGATCATTAAAAATTCTAACAAGTACATAAGAAAATTATGACTGATTTACAAATTGATTATAAGGGGGATATTCCTTTAAATTAATTAATTCAAACCCCCATATTTATAACATTTTTAGATAATGTCCACCTTATCAAGGGTGATGATTGTATTTTCCCTTCATTTGACATTGAAATTTTTCAAAAGGTTAACCAAGACATCATGGCATATTTATCAAGTAGCTTTAGGGAACCAATAAAATGGAATCATTTCAAATATAAAGTGTCAAAGGCTCTTAATGTTCCAAATCTTGAAACTAAGGTCTTTAAACCAAGGTAACTTTATCTCCTAAAATATTCATTCATGAAAAATATTTAAACCATACCAAAATAGGTGCCTTTACAAAATGTCCCTCTAGTATTAAATGTTATATCTCTATCAATTATGAATGAATCAATATTTTCAAATTATATACCAATGGTAACATAATTTAAATATCTAGTACCATTACCAAAGTATCTTAAATTTAACAATTCATAACTTTCACTTGTTAGCCATGAGGATGATGATACTCATATACCTAAACTCAAGAGAGGTGGTGAATTATAATAAATAATGAAACCTATGCCAATCACCACCATTCCAATTTATTATCTTATTTATATTATGAGCACTATTAGGTATCTTCAAAACTAGGTTTCTATACTTTAAGTACAAATGGATTTCCATAATACTAATTCAAATGTTACCTCATTCAACAAACAATCTCCTATATAATGTATACTTGAATATCCTTATCCACAAGATTTTGAAATACCATATTTAACTCTATTTTTTAGTCATAAGGACCCATTCGAGCACATGATTAACTATGTACATTCTTTTGGTCAATGGGAAAAAGATGACAACTTATTGTTAAAAATATTCCATATGAACATTTAAGATGAGGCTCATAATTGATTTTATAGCCTACAAAGATGTTCCTTAACCACTTTTACATAATTATAATGTGCATTGTTCATGGATTTTAATATACATAAGGTGCCAAAACTTACATTAGAATATTTTCATAATTTCAAACAACATGGTTATGACTCCCTTCAATTTTATACCATTTAATTCAAAAGTAAATCATATGAACTAGCATTTAGACCTTTATATTTAGATTTACAATTCATTTTTAGTATATGTATTCTTTCTCCACTGAAAGAAATGGCATTGCATAAATAATATGATTCATTTACCAATTTGTATGTGGTTTTTCATAGATATGATTTATTCATACTTAATCATCCAAAGGAGATTAACATATCCCCTTATAAATGCCAAATTTTTATCCCTCACATAAAAGAGGGAAATGAATTAAAAAATGAACACTATGAACAACAATGTGGTGTTCATAATATTTATATGGGATCTTTACAAAGTTTACTTAATATGGGACCCAAGGTCTATATCCTATGCAAACACCCTAAGGTGAATTACACAAAAATCATCCATGCCAAAAATATTTGACAATCACATTATTCATAAGTGGTGCTTATTTTTAGCATAACCATATTTATCCTACACAAACATAAACTACTTGGAATATAATTTGTTTACAATAGATTGAATTTTATCTAAAAGACTTACAAATCAAAGGAGGCTTGAAATACTCCTTGGGAAACATAACACTACCAATTGTTTATGGTCTTAAAGTGATTCAAATATGGTTTTGGGTTATGACACAATCCTATCCATATGCATTTACATTTGGCACTCTTTAATTATATCAAATTCAATAAAAAATAGACCAAAAGAACCAAAGCATTTATTTTTATCATAAAGGAAAATTGATCCATAGCCCAAATGATAACATTGGTTCTTTTGTTGCACATGTAAAAAGTGAGGAATAACATGATATGTACCATTTCCAATTATCCAATCATGATTTAAAAAATACAAAGGATTCAACTTAAGGTTTCAAGGCTTCACATTTTTAAAAAAATAAAAAATAAATAAATAAATATATCAAATTAAATTAAATTAAAAAAAACTTCAAAAACACAAAAATATTTTTAGCATTTACATGTTCTATTAGTTCCTTGGTTTATATGTTGTCAGTTTCATGTTGTTAGATTTCCATTAGTATTATTTATATACACATGTGTCATGCATATTTTGAGTGTTATTTAAGTATACATAGATACATGATCCATACACTTTTTGATTTTGGGTTTTCCCTCTACTCATGTCACCAAGATCTTGGGGGCATCCACCTTTATGATCACAATACACCTATGTTATATCATTTTATGATCACCTTACATTATCATGTTTGATATCATATATATACTTTTAAATTCCTTTATCCATGATTATATTTTTTACAATGTACTTGATATGTTATGTACTTAATAATTTTTGTTAACATATTTGTCTAAGGACTAGTATGATATGTTTATGCTAGTTGTTTATGCTTTCATTTATTCACTTCCTTGAGTGTCTTGCCTTGATATTATCTTTCCTTGTTTGATAATTTGAATATGATCCATTTTTATAGCCCCTATGCCTTTTTTTGACTTTTTTACATTTTAATGTCATTATTTGTTATAAGTTGAGATTTGAATCTATCATTCCTTGCTTTGTGTAAATTTTACTATCATATCCCTTCTATTGTGTGAAATTTGAATATGCCCCTTATTTTTAGTTTCCTTGGACCTTTGTATCTTGATTTTATTTTTGGGTTATCTTGTGTGTATGATTGATTTATCATTGATCTTGTGTTATTACTATCTATATGTTTTTATGATCTACATCATGCATCTTAGGACATCATGTGATCACATCCTTTATGATTCAAAGATATATGTGCCTAGACATATTTATTTTATATGCTACATGGTATATGTTGTCACCAAATATTTCACCCTATAGGAGGTTGTTAAATCCTCCTCTATATTTGTAATAAATTGGAATACTTCTAGGTATGTGGGTTTACCTATAGTGCAAGTAGACCTCTAGGTTTAACGGCAGCTCCTTGAATTTACCTTGAAGTTCTTGTCACCTATACTAACTGATTATTTATGGGAAAAGGGGAAGAAATATGAATTAAATAAATATATTATAATGAGTTGATACACCATAATGATTTCCAAAATTCTATCATACATATTTCAACAAGAAATAAGACCTACAAACTAGCTTCAAAGTTCTAAGGTAATCTAACATAAGTATTTCAATATAGAGGTGATATACATGAGTCAAATCAAGGTAAGTATACTAGAGATCATATTTTTGAATCCAAGGACACTTTTACACTTTATGGGATCCAAATACACTAGATACACTCTATATTACTTGTTAGAATGAGTACTCCTTGTACTAGACATGAAAAGATAAGGAGAAGCAATGATAGAGTCACTAGACCTCACCATTCATCACTTTTAACTCTTAGAAAATATGTTTGTGAACTCAAAACTATATTTATTATATTATTAAATGAAAAATTATAGCATCAAACCAATATGTCTTCCCCATAAATGGTGTGTAATTTTTTTACAAGATCCAAAATGGCTAGTACATATAGAATCTAAGAGAGGATAGAGGAGAATGAAGTCTAAGAGTCATAAGAACACTTTTAAAACTAATATAAGGAGTTAAAATTATAGGATAAAATAATCTTTGATAGACCATACAATGCCTACTTGGAAAAATATCCTTTAAAGGTATGAAGCTCTTTAAATTTGGCATAGAAGTCCCTCAGTTGGCTTCTTGAAACTGCCCTTATCATTTGGACTTCCATGAGCACTCCACAATAGAATAGGAATATATAAAATTATTTCACTATGAGGGATGGGTTATAATTATTTTCCAACATGTATTGGATGTGTCCCTAATCATCAATATTTTTTTGGATAAGTGTTCTCACTACTTAAAGTCATAATCACCCTTCTTTCACTCATCCTTCACACTTGGCACCAAGGTATTCTTTAGTTTCTCAAAACAATCCATATAGAGTATGGTTTGAAACTTTTCAAGAGTTATCTTACCATTATATTCATCAATAAAATCTTAAAATGCTTCCCAATTAAAGTTTACACCTTCTCACTAGGTCATTAGTCCTCATTCACTATGTCATTCTAGGTTGGTTAAAGTGGAGGTGTTAGTAGAGATAATTTTGAGCTATCCTGAAGAAATAAATGTACATGATGGATTTTATTAAGTCTCACTCTATCTCTTAAGGTGATTTTCACCTTTTTAAACCTTTTTGTACTTATAAAACACCAAAAACTATCAAGAAAATCTAATTTACACCATGTACATACAAATAGGGTAGGATAAATATTGATGGGAAAGAAAATTTGGGAGTCCTATATAATTTCCAATCATCTCCCAAGTCATTATATCCCTCCTAGTTGCATCTCTATAAACTTCTTCTAAATCGGGTCATGAACAAGGGTTTTAGGTAGTTCTACCCCTTAAGGATTATTCATAAAAGTGTGATGTCTAAAACTTAAACAAATTCCAAAAAATAATTGATAGGGACCCTATCCAACTTGTATTATATCCTTTAGTTCCCATTATAAGTGTTTTTATAGTTATGAGATTCCAAATTTAGCTTCTCAAGCTCATCAAGGCATTATGCACATTTTGTCATGTTCTTGAGCAAAAAAATGGTTTCTCTATGGCCTCCTCTACAAACCAAAGGTTGTTTCCCACTTTATATCTCCCCATTAAGGTGATTAAATTTTTCTCAATTCTCATCTATCCCTATAAGTTATATTAGACCCCCTTTCGGCTTTAGACCTAGTCAAGGCCTAATAGGTCTGACTTTACCTATGTGAGCTTAGGCTACCTTATTTATCTTATAGCACCTGTGAGTTTTTTTCCATGTTGTTCCATGTCCATCACAACTAATTTTACATTTCCTAAAGTTTATAATATTCTCCAACTCACCTTATTCCCCTTTGCATATTTAACCTGTAGTTTTTATCTTCTTAGGAGTGCCCTCTGTCTGAGATAGAATAGAGGGAACTTCCCCTATTTACTTGAGTAATATGAAGATATGAGGGGATTTAATGGGTCTTGAAGACCATTTTTTAAAAATATTATGTCTAGATAATCTTTTTATCACCTCTAAACCTCAAAAAACTCCAAGATAGACTCCTAAAAAGATGATTGTGTAGTATTGGCAAGTATGGTTGTAGGCATACCTTGGGGATTAGATTTCATGCTCTATTTTCCTATGTTAAGAATAATGTGAGGGTTACATAATTTTCAAGGATATTTTAATTATATCAATAGTTACCCTTCATTGTATACATTCCTTTTATACAATCTTTGTTGACAAGTTGTATGATTGTGTAGTCTGCTTAGAAAATGGCCTGCCTATAGGTGTATTTTCATGTTAGCCCTTGGGCCATTGATTAATACCTTATTTAAGTTATTTAGGCTCATATTATGGTTTACCACATCATTCCTTGAGTCAGACCTAACCTATAAACTATTGGGTTCAACTTTGTATTGGCACTCTACAGTCAACCTATAGATGATTATTCTATGATCAAAAGGGGACTTGTAAGTTGTAAACTAGGTAAAAACCTATACTTAAACCTATATGAATTTCCTTGGATCTACTAGTGTTACCCTCATTAAAATGGGTTAACTTGTTTATCATTTATGCTTCTACTTGGTCTCACAGTTTTGTAAAGCTATTGGAGTTCAACCATTGTAGATAACATTGGCATTATAAAATTAAATAATACTCAACATGGAGACCTAATTACACCTTACTCATATAGTCAAACAACCAAAATTTTATTTAAATTACTTGACCATATTCTATGGATCCATCATTGAAACATCTAGACCAATGTATACTCGAAGATAATCTATCGTGAAAAGATCAAAAGACCAATGTATACTCCCTAAATTATTTCTCCATTTATGAAAATGACTTATTTAAGCCTACCTACCTCTCTATGGCTCCATAATGTTTTTTATTACACCTTAAACACTATAGGACCTCAAGGAAAGTCTCAAAACATGTTCAAACTCCTCCATGAAATATTCTCAAGTCTCTGTGAGAACCACTTGTAGGTGAATGTAGAGTATATAGTGCAGTGAGAATGAGATATTAATAATGTGCATGGTTTGTGGACTTAAAACCCATATTATATCTTCTAAAATTATAAAAATTAATCCTTTCCACCATGATGGACTTAAAACTAGTCAAATGATTCATTCACTTCAATATGATTTACCGAATTGGGGAACCTGTAGGAATGCATTAATATTGCAAGCCTATACATATAGCTTGAACTAGTCTATAATAGTCCATAAAATTCCATTTTAGAGGCTTGGTTTAACTACTTATGTTATAATATTATGATAAACACCTTATAACTCCTCATTACCTCTCCATTTATGTTATACAAGCTTTCATATGTCATGACTTAGTTGACTACAATCACGGAACTGATTGTGTTGTCATGTTTGACTACAAATCCATTGATGATCTCCTTTGAGATTGAGTTTATAAGGATATAGGATTAAAAATATTTTGTAATAATGATACATAACATAACACCTTCCTCTAAAACCATTAAAAGGATAAGAACCTTTGTAATTGGTAGAACATGCTTGCAAATAGTAATAGAGATTTTAACCTAAAACTTGAGATGTTTGGCTCATAAAATCAAATTTAAACATTAAACAAAATATTTAAAACATGAGATAAATATGTCCACATCCTTTTAAATCAATTTCAACAAGTGGTTTTCATGGATCAGCTTAGACAAGGAGAAATTTTGTAGGGTGTAGGGATTAACATGCAAAATGAGATAGTCTACTTATAAAGGATGGTTCATAAATCATAGGTATATAATCCTTGAAATAATACCATTAATTTTAATCAAAAAAATTTTTCCTTATACCACCAAGATAATTTGACCTGAAACCTCTCGTATCTATCATACCAATAAAAAACCTATTGATCAGTTTTGCATGCTTAGTAGATCAATGTAGGAGTAAAATGGTTTTTAGATAATTTTTACACTTAAAAATTATATCAATAATGTAAGTGAGTTTATTTAATCTAAATATTCATTCGACAAGCTTGACACACATGCCACACTTCTCTAGAAGTCGTACAACTTCCAAAACTACCCAAACCACCACTTTTCTTCTTGTTTAAATGTAGAACCTACAAGTTTCAGTTAGGTAATAACATTATTAAAAATTATCTGACATAATACACATTAATAGATACTTTTTAACTTTTTTCAACCAAGGGAAAGTTTACAACTCTCATAAATAGCTCAAATATGACCCTATGTCACTAAAAATGACATAAGGGGAAAAAATGGATGTAATCAAAGTAATTACATGTTAAATGACCCCAAAAAATAAATTAAACACTATATATTTCCCTAATATACCCCTATACAAAATTCACACTATGGGGGGTTGACCTATTTTGACTTGTGGTCAAAATAGTCAACATTCATGGTGATTTCCAGAGGTGGTATGTTTGCTATGCCCAAGACCATTAGCCTTATCCTATCCATTAGGCCATGGATTCACATATGCATACATATGACATTGATTTTTCATTTTAAATATACCAAAACATAGGAAACAATAGGAACAAGACACAAAACAACACACCCTACATTTATGCTTCATGAGCACTTATGGAACACACACAAACCAAATCAACTAACTCAAAAACAAACTAATCTAAAAGAAACTCTTCCTTCTGGGTCAAATGTGAATTTTGAAACCTTTATTGATCCATGAAATTAAGGAATGGATGATGCATGTTTCTTTTTGAACCTTGGCATTGATGCCTCCATTAGCTTCATGGTGTTTGCCAATCTCTTTGGCATGATGTTCAATGAAATCAAAGTAAATACAACCAAATTAGATATGTAAATGAACTCCTATTACATCTAAATAGTCTCAAATTTTTCATAATACTCCTCAACTACAACCTCTAATGGTGTTTTAATAAGGCATACCTTCTTAACTTTCATGGTGCTCTCGATAATATTAGGTTTCTTTTCAGTTGTAGGTTGTTCAAGTTCATCAAGGAGCTTTTCATAGTCTACCCAATCTTAGTCATTTTCATCCATGGAAAAATTTTGGTCTACCCTCTTATGTACTTGGCCCTCAACTTGTCAAAGTTAATCAAGATATCTTAAAATCTTCATTTGTAGCTTCCAATCATCTTTACTCTCCTTATCTTCTAGAACCACCACCTCTTCAACTCTCTCATCTTTATGTTTGAGGTCATCAGTCTGGTCTTCCTTATGTTCCAATGCATTTTAGGGTGGTTCAACATAAGACTAAGGTATTTATTTCTCTTCAAGTAAAATATATTCTATGACTACATCTTCTTGAATAGTGACTTGAATTTCACCTTCAATCTTGATATCACACTAAATTATGATCTTCAACAACCTCATGATTAAGTGTGTACTTCTTAAGATAATAAGTTGAATCAATTAGCTACACAAACTCCTAATTTATGGCATGAAATTTTTTCCATAAGTCTCATTATTCATGAATATCATGTTCAATGGTTTTTTAATCATGAACAATAGGTATGGGGTCTTTCTCAATCACCTCTTCCTTTATGTTGTCATCAAATTCCTTATGTGTAGCTACAACAGGACCTTCAATGTCTTTCTCCTCACTCAAGAATATAGAGTTACACTTGTGTTCACCAAAGGGAGTCCCTATGGTGATTTCCTATTAATATTTACTTAAATCATCCTCTTGATCAGATATGTCTTGATATTTTTCTTCTTCACTTGCTTCCCTCAAAATGGGCTCTTTTTCAAGATGGGATGAGGTAGGAGGGTGATGGATAGGATCATGAACTGAAGAGGTAGTATGAGGTGTGGTGGAATGATGAATAGGATCATGGATTGGATGTGGAGTATGAGATGTAGTAGACGTATTGTGATTGTATTTTTGAAAAAGGAATTCTTCAGTAAGCTCATGGGGAAGTGACAAGTTAGGTCAATCAATAGGAAAAATGATTTATTAAACCAAAGTTTCACCTTGCCAATAGCCTCCTAGAGGCTCTTCAATATTTTTAGGCTCACTTTTAATCTCTTTGTCTTCCCACATCTTTAGACTATTTATTTATCATTGGGAATACTTCTTTGCCAAGTTCAGTTGCTCTTTGATTTCCCATTGAGTTACCTCTTCAATTATCTCTAACACATGCATACAACTTTGGGAAATACCTCTTAACTATTCCATTAAATGGTTAGTAAGCACATAAAAATCATCATCCCATGTTCTCATATTATCTTCATTATCTATCAGACTTAGCATGAGTTCCAAAAAATATTTAATATGAGATGAGGTTGATGGAGGAGGAGGAATGTGATATTGGGGATTATGAAGGGCTTCCATTTTCAATACTATAAGTTCATATTTTTTCTTGTATTATCATTATGTAAAATCAATGGTATCATCTAATTATTCATTAAAATAATGATAATAATCATTTTGAGATTGATAGGCATGATGATATGGTTGGAAGGGGTTATATTGGGATTAATAGGGAGGTACTTATGGATAGGTTTCTTGATAACCTTCTTCATAGGGTTATCTAAGAACATGTTTTCCATATGGAGAACTAAATGAAGGACCATAGGGCTTCCATGGCTCATAATATTGGTAGACATTTTGATATGACTATTGAGGAGTGTAACATGGTTCATACCAAGGCTGATAGGGAGGTTAATTGTATGGATATTCACCATAGCTATTTATATCACCTCATATGTTAAATGAGAAATAAGAACTGATCAAAATATTCAACAAAAAATACTTGGGATGATTAAAACTATAATATTTCATTCAGAGTCATCATTGGTGCTATCTTTCTTGCTTCCAAAAGTTTATTAGAGGAAAGACACACCAATAATATTTCCACTCTCTTAGACTTTGGTCTAATCAAGTATTCTAGAATTGTTGTCACCAAATATTGTACCCTATAGGAGGTTTTTAAGTCCTCTTCTAAATTTGGGAAACATTGAAATACTTCTAGGTATGTGGCTTTACCTATAGTATAAGTATACCTCTAGGTTTAAGGGCTAGCTCCTTGAATTTTCCTTGAAGTCCTTATTGATTACTTATGGGAAAAGGGGAATAAATATACATGGAATAAAGATATTCTAAGGAGATGATACACCATAAGTATTTCCACAATTATATCATACTTATTTCACCAATAAAAAAGACCTAAAAACTATCTTCAAAGTCCTAAGGTGTTCTAACATAAGTGTTGGTCAATTTCTATAACTAGAAATTGGCCAACCCTATAGCTTGAGGGGTCATGGCCAATGTTCAAAATAAACATGTTAGTCATGTTTAAAAAAATCAAGAAATGTTTAGTAAGATATTTTTATATTCATATTTCAATCTTTTCTTAGTATCCTTCAGTGAACGATTACGTGAAAAGGATGTACTTCATGCTATGTCTTTCCTTTGCAATTTTTTTGTCCTGGTAATTTTTTTGTTTACAGGCCTTTGAAAATTAAACTAGGCCATCATCAACCATCAAATAGAAATGGATAGGTAAGTCTAGTTACACAATTTATAAGTTCACTTAGGAGGTCTCTCAGATCTAAATTATTACATGAACATAAGGTTATTCATGACTTTAGCATTCTCTATAAATTGCATGACTTAATGAGTTGTCTACCTCAAGTTATAAGAATTCAAAGTTGAAATGGTAGAGTAAGACGTGCATGAGAATGTTAAGTTAAATATATGGAAAATATATCTTTGAATTTTAATGTTCCAACTATAAATGTGCATCTAATAAGTGTCCAAATCATGGAATCTTGAGTCAAGATCCAATGGTGAGAGGGTGATCAATGATGTCAGTGGGTTTGTAGGATCTAATAGAACATGTTAAATCTTGCATCAAAGATCAATAGTGAGCTCTCAATAAAAATTTCAACATATCCTAAGATTGAATGTATAGGTGACAAGTGGAAATATCTCAAGTTCCCATATGAAGGTCTAATGATGTGCGGTGATTGACAAAGCTAATGGGTCCAAATAATATTAATGGTGAATGATCCATCATACCAAATAATATTGATGGAAATTAAAGGCTAAAGAGTCATAGGATCCTAAATAAAAATAATTTTATACCAAGTATCATAACCATGGTGAGTTATGAGATCAATGATGTGTGTTTGATATTATAGACTAATATTAATGGCATGCATTTAATTGATTAGAAGAAATCAATAATGTGTAGGTTAAGGTTCTCAATTTGAACATGAGGCCACCACATGTCTCAAGAGCACTAACCAAATGAAGCTAATAATTAATCTATATAAATCACATGGTGGTGACAAGTTTCTCAATCTATAAATCCCAAGTCAAGAATCAATGGCTAGCATTGAAAGCAAACTTTTGGGAGCAAATGAGATGATGACACAAGTCCAAAATATATGTTATGGTCAATATTTTGGTAAATATTGTGTTATATAATTCATATTGATTAGTTAAGATATTTTAAAGGAGAATCAATGTAAGGAGAAGTGGGAGAAGGAATGGCATGATTGTTGTAATTATTTTTTGAGGTGACCCTGATCAATTAAGAGTTTTTAAGGATCATAAATGCAAGGTAGTAGTAACTACTATTTTGAGTGGAATTAAGATCATTAATGACCCCATCATTTCCAAAAATTTCTCTCCCTAACTTTTCTTTCTTCCTATAAATGTAGGCATTAAGATCTTTATTTTCATCCCTTAGCTAGATATAGCAAACCTCTACTAAAATCATATTGTGAACTCTTTTGAAACAATATAAGACAATTTAAGATTCTAGTTGAATGCCAATTTTAATTTATTGATGTTTAATTTATAGAGTATAAGTTGTTTATTCATCACATATGTGTCCTTCATGTACCTTACTTTAATAATATTAGTTTCTTGCAAGTTGTGTGAAGTGTTAGCTAGTGAGGTTTCTCTTGAAGTGTCATAAGTCCATAGTGACTTGCATAGACCTATATATTTATGTCTCTCAAGTTTCAAGTTTATTTTAAATATTCATATAAAATACTCATGTTTGGAACCCTATCATATAATATAATCAATCCTTGTCCCCATTAGATTTATTAGTAGTCATGAAAGTGTCCAAGTTAAGAGTGGATCATTGAGCATTCGATACATCACCACTTAGAATAGGTTTTCATTAATGTATTTTATCCTCTTTTTCATCTCAATAGATTAATATTTAGGAAAATAGATTCAAATAAACATATATGAGGAGTTATCCTCATTAAAAAACCCTAGAAGTCTGACCCAAAATTAGGTAACCCACATCTTAAGGTTATTCCCATGTTGAACTTCATTTGAAAGTAGGACTTGAACATTTCTAATTTTAATTAGGGTATAACCTAATTCTTCAATAGTTATATAATTCTTTGTGGGACCTTAATCAAGGCATATAGACATTATCTTAGGATAGATTGATATCTTGGAATTACATTTCAAATTCTTAGAGAAGTCATCAGTAGATTAGAGAAAAAATTCATGCACCAAATCTCCACTAGATCCACTTCAAAAGGTAATCAAGTTCAGTTCATTGAATTATCTTTGGATATTACAAAGAGGAAAAGAGTATTAGTTTTAAACCCAAACCTATCACCCCTTAATTCTCTCACATCTTTAAAATCTACAAATTTTGCCCATATTCAATCCACTAAAAGTCCACCAAAGTAAAATCAAATGCAAATGGAAAGGCCTAGATTTTAATATTTTGTACCCTTTAATGGTGGCATGCCTCTTAACCTTCATCAACATGATGATATCCCTACTACCTCTTTGAATAGTCTACCATAATTTTTAGGATAAAATTCTACCACTCTTATAGAGCACATAACTAACAATGCAAACCTTTGCTTAGTGCATAATATTACATAAGACAATATAGCCATGAGACTACTAGCCACATCCTTAAAAGGAAAAGCCCTAAAATGGTAGAAGGGTCTAGATCCTACTTCAATCAATACCTAGGATGAGTTTGATGAGTGCCTATATAAGCATTTTGAGGATAGAAGTGACCATGTGTCACTTATTGAATAACTCACCTCAATTAGGAGGTCATCCCAAGAATCTATAGTTGATTTCAACTATAGATTAAAAAAACATTGGGATAAGATCTCTCTCATCATTAAGCCCACACCCCATTATGCTTTCATTTACTATTTAAGAGCATTGAATTTAGACATTATAGTCATGATCCAATCTATGGGTGGGACAACTCTGTGTGAGGATTATGAGATATCTAAAAGGGTATTAAAATGTTTGATACAAGAAAGGAAACTCATTACAAGACCTTTCATGCCACTTTTTCTTGAGCTTTATCCAACCCCACCTACCATTTCTCCATTACCTACTTTAAATAATCAAACTCAACCTGATGATAGTTAAGTGGATAAAATTTCAAAGATTGAAATCTTGTTGAAAGCACAAAATAACAAGTTAGTGGCTATAGAGAGACATAAATAGACTTAATATAGGCCATACCAAGGTCCCTTCCAAGCCTAATACCCTACTCAATCCTATAATGGACCCCCTTATCCATCAAATCAACAAGACTAAGGACAAATTATTCAAGGTAGTCTCATAATAGCTATAATCCTATAACTGTAAGTAGCTCAATATCCTTAGTCCCCATGAAAAATAACATTACTCAAATGGTTCAATGGAAATTATGAGGGTAGTCCAATTAGATGGTAATGGCTATAAGTGGATAAATGTATCAGGATCCTAGTTGGCAACATGTTCCTTCAATTCAAGGCCATGACACAATGCATCTTCTACCATAAGGCCCCCTAATTAATTAAGATAACATGCCTACCATAACATCATAATAATCTCAAATTTAATAGCAAGAGAGCATTGGTAAGGCACCAGATGACACCACATGCATAAAATTTTAATAAGGGGAGCATATGTTTAAGCATGTAGAAGTAAACATGAGGTAGACTACACAAAAGGTACATGAACTAGTTGTAATCAATACAAGGGCTAAGAGGAGATTGGAAGATAAGTTAGGGTAGGCTAAGGCTTCTTCAACACCTCCACAAGTCATTCATCATCCTACCACTTAAAATATAGCTTCTTAAGCTCATATAACTCTACAAATACCTCAACATCATGGGCAACAATAGAAGTCTCCTTTTGTTCCTCATATCACTCAAATGTCAATTGATACTTATACTTCTAAGGTACAATTCAAAGGTACTAGTCTTCCTTTCAATATTGTGGATCATATGAAAAAGGATAATATCACTATGTCTATGTATGATGCTCTATCTATTATAAAATAGAAAGAGATCCTTCAGAAAGAACTCTCCAAACTTTCTCATGTGAATAAGATAGTTGATAACGTGAACACTATTTTTACAAATAGTAGTTAGCCTAGTCAAATTAAATTTCCTACTAAAGCTCCTAGTCAAGGTTAAGTTCATAATGTTGTTCATCCCCCTAAGGTTATCAATCCCCCTCCATTCTATTTTTCAATCATTATATGGAACTATTTAGTACACAATTATATGGCATATTTAGGTGTTTCAACCTTAGTTATGTCTAAATCCATAGCATATAAACTTGAGCTTAAATATGTACCTAATGAAAAGGGTGTTCTCCATTTGGATGGTTCCCTCACTAAAATAGTAGGTATCTTGAAATATCTTAAGATAATATTGGTAGCTTGCCAAAATTATGTCATCACTCAAGATGTAATGGTTGTAGACCCACCCCCATATTTTTCCCTATGCCTATATAAGGACTTCACTATAAAATTTGGGGGTTATTTATCCTATGACTGGTCATACATGATTTTCAAGACCACATATGGGACTAGAGTCACTATTATGTCAGAACCTATCTCTAGGTTCCATTTAGAGCCCTATATGTCTAACTTTGTAAATGTCAACTATACCATATTTTATGAGGATGAAAATTATAGTGAGAAAGAGCATCATGACCATATTAAAGGCATTTCATACCTATAATTTGATGAATGTGTAGTTGATAATCATGGATTTTATCCCTAAAGCAATATTGAGGAAGCAAATTTAGGGGTGTATTACATAGATGAGGAGGGTGTTGTTATACCTTTCTTAACTAACACCACTCAAGAGGAAGATAGTATATAGACTTTATCATTTGATGGATAAAGGTAAAATAATGGTAGTGGAGTTGGTATCATGTTGGTTTCACCCTCAGATCAAAATTACTATTCATGTGTAAGATTTCAATTCAGTTGCACTTCAAACATAACTGAATATGAAGCCCTTCTACATGATTTAGAAGTGGTAAGAAGAATATTTTTAAAACTTCTTAAAGTTAAGGTTGATATTGAGCTCATTGTGTAATAAGTGAGAGGCATAAGTATGGTCAAGAACCATCATTTGAAAGCTTACAAACATTATGTATGGGATCTCGTATAGGACTTCTTGGCATTCAATATACAGTCCACACTAAGAAATGTAAATCAACATGTAGATAAGATTGTAGCCATTGGAGCTTAGTATGATATTATAGAATGATTAAAAGGCTATTAGAGTTAAGATAATATCAAGGTCATGTGTAAGCCAGTTGTACCTAAAAATGAGGTGAGTTGGTAGGTGTTTGATAATTATGATGAAATTTTATGTTTTCTCATGCATGAGGTATAATTATGCCCAAGAATAAAAACAAATTCAAACATCAGTATGATGATCAAATGGTGTAGCTAAGATATAAAAATCTACATAATGGTCTTGTGACATTGGAAAGCATCTTCAATGAAGATGACCAAGTGAGAAAAGGTAATGCATGTATCTCATCCAAGGAGGAACATTATGAGAGGATAGAAATATTTAAAGATAAATTGTTGAAGTTAAGAAATATCAACACAACAAAAGAGAAAGCTGAATTTATTTTTTTATGTCAATAATTATCTAATGTATTTGCATGGGAATACAAGGATTTTATCCCAAACTTGCACAACATACCATTGAACTAGAGAGCAATGTAAAACCAATCAGATAGAAACAAAGGCCTATCAATCCAAAAGTGGAGTTGATGAGAAGGGGTATATTTAAGTTGATTGAATAAATGATAATATTCCCCATTAAACATTCCTCATGGGTGGTAAACCTTGTTCCAGTGAGGAAGAAGAATGGGTAAATACATTTGTGTGTTAATTTTAAGGATCTCAATAAAGTATCCCTAAGAGACCATTACTCACTACCTTCAATGGATCAAATTATTCAAAAGGTGGAAAGTTCTCAGAGGTTCTCATTCTTGATGGATACTTTGGTTATAATCAAATTATGGTCAAGGAAGAAGATAGGCATAAGACTGCCTTCACCACAAAGTAGGGCACTTATGCATACATGAAAATGCCCTTTAGACTATCCAATGTTGGGGTAACTTTTTAGAGGGAAATGGATGTTTCTTTGAAGGTTTGATTAATGCCATGGTGATAATATACCTAGATGATGTCACTATTTTCTAAAAGGACCTATTTGAACACATTTCTCACTTGAGGTTAGTATTTGATAGATGTAAGGAATTTGGTGAATCATTGAATCTTAAAAAATGTATATTTGGCGTTCATGAGGGTAGGTTATTATTTCATTTAGTATCCAAGGATGGTATTTACATAGACCCTAAAATTATTGAGTCCATATTATCCTTACCCTTTCCTAATAACAAGAAGGTTCTATAGAGATTAATTTATAATAAGGTTTATCCTAGGCTTTGCAAAGCTAGGCAAGCCTCTTACTCACATGTTAAGAAAATGCAAGGAGTTTACATGGACCAAAGAGGGTAAGAGGAGTTTTATGTCCATAAATAATTCCATATTTCATGCACCTACACTTATTAATCCTAATTTTAACAAGGAATTCTACATGTATGATTTCTCTACATTAGATGCAATCTCTACCATGTTGATGCAAGAGAATGAGCAAGGTTTGGAATAGCCCATTGATTTATTTAGTTAGGCCTTAAATGAGTATGAGGATAGGTATAACTTTTTAGATAAACATGTTATTTAATTAGTGATAGTTTTTAATAAGTTTAGGCACATGGTCTCCAATATTAATATCATACTCATGGTGGTACACCCAAGTATTAAAGAGTTTATACTCAACAAAGACCCCAATGAGAAAAGAGCTAGATGGATAATAAAATGTATGGAGTATGAAATTTAGGTTAGAGTTAAAAAATATTTTAAGGGGAAGATGTTTATGTGAGTACCTTGAATCAAAGGTAAAATAAGTTAAATATAAAGTTTTGGTAGTTCATGATAGACAACTACAGACAACACACCTTTTAGTTAGACACATGATATAACCAGATTTATTGAGTCAAATCAATGACCTATGGGTCTAGATAGAGCCAAGATAAGTCACTTTAGGTTGAATAGTATACATTATGTCTTGATAAATGGATTAATTTTCAAGAGAGACATAGGAGGAATGTTTCTAAGGTGTGTGGAATCATGCCATGGTGTTTGAACAATTATATGATGGTCCAGCTAGTGGGAATTTTACTTCCAAGACCATATCCTCTAAGATCATTAGAGATAGGTAATTTTGGCCCATAATTTTATATATATGCACATTATTGGGTAATGAAATTCCTAAAATGTGCAATGTTCATTGGCAAGTAGAAACTAGTTGCCCTTCCCTTGCATCCCATACAAGTAAAATAACCCTCCATGCAATGGGGATTAGATTTCATAGGGATGATACACCCCCATTAAATTAAATGACATAAATGTATCATTATATATACAAACTAATTTATAATATGGGTTGAAGAAGATACTGAAGATTCTAATTTGGACTTTTATGATATCCTTATGACCAAATTTGGTGTGCCTTTTATAATCATTTCTAACAATGCATTATATTTTAGCAACAACAAGGTATGTGAGTGGTATATTTTACATGGTATTTATCTCAAGGAATCCTATAACTATTACCCATTATTAAATAGAATAGAAAAGTCCATAAATAATAACTTGTTGATGATTATCAAGAGAACTATGGAGGATAGTCAGAGGGAGTGGCATACTAGATTAAGGACTACCCAATGGGTAGATAGAGTGACACCTAAGAAATATAATAGACACTCCCCATACCTTATTTTCTATGGAAAATAATCCAATCTTCTTATTTATCTTCAATTATTTGCATTAGAAATTGCACACCAACTTGAGCCCTTTAAGGATGATGATATGCATAGAAGGTTGAATGAACTAAGGTAGATGGAAGAGACAAGGAATACTATTATTCACATAATGTGGTCCAATAATAACCAAGTAAATAGTTCATTTAACAATATCTTCCTTTAAGACATTCCAAAAAGGTGATATAGTCCTCAAATGGGATGAAGACCATGCAAAACTAGGAAAGCACTCCAAGTTTGATAGTATTTGGAGTGGGCCTTATGTCATCATAGGTTACAAAGAAAGAAATGATTTTGAACTTACTAAGTTAAATGGAGATATCCTTTCCATCCCTATCAATGGGAGGTATCTTAAATTATACTACTAGTTTTACCTCATGATATTTTTACATAGGTAGATAGGTCTATTTTTACATCCAAATACTCCTGCACATTACTCTATTTATCATTTTTTTGTTGTTTAGGTAGTTTTTTGGTGTTTTTTGTTACTTTCCTATTGTTTATGTGTGTATCATTATTTCAAAGTGTTTCCAAGAGTTAGGTAGAATCCTTATTATAAGTAATACTTCATCTATCTAGTCATCACGAACAATCTTGGTCAAATTATAGGTTCCATGACCAACAAGTTGGTCAAGCCAGTAGAGTCACCAAAAATGTTGGTCAATTTATAGAACTATAAATTTTCCAACCCTATGGCTTAAGGGTTCATGGATTATGTTCAAAATTTGATTTTTATTCATGTTGAATGCACTCAAGACATGTTTAGCTAGTTTCTTGTACATTCATATTTCAATCTTGTCTTAGAAACCTTTAGTGAAGGATTATGTGAAAATTTTATACTTCATGTTATGTATTTCTTTTGTAAATTTTATGTCTTGGCATATTTTTTGTCTTCAAGCCTTTAAAAAATGAACTAGGCCATCATCAAAGGTCATTTATATATGGATAGGTCATTCTAGTTTCACACTTTATAAGTTCACTTAAGAGGCCTCTCAGAACTAAAATATTGCATAGACATAAGGTTATTCATGCCTTGAACATTATTAATAAATTTTGTGACTTGATGAGTTATCTACCTCAAGTTATAAGCATTCAAAGTTGAGCTAATAGATTAATATGTGCATAATTATGTTAATTTAAAGCTATATAAAATAGTTGTTTAAATCCAAATGTTCCAAGGATGAATGCATACCTGATAAGTGTCCAAATCAATGAAGATCAAGGCATAATCCAATGGTGAATGGGTGAATAATGATGTAAGTGGGTCTATAAAATCCAATAAAATGCATTAAATCATTCATCTAATACAATGATGATCTCTTAGTCAAAATGTTAATTTATCCTAAGATTCAATACATAGCTGAACAGTCGCAAGATCTTGGGTGCCCATATGAGAAATAATGGTGCATGGTGATTGACAAAGATAGTGGGTCCAAATAAGATTAATGGTGTGTAATTTATCATACCAAAGTAGATTATATTGAGAAAAGGTTTAAAAGGTAAAGGATCCCAAGGATGAATGATTTCATACCAAGTGTCATCATCATGGTGAGTTTCAAGATTAATGGTGTATATTTGATCTTACAGACTAAGATTAATGACATACATTTAACTTAGCAAAGGAAATCAATGGTGCATAGGTCAAGGATCTTAGATTAAATTTGAGGTTGTAACATGGATCAAGAGCACTAACTAAATGAAGCTAATAACAAATCCATATAAATCACATGGTGGTGATAAGTGTCTTAATCTGTGAAGCCCAGGTCAAGGATCAATGGCTAGTGTTGAAATCAAACTTTTCAGAGAAAATGAGATGATGACATGTGTCTAAAATATATATCATGATTAATATTATAGTAAATATTGTGTTTTATAATGGATCTTGATCAATTAAGGTCTTTTAAAAGAGCATCAATGAAAAGAGAAGTGGGAGAAGGGATGGTACGACTATTGCAATTATTTTTTGAGGTGGCCTTAATCAATTAAGAGTTTTTAAGGATCATAAATGTAGGGTGGTTGTAACTTTATGTTCATAGTGTAATTGAGCTCATTAATTACCCCTTTAGTGCTAAAAATTTATGTCCCTAACTTGTCTTTATTCTTATAAATGTAGGCATTGAGCTCTTAATTTTCATCCCTCAACTAGATATAGCAAACCTCTACTAAAATCACTTTATAAACTCTTTTGAATCAATATAATATAATTTAATATTCTAGTTGAATTCCAAGTGTACTTTATTGGATTTTGATTTATAAAGTGTATGTTTCTTATTCATCACCTGTGTATCCTTCATGTACCTTGCTTCAAGACTATTAGTTTCTTGTAGGTTGTGTGAAGTTTTAGCTAGTAAGGTTTATCTTGAAGTGTCATAATTCCATAGTGTCTTGCATATACCTATCTATTTTTATCCTTTAATTTGTAGGTATCTTTTCAACCTTCATACAAAATACTCATGTTTGAAACCTTATCTTAGAATCTGATCAATCCTTATCCCCATTCAATTTATTAGTAGTCATGAAAGTGTCCAAATTGAGAGTGGATCATTCAACATTCAGTTAATCACCACTTAGAGTAGGCTTTAATTCATTTATTTTCTCCCCCTTTTAATCCCAATAGATTAAGTTTTAGGAAAATAGATTCAAATTATCATATATAAGGAGCTAGCCTCATTAAAAAACCCTAGAGGTTTGACCCAAAACTAGGTAACCCATAACCTAGGGTCATTCCCATGTTTGAATAAGTTTGAGATAGGACTTAAGCACTTCTACTTTCATTTAGGGTGCAACCTAAGTCTCCAAAAATAAGTATTTCAATATAGAGGTGATCTGCATGTGGAAACTCAAGGTAAGTAGAACAAAGATTAGATTGTTGAATCCAAGGACCCTTATACACTTAAAGGGATCTAAACACAACTATCTACACTATATATGACCTATTGTAATGAGAATTCCTTGTACTAGACATGAAAGGATAAGGAGAAGCAAGGATAAAATCACTATACCTCACCATTCAAAGGTAAAGTACAACATCAAATTAGCAAGGTTTTACCATACATGGTGTGTAATTTTTTACAAGATCCAAAATGGCTAATAGAATGTGAGAGAGGAGAGAGGATAATGAAGTCCAAGATTTAGAATAAAACTTTTCAAACTGAGAGGAGTTATGGAATATGGGATACACCATACAAGGTATACTTGCACAAATGTCCTTAAAAGGCATGAAACTCCTTCAATCTGGCATAAAAGTCTCTCAGTTAGCTTCTTGAAACTTCCCTTATCATTTGGACTTCCATGAGCATTCCATATAAAACTAGGAATAAATAACATGATTTCACTTTGAGGGAGGGATTATAAATAGCCTCTAACATACATTATATGTGTCCCTAATCATAAATATTCATTTAGCCAAGTGATCTCATTACCTATAGTCATAATCACCCTTCTTTCACTCACCCTTCAGACTTGTCACTAATTTAGTCTTTAATTTATCAAACTAGTTCATACATAGATGATGTGACACTTGTCAAGAGTTTTCCTACCTTTAGTTTCATTAGGCAAACCTTAAAAGGCTTCCCAATTGAATTTATCACCTTCTCACTAGGTGATCACTCCTCATTCACTATGTCATTCTAGACTGGCTAAAGTGGAGGAATTAGTAGAGATACTTGTGTGATATTTAAATAAATAAATATAAAATAAGAATTATATTAAGTCTCATTCTATCTCTTAATGTTATCCTCACATTTTGAAACCTTTTTGTACCTTTAAACCACCAAAGAGTGTCAAGAAAAGATAATTTACACCTTATCTGTACAAGTAGGGTAGGATCAAACTTGATGTAAAATATATTTGGGGATTCCTATAAAATTTATAATCATCTCCAAAGTAATATTATCCCTCCTAGCTGCATCTCTATCAATTTCTTCTCAATCAGGTCATGAACAAGGGTTTTAGAAGGTTTTAGGTAGTTTTACCCCTTAAGGATTATTCATAAATGTGTGGTATCCAAACCCTTAAAAAAATCCACTAAATAATTTATAGGGACCCTCTCTGACTTGTCTTATCTCCTTTATCTCTCATGATAAGTGTTTGTATAGTTATGAGATTCCAAAGTTGGCTTCTCAATCTCATCGAAGCATTTTACACATCTTGTCATGTTCTTGAGCCAATAAATGGTTTCTCTATGGCCTCATCTATAAACCAAAGGTTTTTGCCCACCATATAACTCCCCATGAAGTTGATCTAATGTTTCTCAATTATCACATTTCCCTAGAAGTGGTATTAGACCCCCTTTTGGCGTTTAGGCCTAGTTAAGGCCTAGTAGGTCTGATTAGACCTATGTGTGCTTAGGCAACCCTATTTGGCTTCTATCACCTATGAGTTATTTTCCATGTTTTTCCATGTCCATAAAAAATCCTCTAACCTTTGTTAAATGTTTTAATAGTCTCCAACTCACCTCATTTCCCTTTGCATATTTAACCAACATTTTTTATCTAACTGAGAGTACCCTCTGTCTAAGATAGAATAGAGGGAAATTCCCCTATTACCTTAGGAAATATGAAGAGATTATGGGATTAATGTGTCTTCAAGACTCTATATAAAAAATATTATGTATATTTCATCTTTTTATCACCTTCAAATCTCAAAAAACTCCAAGACAGACTCTTGAAAAGATGATAGTGCAGTTTTGACAAGTATGGTTGTAGATGGACCTTGGTGATTAGATTTAATGATCAATTTTCCTATGGTAATAATTATTTTAGGGTGAAATAATTTTAAATTATATTTTAATTATGTCAACACTCACCTTTCATTTATAAACTCTTCATTATATATATTTTGTTAAAACAGTCCTAGTTGACATGTTGTATGACTATGTAGTCTGCTTAGAAAATGGCATGCTTGTAGTTGTATTTTCATGTCAGCCCTTGTATCAATACCTTAAAAACTTATTGAAATTATTTAGTCTCATCTTATGGTTTAATTTTACCACATCATTCTTTGAGTTATACCTAACCCAAAAATTACTGGGTTTAACTTTACATTGTTGCCCTACAGTCAACCTATAGATGACTATTATGTGATCAAAAGGGGACCTATAGGTTGTAGCCTAAGTCAAAACATATACTTCAACATATATGATTGTCTTTGGATCTAGTAGTGTTACTCTCATTCAAATGGGGAAACTTGTCTGATAATTATGATTTCACTTGGTCTCACAATTTTGTAAAGTTATTTGAGCTCAACCAATGCAGAGAACATTGCCATTCTACAGTAAAATAATACTCAACATGGAGACCTCCTTACACCCAGCTCATATGGTCAAACAAACAAACTTTTATTTCATGGCCTTGACCCTATGCTAGGGATCCATCATGGATACTTCTAGACTAATCTATACACTAAGATAATCTATCATGAAAAGATCAAAAATACTATAGGGTCTCTATTTGGAGATTTTAAGGTAATAAGTCCCTAAATTATTTCTCCATATATGAAAATGACTTATTTAAGCCTGCCTACCTCTCTATGGATCCATAATGAATATTATGACACCTTTAACACTCTAGGACCTCAAGGAAAGTCTCAAAACATGCTCAAACTCCTCCATGAAACATTCTCAGGTCTCTATGAGAGCCATCTATAGGTGAATGTACTATATACAAGGCAGTAAGAATGAGATATCAATAATGTGCATGGTTTATGCGCTTACAACCCATATTAGACCTTTTTCAAGTTTCCAAATGAGTCCTTTCCACCATGAGGGACTCGAAACCATTCAAATGCTTCACTTAAACATGATTATCCAAATTGGGGAGCCTGTAGGTATGCATTAATGTTATAGGCCTATATATATAGCTTGAACTAGTTTATCTCAATCCATAAAATTCAATTTGATAGTATTATCTTAACTAATTATGTTATAAAAGTACACTCAACACCTTATAACTCCTCATTAACTCTCCATGGATGCTAGATAATCTTTCATACACCATGACTCAGTTGATTGCAAGTAGGGAACTGACTATGTTGTCATGCTTGACTATAACTCCATTAATGATCTCCTTTGAGACTAAGTTTATAAGGATATAGGATTAAAAATATTTTTAAATCATAATACACAATATAACACCTTCCTGTAAAACCATTACAAGGACAAGAACCTTTTTAATTGGCAGAACATACCTACAACTAGTAATGGAGATCTCAACCTACAACTTGATATGTTTGGCTCATAAAATAAACTCCAAACATGAAAAAAAATATGGAAACCATGAGATAAATATTTCCATTTCCTCTAAAATCAATTTCAACAAGTGGTTTATACATACCATCTCAAACAAGAAGAAAACATGCAGGGTGTAGAGATTAGCATGTAAAATGAGATAGTCCACTTCTAAAAGAATGTTCATAAATCATATGTAGCCAATAATTTAAATCATAAAATTAATGTGAATAATACCAAGTATATTATCCACCACTAAGATTATTTGACCTAAAACCTCTCCTACTGGTTGTACCAATTAAAAACATGTTGACCAATTTTATATGCCTAGTGGAGTGATGGAGGAGCATAATGATTTTTAGCCATTTTTTAAACTTCCAAAGTAAATTAATAATGGAAATTAGTTCAATTAATTTAATATTGGATTAAAATGAATTATTATTTAATCATTGGTCTAAGAAATCAAATAAAAAAGTCTAAAGATTTAAATACCTCAAGCCAATCTATTCATGTAGGGGTTGTTAATGAGAATGAAGAATAAAATGAAATAAATCAATACTATTTGCTTCCAAAATAAATTCCACAACTCAAGAGTGGCTCCAATCATGTTATCCCCTTGATCAAATAGTCTTGTCTTTGGTAATAATGGTGGCAAAACTCCTCCAATGTCTCAAGAACACTTTACAAAACATAGGCTCAAAAATATAAGGAATCTCTAATCTAGCCTATCAATGAAGCTAATCCAAATGCATATAAAAAAATAATAAAAACACAAATTAATTGTGGATATATTTTAGCATTATAAATTTAGACAACTTAATATTAAGAAATGGTGTGAGAGGCCTCCTATTTATAAATTTTTGAGATTGGTCAGGATCAACCATGACCATCCATCTCAAGATTGAGATGTGTGGACATGAATTAATCTAATATTTATAATTAAATACATAAATATCCTCTTCATGATTTGGGAATAAGGGTAATTAATGAGGTATGGGATGCATTAATGAGGCATGGGAGGCCATGATTTAGAGATTTTATGCATTTAGGCCTGAGGATGCCTTCCTAAGAAATGATGTCACTAGGTGATGCATTTAATAGGAATCAATTTAAAAAAATAAATATTCAACAATATCCATGTAAAATCCACTTAAACTCTTGATTTTAATTAATTATCCTTAAACAATATTAATAAATATTTATGTAATTATTTAGAAAGTATCCCTCAATTAATCAAAACAGTCAGAAAGTCATATTATTGGGTTGTAATTTGACTCGAGAAGAATTTTAAGGTGATGTTAGATACATTGGAACCATATTACCACTTAATATGTTTCCAACACAAAATAACAAAGGTACATGATGTGTACTAACTAATTAGAAGAAAAGAGTGATCTAGATCACAAAAAGACAAAATTATAATTTTGACTTGAAATGAATTGATCATAGTTAAGAATCAAATAAAATTCATTTCCCCATTTAGGGATACTTTGCCCTAAATCAGCACTTTTAAATTAAAATTTTGAACCATTTAGTGCATTTTAGTGATTTTGACCTAAATTGGGTATTTGAGTACAATTCGAGTAAGATTGACAATTTTAACATAAATAGTGTTAGGAATTAGATGTCTACATTTTACCCCTATTTGAGAAGGCATAGCGAGACATTTAGGCAAAGTAACATCTTTTCAAATAAAAGAGTTGTCAATAATAAATTGGAAATAACCCATAATTCCCCCTCGAGAGGACATACTAGGATGAAAGAGAAGGGTGGGCTCTCAAAAAGAGAGGGAAAGTGAGAGATTAACCCAGGGAATATATCACATCTAAATGAGATAATGTTTTCACACGTGTCCACCATCAATTATATAAATATAATTAGAGGTATAATGGGCCCCAAATATGGGGGGAATGGGAAGGATTCAATTCAAACATGTAAGGGAGACACTTTGAATGCACCCAATTTGAGAGTGTAAGTTGTCTGATTATGAAATTTATCAATCCCAATATAAGTTACAACTAAAATATTTCCATCATGGGAAAATGTGTGGATATCTTGTAATTAGAGAAAAAGGATAACATGGCCTCCAAAGAGATGATAATAAGAAGTGCCCCATCAGAGTAGATTTGATCATGATAAGATAGTTATGGCCTAGTAAAGCTAATTTTGATCATTGATAAAGAATAAATAATGGTTTACCCCTGTAGGTATGATTTGATTCTTATGGTAAGATAAAATGTGGTGCCCCAACATGGGTAATTATCAAGTAGTAATAACTCAAGGATATAACTCAAACCATAGATTTAAATAGAATGGGTGTAAACATAGATGCGATGGTATAATGGCTTTGAGAAAGCCACAAAAAAATAGGCATACAAGAATGTAAAAAGATGAAAGATATGAAAAGAAAATAATTGGCTGAGCTGACTCTAGATGTGCTAGATTAGTGGATGTTACCTACATAGTTCCATGTACTCATGTTCCAACATGAACTTCAAGCCAATTTATTTCACCCACAAATGGGAAAGAGTGCAATGAGAGATGAGAAAACTAACCAAGAGATTGATTAGAATCATGATATATGTAAATAGATGCATGTCTAAGCATAGAGTCGAGTGTTAAACTTATTGAGCCTAGATTATACATAGTGTTCTTAAGATTTGTTCATGAGAGAAATGTTGACAGTAAGACTTTGAAACTAGAGCACAAAGTTCTTACTAGAGAAAAATAAATTAGATAGTATAAGTATGAAGAACTTATAATGACATGGCATTTCAAATGCATAGATATAGTTCAAATTTGAATACCTATAACTAAGGATAATGGTAAACAATGACCAAAACTAGAGTTACAGCTATTTACATTTAAACAAAAAATCAAAGATAAAGAAAAAGATAAATGTAAATGAACCTAACTTAAAATCAAGATATGAACAATCAAGACTTAATGAGAAAAAATAATGTTTAAAAATGAAAATTAAGAACATCTTAATGACATAATATCAAGATATGAATAATCAAGATCTATGTGATCCCTCAAGATGTTCTTGAACATAAAAGAGAAAATCAAAATCAAATAGAAAACTAAGACACCAACAAGAATCAAATAAAAAAAAAATTTGAGAGTAACTTAATAACATGAGATTAAGATATAAATAATCAAGATCCATGTGAATTATCAAGATGTTCTAAAACACAAAAGAGATAAGCAAAAACATATAGGGAAATATAAGACCAAGATGAGACAAGAAGTAATAAAAGGATAAAAGGAGAAGAAATAAATGGAGATGTATGAAATCACAAAAAAAACCAAGAAAACACAACAAACTACTAATAAAACACAACAAAACACCAATAAAACTCAAATAAACACACATAAACAAAAACCAAGTTAGTGCAGTTTAAAGATAATTATTCATGCACGTGTGGTAGAGGCATTAATTTCCACCACAACATAACAAAGAACAATGACACAAAATTTTCTCTCTAATTAAATAGGAATAATGACATAAGAAATGGGGAAGAAAAGAAAAGGAAGGGGTTGGTCGATCTGACTCTAGATGTACAAGACAAGTGGTCCATGCCTACATAGTTTCATGGATGCATGTTCCAACATGAAATTCAAGCCAAATGTAGTTCTCTCAAGAAGTGGGATAGAATACATTATGATGACCATAAACATATAATTAATTTTATATAATAAAAGGTAATATGTGACAAATTATATTGATCTTGAAAAATGGCAAGGTGGTGGGATGAGAGAAAACAATCTTGTAAAATGGTAAGTATGTGGAATAAGCTAACTTACATAGCAGAAAGTCAGTAAGATAAAATTATTTCAAAATTGCAAAGTATGAGTATAATAACATATAAATATGCATGATAATATTTTTATTCTTTTATGGATCATTTTTTAATGTTTTTAGTTTTTTTAGTATAAAATATGTATAAGGGAGAAATAAAATAGTCAAGGAGATGCCCTTCCAAGAGTATAAGTTCTAATAAAATAGGTAAGTCAGTTGTAATATCAATCATGGATATAAAAAATTGATCAAATAACTAACTGATAGTTCTAATAAGAGCTAAAACTAGTTGTAATGGCACATGCTCACAAATCAATGAGAGTAAGAATCTTGATCAAGGTAATAATGCCTACAAAGATCATCAAATGTAGCATAGAATAGTGTGTAGTATAAAATCAATCTGAAGAACCATGTGGTATGCAAAGATCTTGAGCTATAAAGGTGTTCTTTTTAACTTTTTTATAGAAGAAGCTACAAAATATTATCTTGGTTGAACTAATTTGTATAATTGACATCGAAAGTGTTCATAATGTTGATGAGACATAATCAGTATCATAAGTGGTCGAAGGGAAAAAGTATTCATGTTACAACAAGCCCAAGATATAACAAAGAATATGGTTCTCAAAGAAAATGGTCCATAGAATAGGGTCTAACAAATATATGGTCTAAGGTGGGATAAATAATTAGGTTCTCAAAGAGAATGGTCCAAAGAATATGGTCTAGAAAAAGATGGTCCAGGATGGGATAAATTATGTTTAGAGTACCAACGGTCCAAAAATATTTCACTATCTAGAGTCGGTTCATGTGATAATGGTCCAAGGTAGTATAAAATAATAGGATAAAATATTTCAGCATAATCTACCCAAAGTAAGGGGTCTTGTAGACAATTATTTGAAGCTATTATGCATAGAACCTCTTAAGGTGCACAATGTTCATGGGCTTTGAAATTTCTTCACTAGTGGTTTAGCTAGTCGATATGCCCTTAATCCATAGTTTATCATGATAAAAAATTGTCCCAACTAATTAGTTTGAAACGTACCTTTTTTCTTGCATTAAACATTGGTGTTCTTTTGGTTCTTTTTTAGGACCAAAACACCAATCTCAAACTCTCGAGGTACAATGAATTTGTTGTAGCTTCTCCACAATCTATTATAATAGGCCTACAAGTTTTCTATGGCAGCCAAATGTTGAGAAGTTCTAGTTCTTATAGGATTGAGAGTCTATAGTCCTCATCATATTCAATATGATCTAATGATACTCACAAGGATGGTAGCTCAATCTCTATCAAGATAATAACTTCTATGCCATATACAAGGGAGTATGGAGTGGCTCATGTTAGGGTTCGATGAGTGGTTCTATAAGCCCAAAGGGTAGGAAAGATTTTCAAGTGCCAATTATGGCCAATGTCATTGACAATCTTACTTAAAATGCCTAAAATGGTTTTATTTGATGTCTTATCCTATCCATTTCCTTGTAGGTTATATGGAGTTGATTTATTAAGCTTTATCTTAAATTTTTCACAAATAAATTTTACATCTTGGTTCATAAAAGATCTACCATTATCAGATATAATATAGGTGGGGATGCCATATCGATAGATGATATGGTAATGGATGAATTTGTAAATTTCCTTCTTGGTAACATAAGTGAGAGGAATGGCCTCAATCCACTTATTAAAATACTTGATACTAGTTAGGATATGCTTATGGCCATCTAAAGATGTTAGGTTTATTTTTTAATGAGATTGAGGCCCCAAGTTGAGAATGACCAAGTGTTATGATTAGTTGTAGTGGTAAAGAAGGTGAATGTATCAAATTTACATGTTGATAACAAGGAACACACTTCCTTACATAATTACAAGCATCGATCTCCATTTTTTGCCAATAATAACCTATTTTGAGGAGATTCTTTGCTAAGACTAGACTATTGGTGTGGGTCCCACACATTCCTTCATGAACCTCCCTTAGCACTTGCTTAGATTCTCCTAAAGATAAATAATGAAAAAGAATTACATCATATCCTTTATTATAAATCATGTCTCTAAGGAGGGTATAACATGATAAGTGGTAAAGGAATAGTTTTTATCTATTATTGGAAAGATCAGTTGGGAAAACATGATCATGAAATTAGTTATAAAAATATTGGTACCATGGTAGCTCAGGAGTGGGATTAGGACCAGTAATGGTGCATACCCTTTATAAATATAGTATAATATGTGTAGTATAAAGAATATTTTCAATAAAAAATTAATACTCTTTAGCTCTACCATCAATCTATATCATGGAACCAATTGTTACCACTACGTTAGCTGATCTATTTTTTGCTCTTAGAACTTGTTCAAAGTGCAGAGATTTAAAATGACCTTTGAGATTATCAATAATTTACTTGTAAAGAAAAATATTTTCATATTTTTTTAATACTAATTAGTGTTCTGAATGGTTATTAATTAGGAATCACCATAGACCTTTAAACTTTAAATATCCCATTATATGGCAAGGTGAATCCCTACAATCAATGCCTCACACTAGGCCATATTATTCATGCAATGAAATTATATATGAAATGCTTTGGGAATAAAACCCCCTTAAGGTTTAGTCAATATTATGTTGACTCTATATTTTTGGGAAGTAAAGGAACCATCAAAATATAGCTTCCATTATTCAGGTTCCTATGATTCTTGTTCTATTTCATAATATAATCATCTAGAAAGTCAAATTTCAGAGGTTGAGTATCTATGATAGGGGCTTTTCCAAGTTGATCATCATGTCCCTTGATTAATTTTTTATTATGATACTCAATGTAAAATTCACTTAGGATCATAAACCATTTATCCATGCATCCTTGAGTTTCTTTGGACAATAGGAATTTGAGAGGGTCCACCTTGGTGATGATAATAGTTTTGTTGTTTAGCATATAATGTCACTATTTTTGGGTAAAAAACACCATATATAAACATTCATTCTCAATAAGTATATAATTATGTTCATAGGCCACCAAAGTGAGCTTTAAATAATATACTACATGTTCTTTACCTTGATCATCATGTTGGACCAAAAGTACCCGCAGTGCATGCTCTATTATTGATATGTAAATAAGCAATGGTGTTTCAAGTGTTCATGGTCTCAAGACTAGAAGATTGGCCAAATATGTCTTGAGTTTCACAAATGCTATCTGCAAATCTTCATCCCATTAAAAATTTACCCTTTTCTTTAAAAGTTGGGTAAATGGGTGGTACTTATCTATCAATTGAGAAATGAACCTGTGTATAGATTAGATCTTTCCTTTTAGACTTCATAGTTGTTTAAGATTATGTGGTGGAGGAATTTCCAAAATGGCCTTGACCTTGGTAGGGTTGACTTCAATCCCTCTTTATGATATGATGAAACCTATAAATTTCCTTGATGTGACTCCAAAGACACATTTCTTAGGATTTAGATAGAATTTATATTCATGAATCCTTTCAAAATTCTTCTTAGAACATTGAGATGTCTAGCTCTTATTCTTGATTTTGCTATTATATCATCAACATAGTCCTCAACAATATCATTCATCATGTCATGGAAGATGATAGTCATGGCACTTTGTTATGTGGATCCAGTGTTCTTCAAGCCAAATGGCATGAATTGGTAATAGAATGTTCCCCATGGAATGGTGAATGCAGTATTGTGTTGATCTTATTAGGTTATCTTGATTTTATTGTATCCAAAAAATATATCAATTAAGGATATCATCTCATACCCATAATTTGAGTTGACAATCATGCCAATGTTTGATAGAGTAAAATCATATTTAGGGCATGCTTTATTGATATATATGAAATAAGTAAAAATGCGTATACTTGGGGTATTTTTAATCACTAGGACTATGTTTGAGATCCATTCAAGTAATCTAATGGCCTCATAAAAACTGCTCCTAACATTTTTTCTAGTTTTGCTCTAATTAATAGGGCAATGCATGGATGCATCTTCCTCAATTTTTACTTGATTAGTTTAACATTAGGATGGAAAACAAGGTGATGTAAAACCAAGTCTAATACTAAGCCTAGCATATCAGAGTATTCCCATGCAAAGATTTCAATATAATACCTTAGGAGGGATATAATATTTTCATGTTATGCTTTAGTAAGGGAAGATCCAAGATAAATAATTCTAGGATCCTCATAAGTTCCTATATTTACTTCCATCATCTTTTCCACAAGGAGTGTGGATCCATCTTATAGAATTTTAGGCAAGGTATGATCATGATCATCTTCTTCTACTACATATTCTTGTTGTTCCTCTCAAAATTTTGGATAGTGTGATGAACCAAAATCCACCATCTTAGGTAAAGGTGAAGTAGAAAAAACCTCTAGAAACTCAAGAGCAAGATGTTCAAACATTTGTTGTTGTCTTGAATAGATTATTTTAATAGATATATAACTTGGGCTAGATGTTCTTTCTACATCTTGAGGTGATGTGAAAACTTTCCCACATAAGAGTGCTTAAAATAGGTTTTTACTCGAATGCTTGTCTTTTTCTTTACTTTTTCCTTGATCTACGAGTGCCTCAAATAGGTTTTCAGCTAAAGATCTTGATGCTTGATCTTTATTTTGACCAATAAATTTTTCATAATCTCCAAAGTAAGCAGAAAGATATAATTAAAAATCAAAGCCTTGTTTGTGATCACCAATGGGCAATCCATCTCTTAGGTCCATATATTCTAAAAATGATTCTTCATCCTAAAACTCATCAAGGAATGTGACTAAATTTTGTTGGTCCCAATTAATGATTTTGGGATGGCAAAGTCATAGGGAAAAATGAAGATTTACTTTATGATGAGAAGCTCTAATGGTAAAAATATGATGTTTTATTTCAAGAGGGGGACACCAATAGAATGGGTTCTTGATTCATGATGGAAAGCTCCAAAGCTTAAATTTAAAATGGTACTTAAATCAAATATGTTTGTTTTAATGATCACGTCAAAAATGTTATAATGGGATGCTACATCATTATCAAGAGTCTCATTACTAGTCACTTCAAAATATTCACTATCAAAAGTCATGAGGTCACCCCTAGGTGGTATATATCTGAGACCATGATTCCAATTAACTACTCCTACTGATATGGGTTCTAGGATTCCTTGTGCTCTTGGGCTAAGGAATTTTAATATATAATCAATATGATCCATGATTCGGTTAGGGATTGGATAATTTGGGTTTTGAAAGCAATTAGCAAGGCTTTCAGAATATAACCAATCTCCCTCGATAAAAGCCTCTCTGTCTTTCTTTAGTATGATAGAAGGTATAAAAAACATAGGTGATTTTTGTTGTTACTTCTTTGGTTGCCAAATTTTTGTGGGTTCATTAGGATTCTTTGAATTTTTAGGCTTACCAAGTGTTTTTAGAGTTTTAGGAAACTTTGTAACATAGAAGGAATCCTTAAGACTATGCGTAGAAATGCCCACGTCTTCAATAACAACCTACTTCACAAGAGTTATGAGAAATAGATCAACTAAAATGGAAGTGAGATCACTAGGGTTGATATAATTATATGGAGGTAGATGTGAAACTATAGTCTTATTCTTCTTCATAATAAATTCAAAACCTAGACAATAGTTGTAGTTGTAGAATTGGACCTCAAGATGTTTTTAATATTCATAATTTTGTTGATTGGTGAGAATATCAACCTCGATCCCATCATGGGGAAACTTAAGGCACTAATGTAGGGTGGAAGGAATAGCATGTACTTCATAGATGTAAAGATCACCAAGAAGTATGTTATAAGATAATTCAATGTCTACAATATGAAGCAATGTATGATGTGAAATGGACCCAATAATGATTAACAACTAAATAGTACTAGTAGACTCCATTTCAGCATTATTGTAAGCCTTGATAGTTATTTTCTTAGGTTAAATGTCTTTTTTAGTGTGTCCCAATATTTGTACCAACTTAAGAGATATGATGTTAAGCCCTGAACCATTATCTATAAGAACCCGCTTGATCTTATGGTTTTCAATGATTACTTCAATTACAATGGGTTATTTTGGTTTGGTCCAAGTGTATACATGTCTTTTTTATCAAACTTTACTTAATAAAATTAATATAAATGTCCCTCAAGGTTGTAGAATTATTCAGGGTTTATATCATTAGGAATGGTGGATTTTGCAAAAGATTGTTTAGGATAGTTTTATGGGCTTTAGATGTTCATAATAGATCCAAGATGGAAATTTGTGTATGTATTTTTCTTATTATTCTAATATATTATAAGTATTTTCAACATTGGGATGAAATGACTTAGATTTGGTTAGAATAGTAATTGGCTTTGGATTCATAGGTACAATGTTCACATTAGGTTTTATGGAATAAGTAGGTGAAGGGCCCTAGAGAGTAACTTGCAAGTGTCTAGTTGTGACTTCATAACCTAGAGGTGGTAGGGAGCCAATATAATTAGAAAATAAATGCAAATGGCAATGGAGAGTGACTCATGGGTGTCTAGTTGTATTGTTGCAATTTCAAGTCGATAAGGAGCCATTATAATCAGAAGAAGGGTATTGTCCAAAAATAGTAACACATACAAATGGAGTCATAATATAATTATGTGAAATTTTTTTAGTATTAATAGAGAGGGTGTTGAACCTATAATAATGGGTCCCATACTATGAGGAGCATGAGATGGTTCACGTGGTTTAATAGTAATAGTGGTAATATGGGTTACATAAATACATACCATGGTATTGTTATAGTCTTAAGGCATGTTGGTGTAACCCACATTGTTAGTATGGGTATTATGATCATGATTATGCTCATGTTGATTATGATTTTGACCCTGATCTTGTTTATAATTCTACCTCTATCCTTGGTTTTGATTATTATTTGGTGGTGGTTGATTATGTCAAGGAAAGGGGTCCTTGTAAATTCCCATATCCTAATTTGTGTCTTGATTAGGGGCTAATTTAATCTCAACTTCACCACTTTCAATCAGATCTTCAATAATATGTCACAATTAGACACAATTATAAGCACCATGACCAATAACATGATGAAAGTTGAACCATTAATTCTCTTTGTACCAATCTGGTTTTAGCTAATCTTGGGGAAATGCCCTTGGTACTAGCCATATAATCAGGGTAGTTGCTAGAAGCTTTTAAAACATTCTTTCAGTTGGTTCTCCTAATTTTCTAAAGACCCTAAAACCACCATGGTTTTATCTATATGGATGCTATCTCTACAAGTTAATGGGTTAAGGGGAGCTAATTATATATTTAGGGCTAGCATAACCTACACCATTTATACATGCCTTATTTTAATTACCCCATTTCCAACCATGTTCTTGTTCTTGTTAAATCCTTTAAGCTTATCTTGTGTAACTATCTAACTAGAAGATAGGGTCTAATCTAATGTTTGAATCTATGTAAATATCTTAATAAGGCCCTTAGAAATAAGAACCTTCTCAATTTATACACCCTTGTCTATGATCTCCTCAAAAGAGTTAGCATAAGCTAGTTGTAGATTGCACATGACCTCAGGATGTAAGTTATGTGAAAATATATCTACTAATTATTTGTCTAGAAAATTAAAATGAAAGCAACTTGCTAATGCTCTCCATCTCTATAAATATGTACCAAATCTTTCTCCATCTTATTATTTGGCTTTGCATAAGTCAACAATGGTAAATTCATGCTCTATGTTGTATGTAAATGGTTGATTAACTATTCAGATAAGTCATTCCAATCTACAATTGATATCTTGGATAACTTAAGTATCTAATCTAAAGACTATCATTCTAAACTTCACAGAAATAATCAAAGTAATAACACACTACTATAAGCAACCTCTTGGCATAATATGAAAAATGCTTGGATGTGTTCACATGGGTCAACCTTTCCTTTATATTTATCAAATTTGGGTGCCTTGAAATGATGAGGAAATGGGATTTGGATAATTCTTAAATCAAATGGATATGGACATATCTCATCAAATTTGTACTTTTTGATCCTATTCTTAGTCTCCAAATATGACATAATCTCTTTTATGGAGTTCCACTCTTGCATGTTTGGTGCAGTCATGGGTGGAACATAGTTCTATTGGGATGGAATATGCCCTTGTTGTTATTGTTGTTGTGGTGGAATGTTCCCCTACTATTATTGTTGTTAGGGTGGAATGTGCCCCTATTGTTGCATAGGTTTGTGAGGAATATACACCCTACATTCTATGACTTGGTTTTGATTTGATCCTAGAGTTGATTAAATATGTCATTGATTCCTTGGAATTTTTTGCCTTGAACTATACATGTTTTGCTGATTTTGGCAATTCCTTAGTCTATTAACCAATTTTAGCCTTGGTTAAGATGAACTAGCCAAATTGTCTTGAGGGATCTCCTCAATTTGAACTGAATGTTTAGGTCTCTATGTTTTTAAATTAACAATAGGTTCTTGATGGTTAAATAATGTGTGTTCCATGTCTAGTGGAATATTTTTCACTAATTTTTATGTCTTATTTCATTTGTTTGAAACACCTTGATCGATTGTTGTCATGTTATCAACCAATATTTATTTCATAGGTTCAATCATATTTCTTTGTTCCTTGGAAGCATCATTATGGATTGAAATATCAATTAGAGAGTCCATTAAATCCACAATAAGATAATTGGCATACCATCGACTTATTGTATTAATCTTGTTAATAATATTTTGATTAGTTGGTTTTGACTTTATAAGTATTTATTTATCTTTATTAGAGGAAGAAGGTATGTTTCTTTGAGAAAAAGCTTGCTCTTGTTGTTGTTGTTATCTATCTATAACTAAGGTGTGCAATTGCTCTATAGGAAAATTTTAGGGTAGTCTAACACCAGATTCTATCAACCTAAGGAGTGATTCATCTTGGTTCTCTTGATATTTAGTATAATCCCCATCAGATCCTATAGTTGTAGAAATGTCCTCAAAGACAAAAAAAATTGTCTTGTCCATCATAAAATTGCTCATCCTCATATATAAGGTCGTAAGGGACCCCACTATGAGTGAACCTTTGAGTCATGTCTAGAAAGGTATGCCTTATATGTTTAACTAAATTTGGATTAGTGTTTTGCAAACATGTAAATAACATATGTGACTTGATCTTTCTTCTTAAACAATTGACTAAGGTACCAAAGAGACTATAAAAGGATGGTGACTTATAACCACACACAATTATAAGAATGCATTCACAAAATTATTCAACCTTGGGTAGGTTTAAAATCATATAAATTGGAAGAGGGTATGATAACTCAAAAATCCTAGAGTGTCACTAGTACACTAAAACATAGACTTTTGATATATGTCAATACCATAAAAGCTAGTTTAACTTTGATGAGTTGATACTAGAAAAATAAATAAATAAACCCTTTAGATTAGGAAGGAGAAAACACAAACCAAGAAACTCATGATGTAGACACATACAATAATTCATAAGTATAAATCTAAAACCAAATAGGTGGCACAATGTTACCACATGGTAATAGGAATGGTAGTATAAAATATGTTTTAAGACTCAAAGCGTGAGTGATACACAAGACGAATTGAGTCCACCAAAGATGATAATGTGATGATGAGTCTGTAAATGGCCCTCAGTTCAAATGGTAACTTTAACCCAAGTTAAAATAAGTCAAGTGCAAATGGCAAAACTAATTTAACACATCAACCTTTAAAACTTAGAAAATTCCAATTCCAAATTTAAATTATCAATGAAGGACTTAAGAAAATTTGGTAAATGATCTGGACTCAAATGGGCAGCATAACTACACCAAAATGTATGATATGACACAATTTTTAATATGACAATTTGAATAAGGAAAAAGATGATTTTCACTTGGATAGAGTAGCACCTCCTTGTTCAATAAATTAGGGGACAATGTGTTTGGTTTATGACATTTTATTAACAAGCAAGTTTTGACCCAAAATAAGACCAAGTAATCTAAGATAAAGACAAATCAACCAATTAATCATCTTAATCCCTAAACTAACAAGGTTTGGCAAAATGGGGTTAACCAAACTACAAAGTTCTCAATTTTTTCTATATGGATCGCATGTATAAGAATTTTATGTTAAAATGTAAGAAAAGCAACATGTCAATTGGATCTATGTCATATGGCTTGTTGTAAAAATGTCTTACCCTTTTTACAACCACTACATCTATCATTTACTTAGTATAGTATGATGTCTAACATGATCATACATCTCAGGCTTAGCCTTAGTGATAGGAGATTGTTCAATCACTCAAACCATCATCTTAGTGGGTGATCCCAATTTATATACCCCTCATGGAGAGGGGTTGAAGACAATGTCAAACTATGAATTCTCAGGTCAAGGTTTCCATATAGAACTTATGGGAGATAATGAATTCCCCTCACAAGCCAAGATGTAAAAATAAATGACAAGTAAAAGAGCTTTAAAGTTGTTTCTAGACCACCCAATCCATATAATTCTTGGGGAGATCCTTTACAACATCTTTTTTATAACTTTGACTAAGGTAATTTGTAATAAAGATGATGTTTGTGATCCCATAAGTTCCCTAAAGGGGATGGGTGGGAGATCATACATGCATAATCTTTATTTTTTCCAATCAATTCTAACAAAGTAATGGTATATTGAAGACAAACTTTGAAATATGTTCAATTTTAAATCACTTAAATTAAAAAGTTTGGTGATGTTCTTTGGCCCCTTGACCTTAAGTTGTAAACTTGGAAGAAACAACCATAAAATCTATTTAATAAAAAACCCTAAAATTTTCATTAAGCACCAAATGAAATATTTTTTAATTCTTTTTTAAACATCCCAAAATAAGGTTAAAAATATCTAAGCAAATATTAATTGGTACTCTTCAAAAGGCCCTGCATAGAAAGTTAGATAACCTCATTTATCTTTGAATCTCTTTTAAGTTTGAGGCAAGTAAATTTGAAAAATAAACGCTTGTCAATCCAAATCTAAAATCTAAAAAATCAAATGTGTTAGATTAGACTTGGTTATCAACTTGATTTTGTTAAAAAAAACTCTACAAGTTGAAGGTAAATTGATAGCATATTCTAAATAATTTAGGAGAAAACATGTGGTTTTAAAAAAATCAAAAAAAATAGAATATGTATGACCCCAAATGAAGCTCCATAAAATGGCATATTTATCTTGTTGTCTTAGGCCATGGGTTATTAGGCACAGTTGTGGCCTACATTGAGTTCATGCCATGAGTTTTATAGTCCAGGTCATGGCTTTTCACACATAAGTTTGTGAATGGAATTTTGATTATTTTTTCACCTTTTCAGGCCTTAAACTCCAAGATTATATATGAAATTGATTAGTATGATGATTATAGAAGTCTTATGATCAAATTTATCGGGTATGATCCCACCGAGCATGATAAAATGTAGAGTGGATTACAAAAAATGACTAGTCAAGAATTAGTCTAATAAATCAAAGAAAAATGCATAAAGAGTTAAACACCTTAAGATAATATATTCATGTGGGGGTTTCTAATAATAAAAATAAATAAAACGTAAGAAAGTAATACTAGTTACCTTCGTAAATTGATTCCATCACTCAAATAGATCCAAGCATGTTCTCCCCTTGATCAAGCATTCTTATCTTTGGAAACAATGGTGGCAAAGCTCCTCCAATGTCTCAAGAACACTTTGTAAACCCTAAGCTCAAAACTAGAATTAATTTCTAATCTAGCCTATCAATGAAGCTAATCCAAATGCTTATAACATAATAATCAAAACACAAACTAATTATAAGAGATTTAACATTATAAGTTTACATAATTTTAGTTTAATAAATGGTGTGAGAGGCCTCTAATTTATAGATTTTTTAGATTGGTTAGGATCAACCATGATCATCCATCTCAAGATTAAGATGTGTGGCCATGAATTAGTCTAATATTTGTAATTAAATCCATAATATCATTATGATTATCTGGGAATAAGGGGTATTAATGAGGCATGAGATGTATTAATGATGCATGAGAGGCCATGATTCAGATATTTTATGCATTTATGGCCTAAGGATGCCTTCCCAAGAAATGAAGTCACTAGGTGATGCAATTAATAGGAATCAATTTCACAAAATAAATATTTAATAACCTCCATGGAAAATCCACTTAAGCTCTTGATTTGAATTAATTAAACTTAAACAAGATTAGTTAATATTTTTGAAATTATTTAGAAATTGGCCCTCAATTAATCAAAATGGTTAGAAAGTCATATTATTGGGTCATAATTTGACTCAGGAAGAATTGGAAGGTGATGTTAGATGTGTTAGAACTATATTCCCATTTAGGATGTTGCCGACACAAAATAACAAAGGTATGTGACGTGTACTAATGAATTATAATAAAAGAGTGATATAGAACACAAAAAGGCAAAATCATCATTTTGACTTGAAATGAATTAATCAAAGTTAGTAATCACATAAAATGCATTGCCCTATTTAGAGATACTTTGGCCTAAATTGACACTTGTAAATGACAAGTTCAAACCATTTAGTGCATTTTAGTGATTTTGACATAAATTGTGTATTTGAGTGCAATACAAGTAATATTGAAAATTTCAACATAAATGGTGTTATTAATTGGATGTCTATAGGAATCTAAAGAGTCATTCCACAAGCTTGACACATGTGTCACACTTCTCTAGAAGTTGTACAACTGCCAAAACTACCCAAACTATCACTTTTCTTCTTGTTTCAATGTATTTCTTACAATTTCCAATTAGGTAATAACATTCCTAACAATTTTCTGACATCATACACACTACGAGAGAATTTGGAACATTTTTCAACCAATGGAAACCTTACAACTCTCACAAATAGTTCAAATATGACCCTATGTGACTAGAAATGACATAAGGGGATAACATGGAAGTAATCAAAGGTAATGACATATTAAATAACCCCAAATAAGAGCATGACACACCCTATATGGCCCTAATATATCCATATACAAGTTTTTCACTATATGGGGTTGACCTATTTTGACTTGTCAAAATTTTCAATAATACATTCACAAATTACATGGTTATCTTATCCTTTTTAGGTAAGGTAACTACTAGTTACTACTTCCCATAACCTCAAAAGAGGGGGCATATTAGTGGGGGAATTCCATAGAGTCATTAATTCCACATTAATTCACATATTCATATTATATTTGGGGCATGTTTGTGAAACATGTTCTTCACATTTGTCACAATTTCAAATTCAGTGAGGGTATGTTTCGAAATCATGTTCTCCATAATTATTCACTAATAAACATACATATATTGTAATGGAGGCATGTTTTTTAAACATGTCCTCCAAATTAGTAGTTATATCATTTTTCATATTTATTCATATATAGTGAATGCATGTTTTCGAATCATTTCTTTCATATTTAAACATTTTCAAATTGGCTAAATTACACAGTTATATGATTAAGATACACATTTGTGGTAGAATTCTATACATTGGTACCATTTTTATACATACTATCATCATGAAACATATCTAAGGTACACATGTTATTAAATATTCACCTAATATTACAAAATCAAAACATTTTTATAGTTTGAACACTTTCAAGGCCTATCACAACCCACTAGGTTGGATTGTTTTATATTATATTGAGCTAATCTAATACAGTAATTGGTTTAATTTTTGGTATATTTGAGGTAATTAAATAAATCAATATTTCCAATATTATAGGTTTTACTTAATTACATCATCTATCATTTCCATTTTTATAGTGTGATTTTACTTGGTTCACTCACACTCACTAGGTTATTAGTATAAATGGGTTGCATGCTTTGGTTAATCTTAATTATCAAGTAGCAACTCATCTTTTTCTATTATGTTAAGGGAATGTGTCGTCCAATATCTCTCTATCTATTTAGATATATGCACTTTTCTATATTTTATATTTGTCCTAACTTAGTTTTAGTGATTCATAATGATCCATATTTCAAATCAAATTACCAAAAGGTAAGGTAGTTGCATCAATACATATGTGTATTCCTAAACATTATTCTATTTAAATTTAAATCATTTAAATGATTTCAATTTTATATTATATCATTTATTATATATTGTAACATACTCTTGGTTGTAGGTCAATCACCAAGAAATCACATAAATTAGACTCAAGCAAAGGCAAGGTGTGTTATAAACACCCATGTACAAATTTCTTCTCCTTTAAATTGGCAATTTCATTATTAGATTAAAGGGTGTAAATGTAAAAAATATTTATAAACTATATATCACCTCAATCTTGTACACTTTTAAAATATATATTATGGATGTACCTTCAAATTATATACCTTTTTGTTGCTAAAAGGCTTGCATACATTATTTCTCTGCACCTAGTTGTTTATCTCTTAGTCCAACCAATGTTATTCTAATGGACCAGACCTTATATCATACCTATAATTTTATAAACCTATTTATATTTTTTATTTTTAAGTTTTTTACCTAAACTTAGTTTTTAATTACTTGAACACTTGCATCTTAGTTAGATGCCTACATCAATACAAGTGTCCTATTTCAATGGATGTGTCCACTACCATAAAGTCATCTAATTTGAAAATGAATTATATACCTATGGTTGGCCTAAGTGATTTAATATGATATACTCTCCAAAGTAGTCACATCCATTTTCAACATATATATCATATTAGACACTTGCATTTGAGTCAAACAGTATCATCGATGTAACCATCCCAAGTCGATGTAAGTATCTATGGCTATAGAGGTATAATTCATATAATTGGTAAACTATTTTAGAATCTAGATCTAATCCACTTTCTACCTATTTTATATACATATTTGTATTAGCATCAGAATTATCTAAGTATCTTATTTTCTTTATCATTATAATATCTAGCATAGATTTACTTTTTATCTTTAGCATCTTAGCATAATAAATTTAGTATAAGTTTTATCTAATTTTTGTAAACAATTGGCCTACTTTAGAGATAGTCTACAATTCTTGTGCCCTAGTCTATCTCTACCCATTTAACCCTAGATTCCCTATATCTATATTTTAGGCTTAAAAAGTGAGAGGAAGCTAAATACATCCAAGTGGAGGCATTTTTTCTATCATATCCTTGACACATACTTTGGGTAGATTTAAGATTGAATTATATATTTCTGAGTGTTTTAATGAAGTAAATGGATGCAACACAAGTACCATAACCTTCATCAATCAAAGTGCACTTGATTTATATATCACCAACTTGGACATTAATGAATAGTGAAGGATCATCCACACAAAATAATATTTAGTCAATAATCACTGAAGTGATGTAAAATTTGAGTGAAAAAGAAGTATTTATAGTTTCATCAACATGTCTAGACATTTATTTAAATTGTTGGATAATACTATCCTCAGACCTAGACAAAGTAACTTCTTTCCCCATAGGTAGAGGTTAAATGATATTAATTTCAAATAAAAGTTGTATTAAATGCTTATAATGATGAGGGGAAGTCCTTATGAGTTATAGAAAATTAATTTGAGATGGGAGGTGAGAAATTCCAATTATAGGATCCCATTAATCATATCCATTAAGAATCATATCAGATAATGGTGCATAATGTTGAATCAAATCCACAAAAGGAGTGGAAATGCGTTTGGATTGATAAGGAGTAGAAGTATGCTAGTTAGACTTGGCCAATATAGGTTATCCAAGTAATTCAAATTGTGTTAAGGTAGTTGATGTCATTTATGGAATGGTTAGGTTAAGAAACAATTCCCTTGAGGTGGTTTATGTGATATGTGAATATATAGGTGTATAAGTAGTTTTATTTGTGATATTTTATGGAGTTAGTTATAAGTGAGAAGATGTAAGAAATATAGGATTAGTAGATGTCATAGAAATGAGAGAAGAATGAGTATCAAGTCGTATCATTATATTGGGTATAATTTGGACATATGGTAATGGATCAAAAAGTGTTTTCATATGTTTGATATCCATGAGATGAGATGGATAATTATATATAAAAATTACTCCATATTTAATATTTTTTTCATTTTGAAAGAGCCAAAGTCTCATATGTGCACATCATAAAATTGGGGTCAATCAAATTGAATACATTATTCATTGATATATATTGCATTATATAGTGTTTTATTATCCTACAAATAAGGGTTTAAAACCAATCCATAATCCCACAAATCTCTTTATCTTATATCCTAAACACTCTCCCTAAATCACTCAACTTATCTTATACAAACTCTATATGATTTATCCTAACAAATCACTTACATCATTTGCTCCACACATTATTTACACACACATACCAATTAATTAATGATATAATGTGTAACAATATACCCACATATGAGGACTAAATCCTAACATTCCCCCTTAGTGATAACATGGAGAGAGGAACCATATGGACTAATAAACTCTATATTCCCCCACATGTTTGACTTGTATATTTTAGCTTTGCCTGATAATACATCCTTACAAAACATAAGAGTTTATTACATTAAAATAACATCATATATTTTATTGATATGCAACTACCTTAAAATATAGGCTTATTAAAATATAGATACATAATGACTTAATATGAAACCTAAATAAAACACACTCTAAAATAAATAAATATTAAAACAAACTTTAAATTACATATCCTCAGACAAAGAAAACCTAAATAAAATTATTTTTTTTAATGTTAAAATTATAGGTTGAGAATTAATTAATGGGTGGTACATAAATGTGGTTTTGTCTTTACCATAATTAATGAAATGTGATGATATTGAGAATGGATGCATAGGGGTTTGATCAATATCTAGTTTTTAATCTCAAACTTGAAAGGAGGATGACATTTTGAGAATCTCTAAGGATTGAGATAACTATCGTATGAATAAATTCAAGATAATTTTAAACTAGATAGACTAGGATTGGAGGTAAATATGACTATTTACACTACTTAGAATAGTGATATGTCGGTGGTCCATGGGATTTTTTTCATCATAATTTTAATTCCTCTTAGATACTAGATGTAAAATTACTCCATTTTAGACAGTTTATTCATTTTGAAAGAGTTAAAGGATGATAAGTGCACAGCACAAAATGTATTTTAATAAAATTCAATACATTATTCATTAAAATAGATTATATTATATAGTGTATTATTCTCTTACAAAGAATGAGTTGACACCAATCCATAGTCCCATAAATCTATTTATCTTATCTCCTAAAGACTCCCTCTGTCACTTGACTTCACTTATCTTCTAAAAATCTATGTGATTTATTCTAATAATTCACTTACATTATTTTATCCATGTATTATTTTTACACACATAACAATTAAATAATAATCTAATGTGGAGCACGAAACCCACATGTGAGGACTAAATCCTAACAGTATCTTGAATAGTGTAAAAAATGGGAAAGTTATTACAAGTGGAATATGGATAAGGATTAATGTATGATAATGCATGCCTCATATTATTCATGTTTACTACATTGTTATCATTGGTTTAAAGATTTAGGGTCAACCAAAATCTACACAACATTGGAGGTGGGTGGTTGAGTAGTGTTAGATTGATGATTGGGAAGTGGATCTTTATAGATAGTAAGGTGAGCATTGGATTTATTAAGATATTCACATTTTAATTTATAATAATATAATTTAGATACCTTTTCATTTGTTTTTTGATGTTCACAAAATCATAGTTTCATGATCAAAATTGGGAACAAGGAGAAATTCAAGAGTAAATCTCCTAGGTTATCTACAGGGCTCATGAGAATGTCCCCAAATTGCATGATACCAATAATTTTTATTTTTTTTTTATCATACCAATGTTTGGTAGGGTGATTAGTATCAAGTTATCATGAATAATTTTTAGTAATTTTTTTTTATAATTTCTACATGGAAAGAGGTTGGTGAGTATCCACATTATTCACATGGGAAAATGTAGACATAGAAGAGTGAAAGGGGGTATTCATGAATGGTGGAGATAAAATTACATCATTATATCCAATTTGAATAAAGGCATGGATGGTTTTTATAGAATCATGTGTATAAATAATACCATCATTAGTATTTTTAGATCTCATAAACATGTGACTTCCTATTAGAGGACTAGAAGGCTTGAATTATAACATTAGGAAATATTGATGTAACTTGATCAAGGGATTCTTCCAAATATTTTGGATAGAGAATCATAGCATAGTATTAGAGTTTTGGATGAAGATCATTTGTGAAAAATGGAAAATATTATCTTCCAAGATATTATGTCTAGTTTTGTTAGATAAGGCTTTCCATTGTTTAATGAAAACTTTGGTAGTTTTAGATGTTGCTTGTTTACAATTAATAAAATGAGATAATCTATTTTTCAAGTATATTATTGGTTTGAAATTCCTAAACCAATGAATTAACTAAGTATTCCAAAATATAAATAGTGTTAGAATTAAGTTGGATGTACCAATATAGGGAATCACCTAAAAAAAACTAACTATAAATTTGGGAGAAATAAAGGTATTTAGCTTAATCCAATATTTATAAAGGTTTATGAAGGATTTCAGATGTAATGCAAGATTAGTAGATCCATTATATGTCATATTATGAGTAATACCACCTATGTCTATATTATAAATTTGGGTAATTAATGGTTCATTTTGGAGATTTTTGATTTCTTTGTTAAGGAGTGGTGGTTGAGGAATAATGATACCTTTTTCATCTCTAAGGGGTGGGGGGTAGGGGGTATTTAAATTTTTTGATTGCTTTGTTAAGGAGTGGTGGTTGAGGAATAATGATAAATTTTTCATCTCTAAGGGGTGGGGGGTAGGGGGTATTTAAAATTTTTACTCCAAATTGAGTAGGTTGAGGATGAATTTGCAATTATAAAAATTGATTTTATAGTTACATAATTTTGTTAGAATTATTAGTTTGATATCATCCTTTTGAATGTAAATATGAATAACACTTTATCAATTTATGTTGATAAATTTAGTAGAAAAATACCTAGAAGATAAAGCTAGATTATTTTGGGATAATGTAGTTGGATGACTGGAGAAAATGCATATCTAAATGTGAAAATTGAATCATATTACATTAGGTTAGTCTTCTATAAAAATATTAAATTAACACTATATCAACTTGCATCAATATATTTTCCTATGAAAAAAATAGCAATTAGACTAAATTGACCTAGGTTGATGTAGTTTGCAATAAATATAGAAAAATAAATCAAAGAGATAAAACTAGATTAGGCCTGGTTAATATAGTTGGTGTATATTAAAATACATAAATGTAAACTAGATCAAATTATATCTATATATCATATTGATAAATACACATATAAATAAAACATTATTATCGTACACCAATGTAGTTTTTCCTATAAATAGGCATAAGTTAGACTAGATTTACCCATGTCAATGTAGTCCATAGGAAAATACAAAAACAAACTATATCCACCGACACCAATATATTTTTATGAATGAGGATAAATCTATGGTTAGTTCATTTTGGGTTCCCTAGAATGCATGAAATGAATTAAGATAGACCTACATCTTATATTACCTAATATATCCAGACTCATAGAAGGTAAATCAAAGAAAACTTGTTAGATACTTTGTTATATTTTGGGCATGACAAATTAGATCCACTAGAAATAATTAGAGGATAACGCATCACACACATCAATAGAGAGGGTTCCAAATCCTATAGGTAATAAGTATAATGCAATAACCCTATCTAGGTCTCTTAATGATAATGAAATTAATCTAAAATAGTTTTACCAAATTTTACAACACAAATAATGGGGATGATTAAAACATAGCTAAAAGGGGTAAGTAATCATGTTATAAAAATGGAGGCCTAAGTTACTTAAGGTTAGAAAATGAAAATTTTTAATAACCCTATAGCCACACTAATATTAGGTGTAGAGGAGATTCAAAAAAGGAGTTATGCATTCAAAACTATTGATTATGCAATATATATCTACTAAATGAAATAGTTAAGGTTATAAATACTTATCTTGGATAGAACATATCAAGCCTCAATCTCTCCCTTGGCCAATGGTGCTTCGAAAGAGTATTTTATGATTGTAAGTATCACAATGGTTGAAACCAGCTATAGGCTAAAATATTTCTTCTATTTGCATCCAAGACTCCACAAGACAAGTCATTTACCTCCAAGACAAGATGTAAGAAATGGCTTCTCCCAAATGTAGAATAAAGCATAATTATGTGCAATAATAGTTCAAAAATGAATGTTCCTTCCTATTTTATTGAAATGAGACTTGTATTTATAGTGGTGATTTGACCTTAAACCCTTCTATAATTTATCCAACAATATCATCCCAACTCAACATAGTTTTAAAATTCATCATTTACTATCAAACTAGGTCAGCCTGAGCTAATTTAGTTATGAAGCATGCATTTTGACTTTCGTATCTACACTAACCCATGAGAACCTATTTTTAAATTTGCTAGGAATAAAAATACACTATATATGCCTAATTTGATATAGTCAGAAAAGATAGGTCTTGGCTTAGTTAGGGGATATTTTGAGAAATATTGCTTAGCAGATCAAGTAATTGGGATTTTATAATGGATATAGGCATGATAAAAATATTAAAAAAATATTGTGAAGAATAAATGGTATACCAAACCCTTTCCTAGTGTACCCTTAACAAATGCACTCAAATAGATTGAAACTCGATATGTTTTTGATAAAGTAAGGTGGCAAACTAGGGGCCAAACCCTTTACAATCAAAAAAGACAAGGAAAACAAACAAAAAATGGCTTTAGAGAGATGATGGCATAGCTGAGAACAACAGATAGAAACAAAACACAAGCAATAAAAAGACCAGAGTGAGAGGGGTCTCCCCTTACATAACTATTGATTTGATAAGATCATTAAGTTTCTCATTCTCTGCATTGTCAGCATACCCAATATGACCTACCACCTCCAGCATAGACATGTTCAGCAAAATTATATTTTGAAGCCCTTTGGTGAAAACCTTCTCCAGCTTTTGAATGCAGTCCTTTAGGGCCCCAATTTCAATTTTACAATCAGTCTCATTCTCAGTGCCCTCACCAGCTTCCTCGACATACATTTTCCCCTTATTGTCAATAGTTCCCATAGTGTTAACACCCTACTCCTTAGTAACCTCAAAATCCATAGTAGCATGCTTCCCTCCAGTGTCCTCCAAAATTTCTTGGATTTCCAACTCCTCAGACTCTTCCTCCTGGGTTGCTTCTTTTGAAGCACTTTCTAAATAATCAATCAGTCTAGCCTTCAGGGTGGATTTACCAGTAATCCACCCTGACCTTTGCACTCTAAAGGGGAATCTTTCCTTATTAATTTTGGAAGGCTTGTGAGATTTTCCACCTTGGCCCCCTATGGCCCTGTCCAGATTATTGTGGGTCCCTTCCATAGTCTCTTTAATATTTTATTCCTCTTCATCAACCTTTATCTTTTTACACTTCTTTCTCACCAAAGAGCTGGGGGTATCAACAAGGGTCTTTTTAGGGGTGGAGAAAGAGACATCTTTTGTTTTGGTAGGAGAAAGGAAAACCCAGGACTCATTAATAGCATTATTGGGCACCGAGTTGGAAGGAATGTCTCCACTATCAACTCTGATATTCCTATTTGGCTTAAGGGCATAGTGAAAGTTGTATAGGTAGAAAATTAGCCCCTAGTGTAGGGGAATTGGGTTTATATCTAGCTTCTTAGCCATTATAGCTCTCACCCTCATGATAGAGTGTTCTAAAGAGGAGAGCAGGTAAAAAGGAAAGCTAATAATAACATTATGCCTGAAATGATATAACAAAGGAAGGTGGTAATTGTAGAACCTGGTAAATTGCCCCTTGAGAGTGAATTACTTCATGAGAATGAAGCACACTCCATCCCATGGCTCTAGAAGTTTAGCATGCTTGAACCCTCCTTAATATGGGATGAGTTCTTCTCCCTCACCCAAAAGTAGTTTATGGCTAGCCATATCCATGATTTTGGTTTTCCTTTGAAGTTTTATACCCTACATGGTCATTCTCATGTCCATAGAAATCACCTTTTAAGAGATTTCAAAACTAATTTTGCCCACTATGACATACCTATTCAACCAGGATCTCGCAAACCGATCAGACAAGTTTTTGTCATAACCATTTAGCCTTTCCAAATATGGGCTGATACTAACTTCTTTACAATAATGCCAAACCAATGGATTATCTTTAAATTCACAACAAGAGATAGGTTCAGTTCAAATATGGTCTCCCCCCATTTTGTATTTGTAGACCCAAAAAGTGGAGTTCCTAAGTTCTACCTTTAGCTTAGAACTGGTAGCTAACCCTTGCTTCCATTTATGCAGAATGTAGATGTGATAGCTCATATTATGAAATGCCCTACAGTGATGATGTTGTCTACTCCCATGCTTGAAAATAATTTCCCCTTGATTTTCATTATGAGACCCACGTGCTTCAACCTCATGATATAAGGAATTATGAATGATAACCAAGAAAGTACTAAGGTTATCAAGTTTTGAGATCCCTAATGGCCTTCTCCATGTCGACTGCCTTTGAGAGCTATCCTTGTCATCAATGCACCTCATTCTTAACAAGTCATCTCCTTTTGAATGATCTCCCTAATGTTTAAAGGAATATGAACACCTTGTAGCCACACTCTCCAACCTAAAAATTGTTGACCAAGGTTGGCACAAGCATCAGCGACCCTATTGCCTTCTCTGTAGGTATGTGAAATCTCAACTTCAAAAAACTTTTGTAAAAGAAATTGGATATTAGTAATGATGTCTTTTAGCTTGATTCCCACATTTGATACTTTATCAATGGCATCAATGACCATCTTAGAGTCTCCTTGTATATTCAAGTTCCTTATTCCTAGGGATATATCTAACTTTAATCCCCATAGTAAAGCCATTGCTTTTACATAGTTGTTGATCTGGCATCCAATTCCACCAGCATAGATAGCATACATCCATCCTTTATCATTCCTTATAATTCCTCCTCCACTAGCTTTACCATCCAACTTGGATGCCCTGTTAAAGTTGAGTTTCATCTAGTTAGGTTTAGGGGGGATCCATTTAGTATTAAGTCTCTGTAGCATTTTGGAGTTATTATACCTAGGGATCTAGTTTAAAACCTTCCATTTGGCTGCAATTTGGTTTTCAATTTGAGATAGGGGTTTCTCCACAACATGAATATGAGCTATTGTAACACTTTCCATAATGGTCTTAGTAAAGGAATTAAACACCTGAGAAGCATTTCTAGCAGTGTCCCTAAAAATTCTATGATTGCGCTCTTGCCATAAAATCTAACTCAAACATGGCAGAGCTTGCTTCCATAATTCCATAAGCTAGGGATGTGTGAAGGTTGAGTTTTATCTAAGAATTACTTCTTTAAGGTTAGAATTATGGACCCATTCAATACCAAAGTTGTTAAGTATTGTGCCCCATAATTCTCGGGCAAATTCACAATGGATAAAGAGGTGTGAAACTGAATCCTCTTTTGAACCACATAGGAAACATCTGTTAACCAGAGTAAACCCTCTATTTTTAAGGTTATCTTGAGTAAGGATTTTGTTATGAGTAGTAACCCACCAAAACATGTTAATTTTTGGAATAAGTTTATGATTCCAAACCTTTTTCCATACATCTTTATTCTGAGCTTCAGGAATGAGTAGATGATAAGCAAATTTGATAGAGAACAATCCATTCTTATCTGGCCATTAGTATTGTTCATCCTCCCAAGGGAAGAGAGGGATTCTAATCTCTTGAATGCACTATTGGATCTCCCAAACTCTTGGGAAAAGCTCAGGCTGGTGAACACAACAATCCAAAATATTTTTCCAGCTCCTCATCCCATTGTTATTTTCCATATAATCACTAAACCTATCTCCAAAAAATTGGGTAGTCAAGTCAAAAATCTCTCCATAGTTTCCCTATGTGATGAGAGCCTTGTCCTTTAACCAGATATCATCCCAAAATTTAATATGCCAGCCATTTCCAAGTTTCCATTTAATTCCCTATTTAAGAAGGCTTCTACTTTTTAGCATTTTATTCCATATCACAGATCCCTGGGGTAATCTCATATGTTGAATAAAGTTGGAATCATCAATGTTATGCATGTATTTGGCATACATTATTTCCCCCCAATCATTATTCTTATGGATTAGGTTCCAACTAACTTTAGAGAATGGCTTTGTTCATGTTCCTGATAGACCTAATATTAAGTCCACCATGAGATTTTAGAAGACACACTTTTTCCCATCTGACTAAAGACATTATCTATTTGTCTTCCACTCCCATCCATAAAATTTTCCTTTAGATCTATTCCAGTTTCTTAGCAAAATATGCAAGAATTTTAAAAAGAGACAAGAAGTATGTAGGAATACCTTGCAGCAAAGCCTGAAGAAGTTATAGTTTACCGGCACTGTTAAGTAGTTTCCCTTTCCAAAAAAGAAGTTTCTTCTACATTCTTTCACAATTCCATTCCAAAAATGAGGAGATACCTCTTTGACCAAGAGTGGGAGACCCAAGTAGGTAGTTGGTAGGCCAGCTTTAGCACATTCTAATATATCAATGATTACATGTCTAAGTTCATTAGGAGTGTTGAAAAAAAACACATTTCTTTTCTAGAAATGTATCCTTTGTCCCAACTCTGGCATAATTATTTAAGATATTCTTCCATATTCTAGATTCAATCACTAATGAGATGCCAAATAAGATGGTATCATCCACAAACTATTGTACCACCATAGGATGAAGAGAGGAGGCAGGTTTGATGCCCACTAGCTTTTTTGAGGCTATATCTGCTTATATGTATCTTCCTAGTGCCTCTACCATAATGATGAATAAGTACAGGGAGAGAGGGTCTCCCTAAATAATTCCTCTCAAGGATGAGAAAAACCCTCTAGGAACATAATTAACCAGCACTAAGAATTTTGTAGAAGAGACTACATTCCATAACAAGCGAGACATTTTATCATTAAACCCAAATTTTTTGATCACTTGGAATAGAAAAGTCCATGAGACTCTATCATAAGCTTTAGAAATATCAAGCTTAAGAGCCATCCCAGGGATTTTACTCTTATCCATGGAGTGAATAGTTTCATGTGTGGTAATCACAGCATCAAGAATCTACCTGCCTGGGATGAAACCTTTTTGAGCAAGAGAAATAATTCTGTCTAGCAAAGGTTGAATCCTCATGACTAGAATTTTAGTACATAATTTATACATAGTGTTGCATAGACTAATGGGCCTAAAATCAGTGAGGTGTGAAGGTTGTGATTTTTTAGGAACAAGTACTATGAAGGTATTATTAACTTGTTTCAAAAGTTTATCAGATCTAAAAAAATCACGAACAATAGTTGTGAGATCTGCTCCTACTATCTCCCAATATTCTTGAAAGAATATAGGAGGAAAGCCATCAGGACTTAGGGCTTTGAAAGCACCCATGGAAAATAAAATAGCATGGACTTATTCCTCAGATATATGCTTTAAAATCTCTATATTATCTTCTTCTGTTATCAAATAGGGAATTTTATTAATGAATTGATTCATAGGTCTATCAATTCTATCATTATTATTTTCTTTTGTAAGTAGATTCTAAAAAAAGCCCTAGCTTGTTCCCCTATTTCCTTATCCTTGGTAATAATGTCACCATTATCCAGGACAAGCTTATTAATTGAGTTGGCTTTCCTATGTTTCATAGCTGAGAGATGAAAAAAGGCAATGTTCTTATCCCCCTCTTTAAGCCACTGAACATGGGATTTCTATTTCTAAAAAACCTCTTCTCTTTCCATAAGATTCTTCCATTCTAAAAATAGGGCATTCTCTTCTTCTAAAGTGTCCTCAGAGTCATCCCCTTGATCTATCAGTTGCTGTATATCATTGAGTTTTCCCATTATATTTTTCTTCTACTAGAAGACCTACCCAAAGTTGTATCTATTCCATCCATAAACTTCTTGTTTAATGTGTTGGAGTTTCTTGACTATTATAAACATAGGAGTACCTTGAATATGAATTTTCCACCATTGGCCCACTATTTGTCTAAATTCTTTGTGTTTGATCCACATAGCTGCAAAATGGAATGGGGAAGGTCTAGAATGTCCCTATTCTCTCCAACTGAGGAAGATTAGGCAGTGGTCAGACATGGTTCTAGGGAAAGCCTATGCCTGCATATTATGATAATTCTTCCAGTTTCTTGATATAAGAAATTTGTCTAATTTAACTTGAATCGTTTGATCTCCTCTTCTTCTATTGGTCCAAGTAAAATTTTGGTTTTGCAGCTCTATGTCCAATAGTCCCCAATCATTGATGAATTCAGCAAAGTCAAACATGTTATTTGAGTAATCCATAATTCCACCCTATTTTTTAGAAGGGTATAGAGGAGTGTTAAAATCTCTAGCTAACATCCATCTAATGTTCTGTGGATTATTCCTAAAACTACTCAAGTCTATCCATAATTTCTATCTCAAAGCTCTGTTATTCGGTCCATAGACTTTGATCAATGACCAGTTCAAATATTTCATAGAAAAATTGGTAATCAAGAAGTTCTTATTTTAAGCCATAAGAGACCCCTAGATTTTAGCACTATTCCACATAGTGATAATCCCCTTAAAGCCCCTTTAGCTGGACTAATGCAAAAAGCCACCTTAGGCCATATATAGGTAGCAATTTTTGTAAAACTCTCCTCATTCATCTTGACTTCTTGGAGTAATAAAATATCCAATTTATTATCTAAAATGTAGTTTTTAACCTCAAACTACTTTGAGGGACTGTTAAAGCCCCTCAGGTTCTAAGATAATATTCTCATTTAGAGGGTTTGGGGGGTTGGGTCTCCAGTGTTTTCTGTTTACCACTGGCAATCTCCCTAGCAATCTCTCTTTGTCTTGTTTCTCTTAGGGTTGGTCTCCCTTGTTTGGGCTTAGTGCCAACATCTATAGATTTTTTGCCTTTTCAGTTCTTTTTCTTTGGGGTAACCCATTCCTCCTATTCATTACTACCACTTTGTCCTATTACACCTATTGCTAAGTAGTTTCCTACTTGGTCTCCAACTTCTAGAGCATGGAAAAAGTTTGTATTTAATTGTGGGTTTGCTTCTCCTTTAGTGGGACTGTCTGGAGTTACTTCTTCCTATCCAACTCTTGGAACTTTGTCTTCTTCATTGACTTCCTCTATCAAAAGGTTACCTCTTTCTCCTTCCTTAGACATATTAGTCTATTTTTCTAGAGGGTTGGTTGTGTTAAATATAGCCTTTTGACTATCATCTGATACTATATTTTCCTTTGGGACAACTTTTCCCTCACTACTAGTGATATCCTCCTTCCCCATCTCCTCCTCTCCCTTTTTTGTTCTGTCAAGATTTTCCACATTACTCTCCATTTCTTACTTACTATTCTTTCTATAATTGAGAGCCTGATCCTCCCCTTCAATCTAAGAATCATCTTTCCTCCCCTTTTGCTTTGCTATGCATTGTGTCATTAAATGTCCCTTTCTCTTACATATTTGATAGAAAGTGGTAGCATTTTCATAAGTGATTGGCTGAGTCCAAGTCCCATATTTAGATTTTAGCTCTATGGACGTAAGGAGAGTCCTATTAATTTCAACATTGACACAAAGTCTACCATACACACATCTTGGCTTTATTCTAGTTGTATGATCTATAGTGACATATTGGCCAATAGAATTGCTAATAGCTGTGAAAATTTTTTCATCCCAAAATTCCAAAGGGAACCCTAGCAGTCTTACCCAAGAAGGAGCAGACTTATTAAGGTGTAATAAATGATAAAATTTTAAAAATATTATGTGTATACACTAAGTGATGGTAGTTCCAATTTAAGGAGGGGTCATTTTCAATAAGGATTATGGATAATATTTGTTTGCATTTGTCTCAAGGGTTTTACATTAAGCTAGTTTGTTTATTTATTAAAAAAATGAATATTTTTTTGGGAAGAAATAAAATAATGTTTCTTGGAGAGATGGAACATAGTAAAATAGGATCAAGAATATTATGAGAATGATGAAAATTAAATAGAAGAGGAAGAAAATAAGGATGAGGATATGGAGATGGTAAAATAGTATAATGTTTAAGAATAGAAATAACATAGGGGTGATGATTATGGTGATGATGATAAGCATGAACATACATATTATAGAGAAGAAACATAAAATGATGTTGATGGTGAAAATGATGCAAATGAGGACAAGGATTCAAACAATATTTTTTAAATAAGGATGATTAAATATTTGTGTTTCATGGATGTATTAAAAATAATAAGTTCATTATGTCCATAAAACCCATAAAAATTATAACATCATCAACATGGATGTGGTCCAACATCTACAAGATTAAGCAAAGAATATCAAGGAAGCTCAAGTAGATGTTAATAACATTCATTTTTTTTTAAATTTGAATCTCACTATGGACAAATGTGTTTTTAATTAAAATTTGAATTATTTAGATATGGATGGTTTGTATATTTTTCATGAATATACTTATATAATTTTATAAAGATTAATATCAATGTACAAAGAAGTTTAAGAAGCTTTGATATAAAATTAAAAAAAAGTCACTTTGTAGGATATTGTACTTAGTGTAGAATAAATAAATGTCAAGGTAGAGCATGAGAATGAATATAAAAATGTTTAATAAGATCATAATTAAGATTCATAATAATAACAATAATAATATGAATAAAAATTATAAGAAGAAAATAATACTTCATATACTCAAGAGATGAATGAACTAACACACAAAAAGGTGGAAGAGGCATAAGAAAATGTTGATAAGTTTAAAGTATCAAAAAATTATACTAAATTTTAGGTTTATATACCAAAACATCATTATGAGAGGAAAAATTTGTGGAGTTATTTCAGGGAGCATCATAGTATAAATCACTATGGCCATTGAGTTGACCAAAGGAATAATCACTATGGCTATACATGGAATCAAAGGAGAAAACATTATGGATATATATAGAATTGGAGTCATGTAATGGAATAGGTAATATGTAATTAATGTATATATTACTATATATATTCATGTAAGCCAAATAATAACTACTAATTTCATTCATATAACTAGAGTAGCACAGTGAAATATGGTACATAGAATCATAGGAGAAATCATTATGACTATATATGGAAGCTAAGGAGGAAAAAATATAATTATTAATGGAATTAGTTTACTATGGTGTTATTTGGAATAAATATTGTAAATATATCACCTACCAATATTACATATTGCTAATTATATGATTGATCATGGAGGAAAGTTTGTGATGATTTGAAAAACACTAATTACTTTGTTTATTCATATGTTTCAAGGACAAAACATGTCAAGGAGGGATGGTATGTTATGTACCTATGGATATTATACTATTTTGTGTGTGTGTGTGTGTGTGTGTGTGTGTGTGTGTGTGTGTGTGTGTGTGTGTGTGTGTGTGTGTGTGTGTGTGTGTGTGTGTGTGTGTGTGTGTGTGTGTGTGTGTGTGTGTGTGTGTGTGTGTGTGTGTGTGTGTGTGTGTGTGTGTGTGTGTGTGTTGATGGAGATGTTGACATATATCATACATCCCCTTTAGTTATTTATATATGTCTAATATATTGAATCATATAGGTAACATGTAGAATTAAGTATATTGGGTAAAGAGCTAGCCTATATTTAAATTAGGATTTCACCCATCCATTATTAATGATGGAGGTTTATATAAAGTAAATAAATATTATATTTAATGATATCATATAATTATATAATTTCTATTCGATATAATGAAATTTGAGGTTATCTCATCGAAGTGGCATTCCTATATTGGGAGATCTTGGGGAGTTATTCCTTCATAAAAGAGCATTTTATGGTGTTTTCCTAACTCAAGGGTATTATTATGTTTATATATATATATTTAATATTATGACATTTTTCCCACATATATCTCTTTTTTTAATTATTTACATGACATTAAACATATTATTATAATTATATGTGTAGATCTTACTAGCCTCATATCATGTGCAATATTTATTTAGATGATGACACCATAAATATTGCATAAAACACATCAATATTGGTATATATCAACTAAAATACAACATCTCATGTAAAATATTTGTCTCCATAGTGTGGTACTTAACACAATGGAATGAATATATATTAGAATCATTAGATATGACAATAGGAAGGTTGTCAAGAAATTGATAAATCATCTACATATAAAGAAAGAAAGAGTAATCATGTTGATATTTGATTTGAAATATTCTTATCTCTATTATTTTTAAAGTAAGGATGATCCAAAATTATGTATGTAATATACAAGCTATGATGTTTCCACTATTCCTAAATTGCATAATTAATGCTTGTAAGACACTATTGGAATACACTTTATATTAAAATAATAGTTCAAATAAGTTTAGTGGTAGAATAAATATGAAGATGATCAAAACATACTCGGAATGGTGAAGTCTACAACTTTCATCTCTTGAATTTGAGGGGTTTTCATATATGACATAATTACTAATTTCTGCAGGTGGTGGTTATGTTACTACCACTATTCATAGGTGAAAATTGTAAAAGTGTTGTGTTAGTTACAAAACCAACCTAGTATTTTTTTAATCATTAGTATACATATTATGATGGTAATTCCACCATATAAAATATATGAATGGTAATGGCTGAAAAAATTTACACTCCTTTATGATAGTTCATTTTATATCTTTGATGGTTCCAAGATGATAGAGCATATGTAAAATCTATGTTTAAGTAATTGAAAATCATAAATGTGATCAAAATATAATGAGAATATTTAAATCTAGATTCACATTTTAATTTACAATTTTTATTTCCTTTTCATGTTTTATCATTTTTTCCTAGTTGCGAGTGGATATTATAATGGTGTTCGTTCATTATGAATAGTTTGTGAGGTACAAATAAGTTGTGTGTGAAAGCATTAGATAGTGTAAGATTTAGATATTTATCCATGAAGGCCATATTTGTCATTAAATTATACATTTTTTGAAGTACATAGTGGAAGGGGAGTGAAATTTTCTCACCTAATGGAGTTTTTCCAATGTTGGGTTTCTCCAAGATACATAGTGTGTTCATTTTGTGCTTTTGTGTGATCTTTTAATTAATTTTTATGTTCAACATTCTACTTGTTTTAATTTATATCACTTGCTTATATTTTTTTAGAATTAAATGAAACATATAAAATTAATATAATAATCATTTATTTATAAAATATTACAGTAACCCTATCGGTGAATCTTGGTGTGGAGTATCCATCTAGTTTATGAATTATAAGATTGGTACCATAGAATTTATACATGTCTTTTTAAACAAAGCCAAACAAATAAATATCATACATTATATAACTATCATCATAATCAACATTTTTGAAATCCACTTAAAGTTAATCAACCATAATGTCACTAAGAGAGGAAGTGTTAGTAAGAGGTTATTTTTCAAATGTTGTGGTCTTGGGGATTTTTTCAATATCCTTTTTGTAATAATTAAATCAAAATATTGGAGGAAATAAATCTATGATATGAGATGAAATGTCTTAAATTTTGATTTTAAGGTTGATTTCATTGGGTTAATCATCATCAAAATCAAGAAGGTTTGGTGGGTTTCTCCGTACAATATCATGGTGATGACTAACACCTCTTAAGAAGTCAATATGATAGTTAAAGTGTTGACATTCATGAAAACTAAAAATTGGAACTGATTTGATGATGTGTATTTTGAAAACACCAAGTTGTTTTAATTTCTTAAATTTATAAGGATTTATGGTATCACCTTAAACTTTATAGATAGCTCATCAATATGGAAGCTTGATGCAATTACATGTACAAGAAGTTATATCCCTCATACAATGATTTATAGTTCACCCAAGATATATGTTATAGAAAATGGGAAATTTTAAGATCAATACCTTCACTCTAATCATTTTATGAGGTACCGTGATAGGAAGCTAAATTCACCCCATAGGATACATTTGTCTTTAGTTATATCCTTGGAATGTTTTATGAGTTTTTTATTATTTATTATTAAATATATGAGGGATATAATAAATTATAAAGATGCAATAAAGCTACCCTAACCTTCATAAATGAGGTATCTGTTGACTTTAAAATCACTATTTCATACATTAATGAAAATGGTAGAATCATCTACATCAAATAGAATTTCAAAATGAATCATAGATTGAATTAGAAACTTAAGAGTAAAATATTTGTCAGTTATTTAATCAATTTGGATAGATAACTTCACATTATTTCATTATAAACTTTTTTAATCCATGTAAGGTAGTTTCTTTCCCTGTATGGGGTGGTTGAAGAATACTCATGTTGAAGAGGATTTTCATTAATCATTTTTTATGTTTAGGCAAGGTACACGAGCTCAAGGAGGGAAATAAGGTTAGAATGGTTAGAGAGTTAATCAATGGGATCCAATCATTTAAAATTGGATTGTACAAATAGTACCTAGGATATATAAGGATGGATTATTTTAGATTTGGCCTTGGGAGGGGTTAAATATTAGTTATTTTTATTCTATTTAACATCATAATCATTTTCAATGGTGAAAACTAACATAGATGACATCATTATATTTGTTATTTATATTATATAAAATGTATAAATACTATTATCACAGTCTATGATGTTGGAGATACACAATTATGATTATAAATGTCATCGTCTGATTGATGACATTATAATTTTTTGAGATTTTTGATTTTGATAAATTTGAAGGTAAGGGTAGAGATACGTGACTTGTATGGAAGGCCTAAATATTTTTTTAGGTGTTTGTAAAATGGTTTTGAGTTTTAGGTTAGTGATTTACATAAGAGATAATGCACATAATATTATTAATGTTAACTTTTATTTCCTCATGATTTTAGGAAATAGGATTAACTATAGTATCCATGGCATTAGTGGCTAGAAATTAATTTTGAGGTGGGCGAAGACTAGTATTATTTTATGATTTATCATTATTATCTTTGTATTAATTTGGAATGGGATTTTGATATATTTTAAGGTGATAATTAGCCTAGTTGAGTGCATCACACTTTATATGACTTTCATGATGTTTTGACATCTTTTTGAATTCTTGATAACATTCTCTTTCTATAAAATCATGGTCAAAATTATTTACAAGTAAAATATTGTATGCTAGGGTGTGAAGGGAAAGAAAATTCTCGTATGAATGACCCCAATTAGCATGAATCCCAAAAAAATAGGTATCCTACCATTAAGTTTTGGGACTTGAAGGATCAATAACTTTAGGTTGAGACTTACGAAGTCTTCTTCAAAGCTCCTCAAAACTTAGAGGTTGATAAGTGTTAATACCAATTAGATGAAAATGGATTCATGTGAGTAGTTGGGAGAGAGTCAAATTTTTAATACCATTAGGCATGATTACATGTATGGTTTTCTTAGAATAAAAACTATAATCTTAGGTGTCATTGATACCATCATCAATAGTGTGCTTATTTTTGTGAGGTCTCATGAGCATGTGTATTTTGTTTTTTGGGTTGATGAATATCAATTTATCTCATGATATAATCTTGTATTTTACCTTTATTAAAGGATTAATCTAATGTCTTATGAGAGAAGGACCTCAATTTTTAATAAAAATTTTATTCGAATATGCTTGTGAATTATTTAAGTAGTCTTTCTTGAAACATGTTATGCTCAAATTTATGAGCTAACAAAGGAAATCATAGGTCATCTCATGATTAGTTTGTTTTCAATTAATTAAATTACCAAATTTTTCCTCAAGTAATATGATATATTATAATTATTGAAATATTTAATTTGCTAAGCCTTATAGTTTGATGATAGGGATAGACTTGATTTTATTGTACCTTTATAAAACATCACTGGTTATGATTTTGGCAAGTAGTTTTGTATTTGTATAGGTGTTAAACTTGAGCCAATCTTAGTAAATGTTAAAAAATTCCTTAATATGTAATATGAGATCAGTAGACTTGTCATAGGTAATGGTTGGGTTGATACCCCCAATGTCCATGGTTGAAATATGAGGCACTAATGATTCATTTTTTATGTTGAATGATTATTTTTCAAATTGGGTTCATAATATTATCCTTATTGGGGGAGGGTGGAAATTGATTTTGCATTCTCCACTAAATTTATTAAGGTTGATTTCACACTTCCAAGAGGAAATTTTTTAATTTTATAGATTTACTAGAATTGGATGTTTGCAAATGTGTTATTTCATCCTAGACCTTTAGGATCATTTGAGATGCATATGTTGGAGTATTTTGATTTTATTGGGATGTTTGAAATGCATGTTTATTGTTTTTATCATCTTTATTAGTGCTATATGATGGATTAGAATTTTGGATAATGTATTAATTTGGGGAACTAAAAGTATAATTATCCATAATCATAAATATGTTAAGAAGTGTGGATAATAAATTACTATATTAAGTCATGGGTTGACTTTCACTAAAGTAGAATATCCAAACTTAATAGGAGTCTTAATAAAATTTGAAACCATAAGAGCATGTATTTCTTCTTGGTATTTTCCTATGTGTTTGGAATGTTCTTGTAAGAAAGCATAAATTTTGGATTTTAGTCTTCTTATTTACCATTGGAATCAAATTCTTCATGGGGTATATTAATATTCTATATCTTGTGTTGACCATGTGGTTGGAAGGAATTCTTTTTTTCTATATTGGTATTTTTCATGGACATATTCAAATCATTGGAACAATTTTTTGAGAGAAAAAAAGAAATGTAAGTAAAAGGATTTTGATAATTTATAGTGTTATTCATGGACATGGAACTATTATTATTGTTATCAAACCCCTAAAAATTGATGAGACATTGGCCAACTTTATCTTGGGTAGTGTTTATAAATACCATTTTGGAAGTGGGAAGATAACATTTATGTTTTTTAATTATAAAATAAAGTTTTTAAATAAGGTATGTTTAACAAATTGTGAAAACTAAGAAGCTAGGAAAAATAAAAACATGAAAAAACCTAACACTACAATAGGGTATTTTCATGCCATTCACTATAATATATTTTTTTTGACTATGGTAAAAATTATAAGGATCCTATAATATTTAAAATGTTCAAAGGACATACTAGATCCAACAAATACAAGATGTCATTCCAAAAAGTCATATGGGGCTCTAACAAAGGTTTGTGTATAATGAAGATCATGAGGACTATATTAGGAAATAGATAAAAGGAATTGATGAGCATAGACCTACCTTAATCCAAGATTTAAAATGGATAAATAAAGTAATAAAAAAATAATATAATTCCATTAGGTGTTAACCAAGTGGTATCTAATCTAATGGTTGTAAGGGTGTTATTTAGCAACAACCAAGAGGTGTAATTAAAATAATAAATAATAAAAATATAATTATATAATAATAATAATAATAATAAGATAATATAACATGGAAGAACATAACATACCAATATCATACATCTGTAAAATTAAATAGATAAATATAATAGGGTTAGTAATATTTCCCTTAGGTTGACTTTTTGGTATATCAATGTCCCTCTTGGCTTAAGTGGCACTTTGTGAGAGATGTTGTATATGAAGATCAATATGGAAAGAATAATACATAATTATTATTAATCTTAGACTCTAAATAATATATGTACCTTTTTGGTTCAACTTCTCTTCTTGATATCTTTAAAAACCTTATGCAAAAAATCTTCCTCAAGTGTAAGATCCTAAGCCATAATTATCTTTTTACTAAGATAGATTTTAATTATAAATAAGAGTGGATTTGATGTATTTATTATGATAAATTATATATAATTTCCATATAAATATGGAAAAAAAAATCACTACTCAAACTTAGTTGATGTCATTGACCAAATTGAAGGTGTATAAAAATGTCTAATAGACACATAACTACATCAGCCTGACTAAATATGTCATCCAAGGAGGAAAGCATTGAATTACATCATTGGGTAGGCTAATTATTTCATCAAAGAACATGAAAACAATAATAATAGGATTATAAATGGATAATGAGAACAATTAGAGAGAAAGTAACCAGATGATAGAATATAGATGAAGATTTATAAAATAAATTCTTATCAAGGAATATCTCACAAATAAAAACAAACTAATCTAGCTCAATATTTTTTCTCTCCTCAGTACATTCTCTCAAGGATATTTATGCATTTACAAGTCATAAACTATAAATCTTTATTAATTCGAAAATGTGGTGTATACAATAGTCACATAATGGATTGTCAAAATCCCATTCTCATTAACCTATGTTATTTTCCTATCATCATTATTCACTTTATTTTACACATATACACCATATATATCTTATTTAATTATTATTTCACCATGTATATACACTTATACTTTATTTGTATCCATTTTTTCCTTCATGGAAACCTATAACTCTTCTTGGTTATCATAAACCATCCTTCCTTGTAAAGACAAAAACACAAATTCACTCTCATTATTTTCCAATGATATTTATGACTCTTCTCACTTAGTAAATACCAAAAACTCCTCCATATCATCCATACATGATTCTCCTTCTTCAACTTCCACAAATATCACCTCCATATCCTCCTCCATGAATATTCATTCCTTTATGGAGTGTTCAATTAATTCCTTATCCTAATTTATTTTTCATAAAAAAAAATTAGTGGTTCATGTGTCAACATCACTTTCTCATTACCTTTGAAGTAAATATTCTTATTTTAATTCTTAAGCCTCAATAATTAAATCTTCATTAACCACTCTTCTTGCATTCTTTGGTGCACAACTTTCCCCATCAACTTAGAAACCATATTTTTCCAACTTATCACATTTTTATTTCCTTTTATATTGTCTCATCTCATAGATAACTCTTTAATACATAATTTTACTACCACACAATCTTGTAACTTTAACCTATACCCTCTTTAGGTATTCAATAAACTTATGTTTAAAAAATATATATTACTACTATCCATCTCATGATCTCTTTAGGGCTCTCTCCACCTAAAAACAAATGGATATTACTAATGGGCTTACCTTCATACTTAATAATGACCTATATTGGTCTATTCATTTTTTTGGGATCATATCCTATTGAATTCATGGGATTATTATTCACAACTATTATTTTTGATTTACCATTTAGTATTCTCTCCAATTCATCCAAATTTTATTTTATGGATATCAACATCTCCTTTATTTCTTCTGTTTATATAGCTTATGGTTCTTAACCACCTTATCTCTATTTCTTAACTCTTCTATGTGTCATTATTTAAATTATTTTCTCTCTACCCACATATGCAAGATGGATAACTCTCACCTCCCTTTCTTTCCTTCTATCCAATTTTATCATAGTTTAGGACATTCACTCTAACACCTTCTATCTAACACTACTTTTTGGAAGATTATTTCACACTCTCAATAATGAAAATGAGAAAACCTATTTCATAATCTAAAATTGGCTTAACCAGAGCCTCACACACTTAAACCAATAAGGAAAAACCTTACTATAATACCAATTTATGTAAACAAAAATGTAGGTGCCAGTTTAATGGTTGTTTTACTATACATTATATACTTATACTTCCCTAGTGGATACATATAAAAAATACAATCTCTCTCTCTCTCTCTCTCTCTCTCTCTCTCTCTCTCTCTCTCTCTCTCTCTCTCTCTCTCTCTCTCTCTCTCTCTCTCTCTCTCTCTCTCTCTCTCTCACACACACACACACACACACACACACATTTATTACATGCTTATTAAACACGTAAATTAATAAGTACATCTCATATATCATCCCTTAAGGAACTGATAAACTCTCTACTCTTTATTCTCTTTTAGGAGAGCTCGTTCTCTAATAATCTACACTAACTCAACCTACCTCCTCCCTAATTAAATTTTTAAATTTTCAAGATTAATTTTAATCTCAAAATATGGATACTAATATAGTATGGCCTCTTTTATTTCTCTTCATCTTGGAAAATGATTTGGATGTCAAAATATTGAATTCTAGGATGTTACTTTCTTTTCACATTCTTTGTGGGCAAGACCACTACTTGATGCAAAGAATAAATTGTGAAACCACATTATAAGCTATGAAACCACCCATTAATGTAAATTTACAGTTATAAAATTACCTTTATGGTTACATAACCTTCACTTAAGCTTTGGAAAACTACCTTGGTGGGTTCTTTGTAGTGAAAACTCCTACCAAATTCTAGAGGCCATGTTGTTTCCATTTGAACTCCTAATAATATGTTCTTAAAGAGTGCATAACTTTTTTATGAGAATAAAAATATGAAATATCATTTACATTAGATATATTCTTAACACCCCTTTTTAGTCTTCCAAAATACTTATCACTTGTATGCCTTTAATAGATTCAATCACTTTATGAATGATTTTAATAGTCAAGAAACTCTTTTGGAACCATGATGTTGTGTATAGATAATAATATCTAATGTAATTGATATCATTTAAGTGTTGGAGTATTTATTCTTCACTTAGATTAACTCATACCATGCAAAACTAGAAAACACACTAACTAATCTACATGAACACACCCATACATATTTTTGGTTAATGTAAGATTACTTGTTGACTTGGATGCTACCGTATCAGCCAAAATTATATTAGATTATGATGGATTGGTTTTATGACTCCACCTAAGCCATGCTTTAAAAATTAGATATATTATAATTTAATATCATTCTCAACTTGTGGTCAACCAAGTTATGGGTGCCTATCAAACAAACTAAAACAAATTAATTCCATATAGAGATTTAATGATTAGTTTGATCAACCAATTTGATGAGTTTAAAATAAATAAAATTATTATAATAAATAATTGATTTTTAAATAATATAGTTATTTATAATTATTTTTTTAAAAATATATATTTCATATGATCATCCCATATTAAATATTAAGAAATTACAACCACCTACTATGAGTTATAGAATTTGGATTCTTTAGATGTATTTACATTAGAAAGTGGTACACATAAATCAGAGTGATACATGGATATATTTAAATATTTATCATAGGAAATAATTCCTCCTTATTCTAAATAAATGGTAAAGGAAATAAATTAAGAGATAACATTATATATTTTATAATTGGATATGCCCTTTTTAAGATAAATCCTTTAATGGTAAATTTTTTATATTCCTTGGGTAAAAATAAGTTAAATCAATGTTCCAATAGGTTCATGATAGTGAGTGGAGTGTAAATTTTAGTTAAAATTCCATATCATATAAATTTATTATAATGTTTTATCATTGGAAACAATGGAGAATGATTGATAAGATCCACACATATAATAATATAATTATGCATAATATAATTTAGATAAATATAACACGAGATATTAATGGGGTAATATTCCAAAATATATAATATAATTATACCCTTAAGTTATTGAAACACCATAAATACTCCTTTATGAAGTAATAACTCCACAAGGTCTCCCAAAATGGAAATGCCACTTTGATGGACTGCTTGGTAAGATACACATTATAAATATAATTATGTAGATCAATAAAACATGAGATATTGGTGGGTAAATATGCCCAAATATAAAATATATTCATAAATAAAATAACACCCTTAAGCTATGGAAACACTATACAATATGTATTTAGTAAGGAATAACTCCATAAGCTCTCCCAATATGGGAATGCCTCTTTGAAGGGAAACCTTCAATATGTTTTTACCGAATAGAATACTCTTTACATACTTGATATCCATTACAATTATATTAATCTCATTTATATAGACTTATATTATTTATATTATGGATAAACACCTAATCCCAATTTGGTATAACTCACTACCCAATGTAACTAATTACACAAGTTACTCAATTGAACTTCTACATTTGAATCATAAAACATACTAAAGGGGATGTGTGCCACATGTCAACATATCCATAAACCCATATAAAATATCATATCATATCCATAGTTACATAGCATGTCATCCATCCTTAACATGTTTATTACTTGAAACATGAGAAGAAACCATGTAATGAGTGTTTTCCAATTTATTTCACACTTGTCTCCATGTCAAATCATCTAACCACCCATATGTGATCTTGGTAAGTGATATTTGGTCAAATTTAATTACAATCTCTACATTTATACTATGATTCCATTCATTATCATGATTTTACCTCTTTCTTATTCATGCATAATGATTCCTCCTATGATTCCATGTTCCATATTTTTTTCACTATTTTCATTCAATGTATGGTCATAGTAATTATTATTTGGCTTTCATGCATATCCATAGTGATTTATCCATTGATTAATTGTGCCATAATCCACTACACTACTTTAATTCTATGTATATCCATAGTTTTTGCTCTATTGATTTCATGTGTAACCATAGTAATTGTTCATTTTATTATTTCTATAGCCAAATTAATTATTTATATGACACTTTAAAACATTCCTCCTTGATTTTTTCCCCTCATGATGATTTGGGTGTCTATTTTACTATACTTTGACCTTATCACCCATTTATTTTATCTCTTCCATCTTTTATTTTGGTAGTGCCTTTGTCTCTTGATTATATGAAGTTACTTGTATTGTTGTACAATTCATACATGTTTTTATTCATATAAATATTCATTATGATTTTTTTAACCATATCAACTTCATCATTATTTTCTACCTTGAACTTTCATTGTCCTTTGTTAAGTGTGATTTCCTAAAAAAGTGACATTCTTTCTCTTGTACCAAATTTTCATGAAATTCCTCTACACATTAATAGTAATTATTCCCAAAGTATCTAAATAAGTATATCTAATCACAAATCCAAATCATTCATATCAAATGCATCAAAAACTAAATGTAATGCATATTTGTCCTTATTGAGCTTACAATATTCAGAAAATTAAACATTATTACCATCTACTTGAGCTTCCTTTATATTCTTTGCTTAAACCTATAGATGTTGAGCACATCCATGTTGATTAAGTTATACTTCCTACTATGTTTTATGGGCATGATAACCTTATTCCTTTAAATTCATACATGAAAATTAAATATTTAATATTGATTATTTCAAATTTAATTGTTTGAAACCTTATCCTCCCCATCTTCATCACCATCATCATCATTATTTTCTTTTGATTTTTATACATCAACCTAATGTGTTGTCTCCTCATAGTCATCAATGATTTATTCCTCTTATTTTTATTCTATGTCCCATATATCTAAAAAAAACATCTTATCTCAAGAAAAATTATGTTTTTTTACATTCATAAAAATCCACCACCCTCTCACTTCACTAGTAAGTACATCATAAATGCATAATTTTGTTTCTTGTGTCCATAATATGCCTTATTAAATTAAAAGAGACACTCTCTGGCACTAATATCATTTTATACATAATACTTTGGTAACTCCATTATCCAAAACTCATAAAAAACTAAGGTTTCAATAAAACTTGTGTTCATGAAATCTCCTTTCTTACCCCAAATCTAAGAATAAAAATATATAAACACATAGAACTAAATATCTCATTTAACTTAAATTTAACCAAACCATGTCAAACTAAGGTTAGTATAAAAACTAAAACTTCAAATAATAGACCCCACTATATTTTTGTGAGATTTCCAAAAATATAAAAAAATCCTAAAATTATGGCCTATAGAAAAAAATTATGAAAAACCATAAAATCTCAATAATTATCTCAAAACTAATCACAACTCCCAAACTTTTTTACTATAACTTCCTTGAGTGATTGCACAACTTCAATAAAAAAATTTATAATAATTCTTAAAATTTTAGCTAAAAAAACAAATTAAGGAAAAACCCTAAAATAACAATAACTTGTGCTAAATTGATCACATAATTCTATTTTTTTTACATTATCTTCCTTGATTGATGGTCCAATTTTATATAAAAAATTAAAAAATTCCTAGAAATTTACAACATATAGTTGATTATTCAAAATTAAGGTGTCAACCACACTTTTACCCAAATTAAATGTCTAATACCACTTGGTAAGATCCACACATATAATAATAGAATTATGTATAATATATGTATATCAACAAAATGTAAGATACATTAGTGGGACAAGATGTCCAAATATGAAATATTTTTAGAAATAAAATAATATCATTAAGGTATGGAAACACCATATAATGCTCATTTATTAAGGAATAACCCCACATAAACTCCCAATATAAGAATGCCACTTTGAGGGGGAAACCTCCAATATCCTTATATTAAATACAATAATATTCACATACATGATATCCTTTATAATACTATTCATTTACTTTATATATACCTTTGTTACTACTAATAGATGACTAAACACCTAATTCAAATGTAAGTTGAATCATTTTCCAATGTAACTAATTATATAAGTTACTCATTCAACCCAATATATTTTATCCATGCAAGTAACTAAGTGGGGATGTGTGCCACATGTCAATATATTCATCATCCCATATAAATTATCATATAATATACCTAGGTACAAGACAATTATCACCATTAATATGTAAAAATATGTAAACAATGCCAAAGACACAATAATCTTATGCATGCTTCATCTCAAGAATTTCACCCCATTATATCACCATGGCCATTTTATTTATGGGGATTTCATTTATTGGATAAGTTTAAACCTCTATTATTATAATGTATGATGATAATGGAATGTTTTAATAATTGAGTTGGAATTATACCCTTAGATTATATTTCAAGTGAATATATTTGCATGTTTTTAATGACACATTATATCCATACTTGGACACCATCCTCTTTTATTACTGAAAATGATACACATTTTTTAAATAATATGGTTAATTTTTAAAAAAATATAATATAAATCCTACATTATCAATGTCATACTATCCACAAGGAATGGTCAATCTAGAGTAACTAATAAAATAATTGTTAATGTTCTATCAATGAGAATGAACACAAATGAAGATGATTGCCATAATTAGATGCATTACGTGTTATGAGATTATATGCAAAGTTTTATAAAACCTACATGTATCACCCCTATTCATTGGTTGATGAATCAAATTTAGTTTTTCCCTTAGATCTTTAGATTCCTTCAATTAGAGTGTCACTTAAATAGATAATTCATGATGATAGATATAAAGAAAAGATATTACATCAATTAAAAATGTTGGATGAGGCACATATTTAAACTATTTTCCATGTAATAATTTAACATAATAGTATTAATAAAGATAATAACACAAAGTTTAAATAATAAAAAATCAATGTGGTTAATAAATTATTATAATAAAATTAGGCTAATATTAGTGTGGATAAAGAACATAAAAAAATATAGTCTACAAGCATATCATATTCACACTTTAAAAGATAAGTCTTTGATGAATCCTATTAATAATATGAATTTAATGCCTTCCATGTTTGATAATTCTCCTTTTTTTCTTCTTTTCTTTGATTTTTACCTATCATTTCTCTTTGAGTTGAGTTCTTTCTATTTGTTTTTGTCATTTGTCTTTTCCCTTTTCCATTTGGATTTGGTTGTTACCTTTTTCATTTTCTTATTTTTAACATCTTTATTTTTCTTCTAGGAATATATTTCTTATTCTTTTTATTCTATGCCATTTTATTTCATCATATTTACTTAGTTTGATGTTTCTTTGTTATTTAGTTGAAATGTGTCTAGGATTAATTTATTCATCATGATTCATATCATACATATATTTTTTAATTTTTTCATATGTTCCATTATCCATATCATGCATCTATTTGGCATAAGAATTTTTTTTATCTACCTTTCATTTCTCATATTATTCCTCCACTTTAAGGTGAATGCGATTATTAATAATAATATCCTCTAATATAGGAAAATGGATAAGACTATAGTATATCCAACAAAGATACAGTTCACTATATTAGAAAGCAAGGCAAAGGCTATAATAAAGAGTTTTTTATAAAATGTAGATTAAGGATATAATTAGTAATCCTTTGAAAAGAACTAAATAACAAATATAACCTAGATCCAAGATGTAAAAGAAGTAAACTAAATATATAAAAATACCATTAGGAAATAACCAAGAGGTATCTAGACTATGGGTTATAACCAAGATGTATCTAACTATGGATATATTTGTATACAAGTATAACATAAGCTAAGATAAGCATGGAGAGTAATAAAATAACATACTACTCTATTATATACATGTAAACCAAATAAAATAAATATTTTAGAGATAGGGATACTTACATTAGGTTGACTTATTGGTGAATTAATATCCCCCTTTGTGTAAGTATAACTTTATTAGAGTACTAGGTGTACATCTTTGGTTTCAAATTCTTTATCAATAACTCCAAACACATTATGTAAACATAGATCTACAAAATTATAGATAATATACTCTAATTCCTCTTATTTTAAAAATTACATGTTTCACATGCAAGTAGAGAAACATTGTGTGTTTCTAATAAGAATGATATTTAAGATTATTATATAAATGGATCCAACTCATAAAATTAAAATATCTAATAGGTTGATGAAATCAATCCAGATCAATGTAATTGATTTAAAATTTTTGGGAATAATGGAGTTTTAATCCTATTTTATTTAAGGGTCTAGATTACTAAATTAGTAAATAATATTTCCATAATTATAGTCTTAATTTGTATAATTTATTTAACTTTTGTACCTTTATAAAAATTGCAATAAATAAGGAGAAATATAACTTAGCTTAAAACTAGATTGAAATGGCTGAGATAAAGCTTGAAAATGGTTGTGCAAGACTAGAATAGTGTCAAAAATCATAATCTAGCTTTCATTTTATGAAAGGATAGGACCATCAAAAATAGTATACCCTAGGGTCTAGCATTGTTGTCCTCTTCTGCTGCTATTATCCAAAATACTCACAGAGACTTGATTTTTTTAGGTTCTTTGCATTGTTCATGTGTGAGTTTACCTGTGAAATTTCAAGTGTTGAATGTTGATGGAGCTCACTATAGAGATTTTTTAATCTTTAAACCCTAACCCTCCATCATACTTGATAAACGGGCTTTGAATCACTTAAAAGGGGGGGTTAGTGTGTGTAAGATGTACTAAATGTGTGATCCACACCCCTTGTGTGAGCACACTACCTACATATCAATACTTTGAAGAATGATCAAGCCATATGTAGTTCTCCCACTTGATGTGCTTTGTGCAATAGTGTAATGTGGATGCAAAAATTCCAAATTAAGTGTGCTTGAGGTGACTAGGGACTGGTATGATAGTTTGAATGTGTTTGCAGCTGTGTTGTGTGAATTTATGTAGAGAATAGTAAAGTTTGCCTTAGTGGTTTATGTGTATTCTTTCTTGCTTTGTAATATTTTTCACCTCATTTGTAAATGAATTTTGGATGGGATTTTATAGGGAACATTTGGTCATGGGTTAAATGTATTCATGTTAGGCTGACATGATGAAAGATAGGAATTAGATGAAAATGATTGTTTGGGATTAAAATGTGATTGGATAAGAGCATTACAAATGAGACACCCTAGGGTTTGGTACCATAGTCCAAGTATGGTGCTCCTATTCTATAGGCTCAAGACCTAGAGGATAAGATTAACTTGGGAAATAGAGTTTGGCTAAGCTAGAATGACCGTCTGAAAGGCTACAAATGACTGGTAATGAGGAAAAAGGTGTTTATAAGGGTCATAAGAGAATTCTAGAAGGTCCTATAGATAGGGTATCATAATCCAAAGTCAAGATACCAATTTTTATATTTTATATGACTAAATTTACCCCCTTCTTTATTCTAGTGATGCAATAAAGTGAAATACTAGGATAAATAAAAATTAAAAAAGTGTACCTAAATTTACCTATAAGGGTGAAGCTCATGAAGTTGTGTGATGTTGAGTGTGCATAGAGAGAACACATCATGAATCATGAATCTAAAAAATAAAACCAAGATTAGATCAATTCTTACTAGACACACTATGTCTAAAACAAGAACATATAAAAGTTGGGTAAAAGAGAGAGGAAGCAAAAGGAACTAGTACACCTCACTAGGTACATAGACCAATACAAAACTTATTATCATGTTCAGTGATGCTGAGTAATACTAGGTATGTGTTATACCAAAAGTAATATCATGAATGGAGATAAGTGATCAATTCCCTAATAGTGGCTCAAGAATGCAAATGATATCCCTTTGGTTCCATCATTTCCCACTAAGAAAATCTATGTGATCATGCGTGTGCTAATCAATGTTTGGACTATGTGTCCAATCCCTCTAAGTAGGTGGATTAAGAATATAAAGGTTAGCTATACCTTTAGTTCCATATTTTCCCACTAAGTGAATATATGAACTAATATCAATATGAATGTGTGTCATATGATATGGCTTCTAAATCCCATGAATGCTCTAAAATCTAATAATGTAATATGGGTATCTAAATATGTACTAGAAACTAGGCCAATATTGGCCACTCTAAAAGGTGGAAATTAGGCTTGTATGAAATCCACTCCAAAACTGGGAATTAGGCTTATGTGGAAGATACTCGATAATGATGCCAAATAGCTATAAATGGAATTAGGCATGCAACTACTAGGAATACCTAGGTAATTTACTAAACTCAAAAAAATAGAATGCTAATGTGTTGTGCACATTGCCCCTAATCACTGATGTCTATAACATGAATCCTAATCTAGAAGTTATACCAATTGCCCAATCTAAAATTTGAAGTGAGATCCATCATTTCATGCATGATACCCCCTATATCTAGATTATCTAATAGAAATTGTACTAAAACTATTGATTCTAAACTATAGTGTAGCTGATAAAATTGTAGCTAAACTTACCTTTTTGTCTATTTATAGAAAATCTAGGTTTTATGTTGTTTGGATAGGAGTGCTAAAATAGGATAACTTAGTTTCTAACACTATATTCCAAGTTTGGAAATCTTGTCCTTTTAATATTTTTTATGACTGTTATATGTTTGTTACTATTTCTTGGTCTATTCTACCTGATTTGGGTTCTGGTGCTTGTCTGAGTGTTCTAAAAATTGATTTTTTAATTGATAGAGGCTTTGATCTCTATGACAAAACCCCTATTTATTTCCCCCTCTTATGAGGGTAGGAATTAGGACCCTAAAATGACTACCCTCAGAAGAAATATCCCTATAAGTGTGTTATGCTGTGAAATACATTATATAGCAATGATAATCGAAAAGATGTCTCAAGATATAGCATAGTTTATATTAGAGATTATTAGATCAATAAGAGTATGCCTAGATAGATATATCAATGTAATAGCATATCTAGCATACTTTTTAAATCTAGAAATGTTAGTTTTTAGTTGTTTAGTTATCAAGGAGGGATGGAGGATGATGTCCATCATGGCATCTAAGAAAGCAAGAAAATGCATGTTGTTGATCATGACATTGCAAATAGTGAGAAGCAAACAAGTAGTAAGTAAACAAGGCAAGAATCAAGAAGCACAAAAAAGTGGCCAAGGGGCCAAGTAAACAAGGGATGGACACATGTCACTCAATCTATAAATCAAACATACAAGGCATGTTTAAATGCCCACATACACATATAATTGAAAATAAGCAAGGTTGGCATGGTGGCCACAAGCATATAGAAGAGTAAAATTAAAGTACATTAGAAAATTTCCTAAGGCACACACAATAATATAAGTGAAGGAGATTGGAAAATTTCTTAAGTAACACACAAGAGATTAAATAGGAATTTAGAAATGTAATCACATCTAGCTACACAAATCAAGAAAAGAAGGCATGTATATGTTGGAAATATAATCACATCTAACTAATCAAATCAAGAATCTAAATTATGTAAGACATGGAGTACAATATTAGGTATATGATAAAAAATACATAAGTCTTATATACTAGTGAATGTCGATAGAGTAATCTATGTATGTTAGTAATTAATGTACATCAACATGATAAATAGAGTGTGTAGTGTAGGAATGGCATAGCCTAGATGGTGTAATAATGTGAAATATGCCCCTAATGGGTAGATATATCAATGTATGTCTTGAATGTATGAATTATGATGCCCCCTCAATGGGTAGAGTGAATCAATCAAGGATCTATATGTCACTACACACATTCAAAGAAGATCAAGTGAAGCATGGTAATGTAGATAAATTGACAAACAATAGCATAAAATAACAAAATGTAAATCTATCAATGGTAGTAGAAATGTAAAGCATGGACAATTCATATAGTTGAAATGTTTATGGTGTTTTGAGTTAGTTGAATGTATTTATATTTTGAAATTTTGTATTATTTTTGGTATTTTTAAAATAAGCTATGTACAATCAATCATAAGAAGACTATGTATAAGGAATTGAAAAGAAGCTATTGTTGATGCTGGAAAGTGCACCCAGTTGGCAGGAAAACAGATTCCTGCCCTCTCCCTGCAACATGGAAACCCCTCTCTCACCTGTGGGATGGCAAAGCAGGAGAGGAGAGTCTCTAGATATGGGCTAGTTCCCTCTGATGTATCTTGTTTGTTTCAGATAGCACAAAATATAGGTATATAGGTATACACTGGGGGGATGAAAAGAGAGAGAGAAAAAACATGAACAAACAGCCTACTCTAAAAGAGGTGATACACCAAAAATAGGTTGACCTTCCAGATCCACTCTCAGAATCAAGTGGAATGCAAGTATACTCTACACATCTGGTAGAGGAACTAGGCTGCTAAGACTTAAAGGGGAGGCTATAATGGAAGATACATAACAGAGGTTTACCGAGGTGCTATGGAATGCACACTTGCAAGCAACTTACTCTGTTCTGTCCTTCTCAAGTATTGCTCTTCTCCTTTCAGCTACAAAACCGATGCCTGTAGATAGCTGGTCTGTTGGTATTACCTGTGAAAGCATGGAAGATAATGACTAAACACAAATAATACTCATGGCATACACAGCAGATCAATCCAAGATGGAGGTAAAAACTATATTTTTATTGATTCAGGTGGAAAATTTGCAGAGCAGTGCTCTGCAAAAGTCAGGAAGATCCTGATAAATGAACAAGTCTGTCTATTTATACCAGAAGAGCCAAGAGAAGTTTCATTGGGAAGAGTGAAAAACACTATGGCTGATGTCACAATTCTACCAAGGCCATGCTTGTTGCCTCATTTTGCGTGCTGGTCTTCTCCTCCAGCAGCTAGGTAGGCTTTTTCTTGTGTACTGCAAATGATTTTTGCCGCCCTTTGTTGTGGGTGGTGAATTTTCCACCCATTGCATGGACTTCATGTATGATTTCTGCCGACATCGGCCGATAAGCTACCGACGGTGGCAGTTTTGCCGACGTCAGTTGGTGTAAGCTGCTGACGGTGGTAGTATTGTGCTATTGGCGGTGAATTTGGTGACTTCTGCATGTGGGTGGCCCTTTCTCCTTTCCTGCCATGGGGTGAGGTTTTCATTTTTGCTGCCTTCAGGCGGTGGTTCTATTTTTGCCGCCTTAGGGTGGTTGTTTCTTATTTTCTACCGGGGGGCGGGGGTTTCATTTTCGCTGCCTGAGGGTGGTGCTTTTTCCTTTTCTATCTTCTATTGTGCTGTCGACAGTGGTAGTTTTGTCAACGATGGCTGATTTAAGATGTCGATGGTGGCAGTTTTGCCGATGTCAGCCGATGTTGATGGCCTTTTTCCTTTTGCTTGTGCCGTGGGTGGCAAATTTGCTGCCCTCTGCATGTTTGTAGGTGGTCTCCTTTTACCCGCCCTTGTTGTGGGTGGTGATTTTGCTGCCCTCTACATTTTGTCTTCCCTCTTTTTTGCCTAAGTGTCGAATGCCCCAGTGTTTTCCCTTCTTCTCTCTTTGCATGAGCGTTTGAAGACTCTGCCTTTTGCTACCATGAACGTCAACGAACAAGGCTGATGAACCAATGCTCTGAAGCGGAGCTATCGAAACTTGAAGGTGGACCTCGTAACCTGAAATGACTGGTTGTATAACGCAGGTGTAGGAGGTGACCGAGATTTTGCCTGAGGGGCAAAATTGGGTCAACAAATTGGCGACTCATGGGGGAAGCGTGCCTACTATGCTTAGAACCTAGTTGCCTTGCATATCCATTAGGTGTGGAGTCAGATGGTAACTTTGAAGGTGGTTCACAATAGCTCAAAAGATTCTAGAATCAAAAAATATAGAATTTACCCCCACATGCAAAGGGAACACACAAGACTAAAAACAACTAACTGTGCAAACTGCACTTAGGGAAAATAGGAAAGAAAATAAGGAAAATTATGTACAGTCAAACTAAAATTTAGTGGCAGTGCTTCAGATGTATCCCATTGACTGGGATACGCAATTATTTGCCATCCAACTTGGAGAGTTGGAATGCATTATGCTGCTTGCACTGAGTAATCATGTAAGGACCGCTCTAGAGGGCATCAAATTTTGCATGTTTTCCAAGCTTAGCTCTATCTTCGTCCCATTTTAGGATAATGTCTCCTTCAGCAAAAATTTTTGACGAAGACTTCTTGTCAAAATGTCTTTTCACTTGATGTTGGCGACTGATCATAGAGACCATGGCCCAATTTCTTACCTCCTGGAGCTCTATTAGTTCACACAATCTGACCTCCATGCTGCTTCCTTCTTCTAGCTGCAGTTGATGAGCGAGGTCTAATGCCAGCAACTCGAGTGAGATAAGAAGCCTTGCTTCCCTTCCATACACAAGCGTATATGGAGAATTTTTGATTGATCTTTTTGGAGTAATTCGATCGACCCATAGAGCCGTTTTCAACTTGGCATGCCAAGTTTTTTGATTTTCTTTCATGGTCCTCTTTATAATCCTGATCAGATTTTTGTTAGTGGACTCAGCCAATCCATTCCCCTGCAGGTAGTAATTTGATGAAGTGTTGAGGTATATACCATACCTTAGCACCCATTCACTAGTTTTGGTTCCCAGAAAAGCCAAGGCATTGTCTGAAATTATAGTGGCTGGGACCCCAAAATGTGTCACTAAGTCCTCATAGAAATCCAGGACTGCACTTTCATTTACTTCCTTCAAAGCAATGGCTTCCACCCACCTAGTGAAATAATCCGTAGCAGTCAGGACCCACTTGTGTCTGGCACTGGAGGGAGGATTGATCATCCCTATGAAATCCAGGCCCCACTGCATGAATGGTTGTTCAACTTGAATGGGTTGTAGGGGCATGGTAGCCAACCGCTATTTTCTGTCAAAAAGTGCACACTTCTGGCACTTTCTTACCCAGGCATGGGTATCCTTGAAAAGAGTGGGCCAAAAATAGCCAGCTCTCATTATTTTTGCTGCTGTGGTCTTAGGGGTGAAATGGCCGCCTGCTGGCCCATCGTGAAACTCAGCCAATACCTTGTCAGCCTGACTAGAGTCAATGCATCTCAAGAGAACCCCAGAGAGATCCTTCCTAAATAATACTCCATCAATCAAAACATAGGGAAGGGACTGGAGTTTAAAATACCTTCTTCTGGCCCTATCGAGACCCTGTGGACATTCGCCCGTAAGAAGGAAACATTTCATGTCCAGTGTCCAATCTCTTACGACAGCTAGTTCTTCTGCAGTGGCTGTGTCATGGATTAGCAAGCTATCTTCATCCTTTTGTCTCAAATCTGTGGCTAGCTATTCACATAGGCCCCTTCCTCTCTCAAACTTGGTGATTTTGATGTCTATGTCATATTCCATTACCTTGGTGATCCATCCCGCTCTTTTCTCGTTTAAGTCTCGATTGGTCAGAAAATCCTTGACACCAAGATGTGGAACCATGAGATGAATCTTGTTGTTTGACAACATATATCTGAATTTCTTCAGGCTGCGCACCACTGCCAAGACTTGCTTCTCTACGTAGGTGTACCTGATTTTGAATTCCTCTAACCCTTGGCTGAAGAAGGTGAGTGGTTGCTCGAGGTCATCACTATTTGATTGGGTAAACATGGTAGATATTACTTCTCTATTGTTGAAGGTATAGAGATTGAGGTCTTTATTAAAGTTGGGGTTGATTAGAGTGGGAGCCTGAGTCAAAGCCTGTTTGATAGCTTCAAAGCTATCCTTTCTTGGCATTGTCCATTTGAATTCTTCACCCTTCTTTAGCAAGGAGGTTAGGGGTTTAACTATTTTAGCAAAATTTGGAATGAACCTCCGAATGAAATTTATCCAGCCAAAGAAACTCTGCAGGCCTTTCTTGTGCTTTGGCAGGGACATCTCTGAGATGGAGCAGACTCTCTTAGGGTCAATAGACAAACCTTTCTTAGACACAATGTGGCCAAGGAGTTTCCCCTCATGAACTGCAAATACACATTTCTTTGGATTTAGGGAGATGCCAAATTCCCTTCACCTCTCAAAAATCTGCCTGAGGTGCTTCATATGCTGTCCCACCTCTTTGGAGAAAACCATTATATCATCGAGGTACACCAGCACGTTCTTATTTATCAAACCACTAAAAGCCATGTCCATGGCTCGCTAAAAAGTAGCACCAGCATTGGATAGCCCGAAAGGCATCTTCTGGTAGGCAAACATTCCCCATTTAGTGGTGAAGGTTGTTTTGTATTGGTTGGAGTCTCGCACCAAAATCTGATTATATCCCGAATAGCCATCCAGGAGGGAGAAGCGTTTGGAACCAATTACCTTTTGGAGGATCTGCTCCATGTTTAGAAGGGGATAATGATCTTTTAAAGAGACTTTATTAAGGTCTCTAAAGTCGACGCATAGCCTGATCTCCCCATTTTTATTTCTAACTGGAACCAAATTAGCCAACCATGAGGAATGTTTGATCAAAAATATAATGCCGGACTCAATCAACTTGGCCAATTCTTTCTGCATAAGGAGCTCGACCATCAGGTTAACAGGTCTTTGCTTTTGTGTGACTAGTTTTTTGCCTTCATCTAATTCAATAGTGTGCTGGGCGAGCCTTGGATCGAAGCCTTTCAAGTCGTTATAGTTCCAAGTGAAGATGTCAGCGAACTCCTGACACAATAGAATGAAAGTTTGTCTTTATTGGAATGTGCAGACCTTACCGAGTGCTAGCAACTTATCCTTGAAGATTTCAACTTTTTCATAATTCTCCTCTTTGGTAGTGATGCATGCTTTGTCATCTCTTAGTTGGTCCTCTCTGTTGAAAATACTTTCAAGTGTGACCAGACCCTTAGGGAGTTTATTGTTCTTTAATTGAAAAATCTGATTTCCATATTGCTGCTACAATTTTGCCTGATTGTGGGCCGCAAACTCAGCTTCTTCATGCAAGAAAAGAGCTATCTATTGGTCTCTTTCGAAGACTTGCCAATTTGTAACATTATCTGGAATTGAAGGCCAAACCACCACTTTTAAATGGCATGAACCACAACCCCTGCTTATTTCTTTTGAAACATCAAATTGGGCGCCAACAGCTGCCAGCCTGTCAGCCTGCTTATTTTGTTCCCTGGGGATCGAGGTAATGTTAAGAGCAAGGAAATCCTCCATCAAGTCCCAGACTCTATGCTTGTAAGACTTTAGCAAGGAGTTCTTGGTTAGGTTCAGGCCTCTTATTTGGTTCACTATTAGTTCACTGTCTCCCAAGATTTGCAATTTCCTGATCCTTCTCTTTCTTTCCCACTCAAGTCCATGAATCAAAGACTCATATTCTGCAACATTACATGTGCAAGAGAACTAGAAATGAAAAGCTGAAAAGTACCTTTCTTTAGAAGGGGAGATTAACATTGCCCCACCACCAGCACCCAGTTTGCTTCTGGAATCGTCGAAGTATAACTGCCACAGGCCAAGGTCTTCTTTGTTCTCCTTCATTATATTGGGCATGATGGCACTTTCTGCATGCAAGCAATAGACTCCAAGGTCTGCCTCCTCAATAAACTTATAAGGATCATGCTCGAATTTATCGCTTCCCCACTCATCCAAGAGCAGAAGATGAAGATTTGTCCGTCTGAGAGTCTTCTGGATCAATGATAGTGTAACTGACATTCACTGCTTTGGGTGAATAGGGCTCTAGGTGATCCTTGTAGAGTGGCTCGGATTCGATTTTTACTTTGGTCTCGTATTTAGTTCTGAAAATCAGGTATGACCAATTTTCTGCTAGATAGCCCCCTATCTTGGACGTAAAGTCCCTTGACAAATAGATTGCAAAATATGGAGGAACGTTCGCTACCACTATATCTTGGGGGATTGAGAATGTCAGGCAGGCATGCAATGTTAAACTTAATTCTTTCAAGATCCTGACTGTCTTTGCAGGTGTTCCATCTAGTTGCAAGACTCCCTTGTTCATGGCTTCGTACTTTAATCCTATCTTATCAGCAATGCACTTAGGCATTACTGAAGTGCTGGCCCCACTATCAATTATGCAATTATGTACTAAGAAATCCCTTGTGATCAAAGATACATAAAAAGGGGAAGTCTTTTCTTCTTTCTTTACCTGACTTGAAGCAGAAGGCTGCCCATTCATCATTAGGACGTTATTAGTGTCTGTTGGGATGGCATGGCGATCTAGCTCATGCAATTCTTTCTTCAATACCTCCTTTTGTCTCGGAAGAGACAATGAATCCCATAGAGAAATGCTTACATGCAATTTCTTCATTTGATCAACTATATTAACTTGGGGACTGACTCCTTTCATGTTTTCCTTTGGGCTGATCCCGACTGGAGCTGTAGACTGAGGAGCTGGAGGTGCAAATGGTTGTCTGACAATTGGGGCCTTTTGAAATGGGTGTGATGGAGGATTAATTGCTGCCTGAGGGGAAGCTTGCGCTTCCCCAACTACTCTTCTTTTAAATCTTGTGTTGGCTGCAACACAATCACCCTGATTTCCTGTAGCACCCCCATGATTAATTGCACAGAGCTCGCCCTCTTCGTGATTTATCAGGGTAGAATCCGGCTGAGTTTGATTGTTACTTGTGCTGGGTTGAGCTACGAACTCAAAAAACTGAGAAAAATCAGCAACCTGATTTTCTAAATTTTGAAAAAAATTCAACATATCATTCGTGTGGACAGCTTGCTCTTGACCTTCTCCCATGGTTAAACAACCTAGCTGCTCCTGCACTAGATTATTCTGAGTAGGCACCATGGCTTTAGATGACGAAGAGGGACCTGAGTTATAATTTTGATAAGGCCTGGTTGTAGTGAGCTGCCCCTGACCTTGGTTATGGTTTTGAAAGGGGGGTCTAGGGGCATGGCCATAATTTTGATAACCCTGGTTTGGCTTGTGGCTTTGAGCTTGCTGTCTTTTAAGGGCAACAAGTTCATTTGACATGCTCTGCAACAGGCCCTTAACTTCATTTAATTCATTGGATGGAAAAGCAGCTAGTTTCTCAATGACAGGTAGGGGAGCAATTATGGGAGTGGCAGCCTGAATTGGGGGTAGCGGTTCTGGGAAAAGTGGCAATGAGGCCTAGGGGTGACTTTTCCGGCTTGAACCAAACAATTTTTGGCCGCAATGGCTATGTCATATGCAGCTGGCAGTATGTGTCCCCCCATAGATTGGATCATCACAGCAATATCACTATTTAATGCTTTTAGATAGTACAAGAAAGCATAGCTGGGGGTCGGCCTTACCAAGATGGGAATTCTATCCCAAGTCTTTTGAAATTGCATGTTGAAGTCCTGCATATACTCGTGCGGAGCTCTTTTTATAGTTGTCAGCTGCTCAGCAAGAGAGAGGCCATCACTTTTTTCCCCAAAATGATCAGTTAAATGGGTGCCTAATTCATTCCAAGAATGTATGGAATTCACAGGCAAAGTGTCATACCAGTTGAGAGCTTTCCCTTTCAGAGACAAGGCTAACAGTCTGATGGCAATATTTTCTTCTGTTATATTGTGAATATTGCAAAGGTTGGCAATATTTTTTATATGCTCAACAACTGTAATAGGCCCCACTCCATCAAAAGATGGCACATTTTTTAGAGCTATTCTGGGGATCGGATCATAGTGTGGGAGGTTTAAGGGGCTCTCACCATGAAAAGCTGCAAAAGGCAATGCCATGGATAGAATAGGTTGTATTTGTGGCTAAGCTGGGTTGGTGTTCCTAGCAACAAGTCTAGGAGGATTTACTAGTGGATAAGGGTGAGTTCTTTCAAACTTGAGCCTTTTAGCAGAGTTTAAAGGTAGTTCAATGAACTCAAAGGGGACCCTTCTTGAAGCTGACCTTGTGGTAACCTTTGGCATGGAAGTTTAAGTGACTGGTCTTAAAATTAAAGAATTGAGCTCTTACCAGTGAAGTTGCCAGATGCTGGAAATCTTTGAAAATCACTGTAGCAGGACTAGCATCAATCTTGAAATACTACTACGTTAGAAACTAGTAAAATTATAGTCCCACCGGGCATGCCAAAACTGTTGATGCACACGGTGCTATATTGGTGGTTCCTCTACTGTAACAAGATTAGTGAGTAACCCTGCAACTTTTCTGATTAAAAACTTAGAGTCCCATCAGGCGTGCCAAAACTGTTGACGCTGGAAAGTGCACCCAGTTGGCAGGAAAATGGATTCCTTCCCTCTCCCCGCAACATGGAAACCCCTCTCTCACTTGTGGGACGGCAAAGCAAGAGAGGAGAGTCTCTAGATATGGGCTAGTTCCCTCTGATGTATCTTGTTTGTTTCAGGTAGCACAAAATATAGGTATATAGGTATACACTGGGGGGATGAAAAGAGAGAGAGAAAAAACATGAACAAACAGCTTACTCTAAAAGAGGTGATACACCAAAAATAGGTTGACCTTCCAGATCCACTCTCAGAATCAAGTGGAATGCAAGTATACTCTACACATCTGGTAGAGGAACTAGGTTGCTAAGACTTAAAGGGGAGGCTATAATGGAAGATACATAACAGAGGTTTACTAAGGTGCTGTGGAATGCACACTTGCAAGCAACTTACTCTGTTTTGTCCTTCTCAAGTATTGTTCTTCTCCTTTCAGCTGCAGAACCGGCACCTGTAGATAGCTGGTCTGTTGGTATTACCTGTGAAAGCATGGAAGATAATGACTAAACACAAATAATACTCATGGCATACAGAATAGATCAATCCAAGATGGAGGCAAAAACTATATTTTTATTGATTCAGGTGGAAAATTTGCAGAGTAGTGCTTTGCAAAAGTCAGGAAGATCCTGATAAATGAACAAGTCTGTCTATTTATACTAGAAGAGCCAAGAGAAATTTCATTGGGAAGAGTGAAAAACACTATGGCTGATGTCACAATTCTACCAAGGCCGTGCTTGTTGCCTCGTTTTGCATGCTAGTCTTCTCCTCCGACAGCTGGGCAGGCTTTTTCTTATGCACTACAAATGATTTTTGCTGTCCTCTATTGTGGGTGGTGAATTTGCCACCCGTTGCATGGACTTCATGTATGATTTCTACCAACGTCAGCCGATAAGCTACCGACGGTGGCAGTTTTACCGATGTCAGTTGGTGTAAGCTGTCGACGGTGGCAGTATTGTGCTGTTGGCGGAAAATTTGGTGACTTCTGCATGTGGGCGGCCCTTTCTCCTTCCCCACCATGGGGCGGGGTTTTCATTTTCACCACCTTCGGGCGGTGGTTCCATTTTCGCCACCTTAGGGCAGCCGTTTCTTATTTCCCACTGGGGGGTGGGGGTTTCATTTTTGCCACTTGAGGGCGGTGCTTTTTCCTTTTCCGTCTTTTGTTGTGCTACCGACGGTGGCAGTTTTGCCGATGGCGGCCGATTTAAGATGCTGACGGCGGCAGTTTTGCCGACGTTGGCCGATGTTGACGGCCTTTTTCCTTTTGCTTGTGTCGTGGGCAGCAAATTTGCTGCCCTCTACATGTCTGTAGGTGGTCTCCTTTTACCCGCCCTTGTTGTGGGCAGCGATTTTGCCGCCCTCTACCTTTTGTCTGCCCTCTTTTTTGCCTAAGTGTCAAATGCCCCAGTTTTTTCCCTTCTTCTCTCTTTGCGTGAGCGTTTGAAGACTCTTCCTTTTTCTATCGTGAATGTCAACGAACAAGGCCGATGAACCAATGCTCTGAAGTGGAGCTGTCGAAACCTGAAGGTGGACCTCGTAACCTAAAATGACTGGTCGTGCAACGCAGGTGTAGGAGGTGATCGAGATTTTGCCTGAGGGGCAAAATTGGGTCAACAGCTATGTATAATTAATTTGAGAAATTATGTATAAGAAATTTTAAAAGAATCTATGTATAAGAAATACTGAGAAGAAATGATACTAACCAATGAGTCTCATGAGAGACTCCCTCGCATGTTGTCATGTATCAAGGAGAGGGATCATGTGTGATCATGAAACATAATGGAAGGGTTGAAATTATGACTCTAAAATCTATGTATACTATAAGTGCTCTAAAATATCTATAGTGGAAACTAACTATGAGGTCCCTCTATAACTTTGAGAAGTGTATACAATTATGGGGCTCTTAGGAACCCATCTAGTAGTAAAATAAGCTCTCTAAAACTGTGCTCTATGTGTAGAGGCATGAGACCTCAATGATACTACTCTAGGTGTGAATATTATATCTATAAATTGTCTAGAGTCCTAAAAATATCATTGATGTAGTGGTTTATCTAAGAGATGCCTCCATGAAAATGTATGAACTCTTTGGGCAGGTGAGGGAGGCCTTGACTGTGTCTAAATATCAACTAGAGGAAGAACTATAACTAGTGGAGGAGCTAAAAATATATTGGAAGGGATGCTAACCTAAGTGACAAAGCTATATTCATGGTTGTAATCAACCTTCCTATCTTCATAAAATAGGGTGATAGCATTTACCTCATGATCTACTATAGGCATAGATTTGGTAGTTGGTGCAAGATGAAATCTAGGTGAACCAAGTTTGAAGGGAGGAGGAATAGATATAACTACTAGTGTTTTTTTGTGTCTAGTAGTGATAGAAAGATACTCAAAAGTAGCCAAAGATTTAGATACATCTAGGTAGAAACCATGTATGTGGGATAAAATACATGTAATTTGAGTTATAAGTTGTATAGGAATATGATTATAAAGACCATTCCACATGAGAGATAGCAAATAAGGGATAGAGAGCATGGAAATTTACACTAACACATAAAAAACTTTGACTTGTAAAATTAAATTTATAACATGTTTAGAAAGATAGAGTTTAAAATTATTTCACATGAGAGAAAGAGAGTATGTAAAATAAATAATGAAACCTTGTATTAAAGAATAGTAAACATTTCTTTGATGAAAAGGGATCTTAACATGTTTAGCAATAACTTTATTAATATCATCCAATATTATGAAAAGTAAGCATGAAAGGTAAATAATGAAGATTTACATTAACATGTTTTAAACTTCATCATTCATATAAATGATATGGCTAAGTATGGACTCTGTATTATTTTCAAGAAATGTTTTGAAATGAGTGAAATCCATTTTTTTATTTTTATGTGAGATCTGATTTAGATGTAAGGTATGATAAATTCAAATAGGGTTTGAAAGAAAATTCAAATAGGGTTTGAAAGAATATTATTCAAATAGGGTTTGAAAGAAAATTATTTTCAAAATTAATATGGTAAATTTTAAAAATTAAATGGAAATTTTAATTTATTCTAATTTATATATGTAGGAAAAATCTAAAAAATATTGGGACCTAGTATAGGCAACTAGGGTTTGAAAGAAATATTTTTTAAAAATACTAAGGTAATTTTTTTAAATTAAATGGAAATCATAATTTATATATGCATGAAAAATTATTAAAATTATCAATAAATTTCCCTAGGGTTTCCAAGGTTTTATGTGAAAATGGAGTAAGTCGGGTTCACCAAATGATTTAATAATTTTTAGAATAATGGAGTTTTATTCCTATTTTAGTTAAGGGTTTAGATTAATAAATTATTAAATAATATTTCCATAATTATAGTTATAATTTTTATAATTTATTTATATTTTTTAAATTTATAAAAAATAGTAATAAATAAGAAGAAATATAACTTAACTTAAAACTAGACTGAGATGGCTGAGATAGAGCTTGAAACTGACTATGTAAGACTGAGATAGTGTCACAAATTAGAATCTATATTTTGTTTTGATAAATGATAAGACCAATAAAAATAAGATACCCTAGGGTCTAGTGATATTATCCTCTTCTATCGCTATTATCCAAACTACTCATAGAGACCTATTATTTTAGATTCTTTGTGTTGTTCTTGTGTGAGATTGCCTATAAAATTTCAAGTGCTAAATGTTGACAGAGCTCACTGTATATCTATTTTAATCTTTAAACCCTAACCCTCCATCATAATTGATAAAGAAGATTTGAATCACTTGAAGGGGGGTTAGTGTGTGTAAGATAAACTGAACATGTGATCCATACCCCTTAGGTGAGCACGCTACCTACATACCAATACTTTGAATAAGGATCAAGCCATATGTAGTTCTCCCACTTGATGTGCTTTGTACAATAATGTAATGTGGATGAAAAATTTCCAAATTAAGTGTGTTTGAGGTGGCTAGGAATTAGTGTGAGATTTTGAATGTGTTTTTAGCTATGTTGGGTGATTGTATGTAGAGAATAGAAAAGTTTGCCTTAGTGGTTTGTTTGTATTCTTTCTTGCTTTGTAAGATTTCTTGCCTCCTTTTTAAATGAACTTTGGATGGGCTTTTATAGAGAATAGTTGGTCATGGGTTAAATGTATTCACGCTAGGCCAACATGATGAAGGATAGGAATCAGATGGAAATGACCATTTGGGCTTGAAATGTGATTGGATAGGAGTACCAAAAATATGACACCCTAGGTTCTGATGCTATATTCCAGGTATGATTCTCCTATCTTATAGGCTCGAGACCTAGGGGGATAGGATTTGCTTGGGAAATAGAGTCTAGCTAAACTAGAATGACTATTTAGAAGGCTATGGGTGACTGGTAATGAGTAAAAAGGTGTATAGAAGGATCATGATAGCATGTAAGAAGGTCCTATGGATAGGGTGTCATAATCCACACTCAAGCTACCAATTTGGACATTTTATATGACTACAATAATATAATGATGAGAATGAAAAACAAAACTACATCGGCCATGCCAAGTTAGTATAGAATTGAAAAAATATATATCAAGTGGAGCTGATATACTTAGAAAGGGAAAATGGTAGGAAAAGGAACTATATCAACCATATCCAATACAATTTTAAAAATAATTTCCAAAACATAACTAACCTAATCTAGATTAGTTAGTTGGGAGAAAGCTTGAAACTAGATAAAAGATGTGAAATGAAGGGAAAATTGAATTTGAGGAGGATAGAATGACCATATATAAGTTTAATAAGTGTAAAAAAGGATAATAGGATATTATATGAAAAAAATCTCTCATAAATTACCATAATCCATCACAACCTTGATCCTAGTGCACTCCTTGGGAGGTTCACTTAGGGGGAAAAAATGAGCCATCCTATCAAAGAAAATTTTAGTGACTAAAAAATATAGGTTTATAGATATGCCCCACCTAATGTTTATCTCATGTCACAATAGTGTAATGCAAGATGGAAAATTTGGAAAGAAACATAACAATATAAAATAAGTGTTATAAATATGTGATGAGAAATGAGATAATTCGACTAAAGTAACACATACATACTTTGACTTACCTTTCTTATGAAATATTTTGCATGAAAATACCTTATTATTGATTATAATGGGTGTGTAAACTATAATTTAGAAACTAATATAGGATCATATAGGCTCACAAGCTATCTTATACCATCCCAAAACTTGGGTTTGGGTTCTTGTACACTCTTATATACATTGGTGTTATGTTGTGTGACTTATTGTTATTACAAAACCTTGCACATGGGGAAAAATATCAATGTTACGTTGAATAAAATAAACCAAAGACACACAATTCAAAGGAATACATGAAATATTTTTTAAGCTACCTTATGATGGAGGTATTATGAAATCTCCTCTTTTGAAGATGGTAGTTTTGAAACTACTACTTTGTGCAGGTTATGGCAGTTTCACAACTACTAATTTTTTAGGATCAATGATTTTACCTATGTGTAAAACATGCTTAGAGTAACCACATAGATTGATCAAACATGATGTGTGGATTTTTTTCCCAAAAAATGGATTTTAAGGGGTGTGGTAAGAGGTTAGTGTGAACCATCAATATTCAAAGTCAAATTTGGAAAAGGAAAGGAAATGCATCTTAATCAATCCAAAAAAAGAGAGATAGATTAATAAAGTAGAGAGGGGAACTCCAAAACATATGAGAGATGAGGAGGATCTTAGAGAAACTCAAATTTTGTAACAACAAATATAAATTCCTATTGAGAGGTGTGTGTTTATTTAAATATAATCCTTGGACTAAGAGTGTCTTCTTCATAGTCTATGGAAGGGAAGAGTGCGAGATGTGTATGTAATCTTTATAACAAAACATCAATAAAGATAATATTTTTTTATAATATGAGTATTGTCCCCTTGAGATATTCATATTAAAAAAAATCATTTGGGAGTAAGGAAACCATTTATTTCCCCCCCCCCTCCCTCAATATTGTCTACACCAATTAATTTTAGAGCAATTAGAAACTAGTTAAAGAAAATCTTACAATTTGGTAAATAAATTTCACACAAATGTAATATAATTAAAAGCGTTGTGAAACAAAGATCACCTATAATTTTATAATTTATACATGTTATGATAATAATCATACAAATATTAGATTTAATAGATAAAACACAAATAATATGATCACATGATGAAGATGCTAGTGATAATGAAAGAAAAAAATTCAAGAGGATGAATTAGAAGATATTGGACACACCTAAGAATATATTTCTTATAGATATTTAAAATTTGGATAGTAAACCAAATTTGGATATCCCTTGATATAATGGAATATTGAGCACCAAATAAATCATATATAATGTCACCAATATGGATAAATACTTTGATTATCAATCAATGGATGATCCCAAGAAAGTGAAGTTTGCATGTACCAAGTTGAAAAGTTATGCATCTTTATGATGGGATCATGTGTAGTTGTAAAGATAGAGAAGAGGAAAAGATAGAGTCAAAACTTGAGAGATGATGGTGAAAAATCTGAAAGTTAAGTTTTTTACTCCATCTTATCAATTTAGTTTATTCAAGAAGTTGTAGAATTTGAGCCAAAGGGAGGCATTTTTAAATAAGTATACATAAGTGTTTTATAGACTATCCATTAGAGCTAGTCATATGGAAAATGATCAAGAAAAAATTTTAATCTATGTACATGGACTTTGTATTTCCATTAAATCTAAGATTGGGTTTTTTAAGTTTAATTTGATTGAGGGTGCCTATCAATGTGCATTGAAGGTAAAGAAAACGTTTTCTAGAAGGAAACAAGTGAAATCTAGAGATAGAAAAAAATTATAAAGATGATGAAGGTAAAACAATTGTATAATGTGACATCATAAAAATAAAGGTGAAGCAAGCACTTCATAAAATCATAATAATTCCCAAAGAGGAAGAGGTTATTCTTCTAGAAGAAAAGGATACTTTAGAATAGGAAGAGGTAGAGGATTCAAGGGTAAGTATTTTGAATGCATAAAATGTGTTGGACATAGAGCTTATTAATTTCTTGAAGAATTTTATAACAAAAATAAAGGGGTTGAAGTGAACATGCATGTTTATCATACAGATGAAGAAAGTTTTGGATTTCTAATACATAGAGAATAACTAGATCATAGTTGGACTCTTATAATGAAGAGAATGTTTTTTAAACTAGAAAAGTAGGAAGGAGAAATAGTGAAAAGAAAGAACTTATATTGGGTTGTCTATAAATTAGTAGGTAAGTGTTGAAAATTTATTACTTATAATGGTAGCACAATTAACTTGTATTATAAGGAAATGGTTGAAAACTTTGGGCTGAAAATTTTAGTTCTTCGATACCTATATACAATTAATACTTTTCACTTTGTCATTTACCAATGCTTTCTCTTGTAGTAACCTAGCATGCTTCACTATCCCTAAGTGCATGTCTTAAAGGGTGCTCTAAGAAAGGGGTGGGTAGGCATTTTGTGTTTTATGAGATATTTTGCTATCAATGTCATGATCATATCATTCTTATTCCTAATTTAGCTTCCTCATATTTACCTTCCTACCTACTTCCTTCCATCCTATTCCATGAAGTTTCCTATTTTAATCATTTCCTATGGAATTTTATAGGGAAACACTCTATGTTTCATTCATGTTACCTCACTACACTATATCAACCTATCTGATGTAATTTTGAGTGTCTTTTTGACATTTGTGTTGCTTTAGCCTGGATGATGCAGTTCAATACCAGTTAAATCCTCCTAACTACATTGAGTTGGCTAATGATGTTATCTTAATTCATTTTTAGGTATTTAACCACTATATATATAAGTCACATTTCATTATAAACATATACATACATTAATTTATACTTATCTACTCTAGTTTTGCTCACACATCTTCCTTAATCACATTTTAAGGATTCATAGGTAGAATCTTGTCTTAAAGCAATATTATCTCATGGAAGTCTTGGAGATTCAATAGGAGTATTATTTTTTAGCCTAGGGTTTGATTAATAGTTTGAAGTAATCAAAACCATAAAAATATCTTGAAAAAAAAACCATTGATTAAGGGGGATATTGAGGCTCAATTTCTCCCCAAAAATGTAAGTATTTAGAACTTTATTTTCTTTCATTTATTTCATTTAATAGATAGATTTTGTTTATTTTTTAGTAGATAAATGTGTGTATGTAGATTATTTTTTAAGCTTTATGTACACTTAGTGTGGATATAGGATTGATTAGACTTTCCATTTATCCATTATTAGGTATCTAAGACCCTTATTTATCTACCATGGATCCTTAACCATTTTGGTTATTTTAACCCTTCTCTTTAGTTTATTTTAATTTACTTTTACAACTACTTATATTGTATTTGTAAATCCTTTGATTTTATAATTAAATGTCTATTTATATCTCTTTCCTTATGTCTTAGGTGTAAAGTATTTGGAACCCTTTACTTTAACATTAGTGAGAAGGCACCCCTCTTTGTAGGTGTGCAAATCCACACTTGATCGTGACCCAAACATTAGGTATCACGAGTTATTTAATTAACCTTATCCAAGTCTAAATATATTGAGATTGGATATTTACAAGCTAATTCTAACTTTTGAATACATTCTGGTGAACCTAACATGAAGTTTACCATTACCTTCACTCACTCAATCAACTATATTGGCCAACCTGATATAGTTATTTTTCAATAATTTGCTTCAGCCAACCTAATATAATTTTATATCAATTTTCTCTTTATCCAACTACATTGACCAACTTGATATAGTTTTGTATTAGTCTCCTTTTCCCACCAACTACGTCAATAAATCTACTATAGTTTTTTTTTAGTTTAATTTTATAAACAACTATATCAGCCAACCTAATGTAGTCTCCTTTTTCTTAAATGACATTAGGTAACCTAAGTCATATTATGTTTATACAAACTGTATCATCTATCCTTATACAATTATGTTCTATGTTTGTAACTTCATTGACTAGCATTGATTAAAAAAAATCATTTTTAGAATAATTTATTTCATTTTTATTGACTATCTATTTATTTAATTCATTAAATGTTGTGAATTGGTTTTTGACATTGATTAAAAAAAATTATTTTCTATTTATTTGGTTTTTCATATAAATTGTGTTCTAGTAGTTTGAAAACTACTTAGTGGATATTGTGAAAGGTTACATAGTGTCTTGTTTACAAGACATCATGGCATGAGGGGATTGCCACAATACTCATATCCATATTTTAATACATTTAAGAACCCCCATCTAGTGAATCTAAAATGCCTATTCCAACCTTCAAAGGTCCCACACCTATGGAAGTTCATGCTATCAAAACCATTTTTCAACCTTCTTCAAAACCCTCCATAGAGTTTTTTGAAGAATATTTGATTACTGATGAAATAGTTTTTTTGAGTTTATGACCCATCCATCTTTATTAATATTGGGATTAACAATAACATAAGAAGTAAAGTCTTGGTGGTTGAAGTCTCCATAATTAATGTTACTTCTTTTTGGCTACTCCAACATCTTGGATACTCCAAAGATAATCTTAAGCACACCAGACCTACTTGTGGATTTGATAAAAAAATCCTCTTAGATGAATTTGGTCCCCCCTTCACTATCAAACCCAAAACAATATACACCAAGCTTATGGTTTTAGATCTACCACTTTCCTACAACATGTTTTAGGTCATCTTTAGACTCGTCACATCTTTTGCTAGCTAGTGCATCAAGTTTATCCATAATGGAAAACATTATAAGCAGCAATTAGATCCCAATCCTTGGGGTATTCAAATTCCTAATCCAAAAAAAAAATAGTATCACATCCATACTATTCCTCATATTAATAGTCGACCTCTTCCTAAGTTTATCAACATGAATCCTAATCTACATGTTACTCTCACATATTCAAATGATGACAAAACTAATGAGATAAAAAACACTTGTAATACTACTAGTTTACCTCCTTATATCTCAAAATACCTTCTCCCTTCTCTCCTTTCATGAGATAATTGTTAAGGTGTGGAGCTAAAAGCTTCACCAAGTGAGCATTTTGCAGAAGTTGCAGGTTTACACAGTCATCGGCATCGGTTAGGAGCGACCGACATCGGTCAGGAGAAATTCAGGAGATGCCAGCGTCGGTCATGGATCGGCCGATGTCGGTCACAGGCAAATAGGAAGGAACTGATGTCGGTTACATGTGCATCTAGAAAGCTATTTCCGTGGACAGAACAAATTATTTGCATGTTAGGATTAAGTGATAGTCTTAAGTCTGCATCTCTATTATTAGTAAGACTATTTTAGAGCCCTTGTTTAAGAGGCATAACTATTGGTTGTAAATGCATGCTCATGTTTCCTAATTATTATATAATAGGATAGTTCTTCTTAGCTTATTGTATGATTAGTATTGAAATAACAGTACAGAATTGTATATGTGAATCATTCCAGGGTGTTGGAGTTGATTGTACTTGAGAGAGAGAGCTATTGAGGGAAAGAGATCTAGAGAGAGATCTATACATCTGAGAGAGGTGTGGAAGAAAAGAAGTTTATTTAATTGTATTCCTTCTGTAAATAGTTTAATACAAGTTTTTAGGGTGGTTTCTTGTATCTCTTCTTCTTGTTGTATTTCTGATTCTAGTTACTTATCTTTCTAGTTTAATTCCGCATTAATTGCTTCATAGTGTAATCAACATTGTTGGTTGATCCCCAACAAGTGGTATCAGATCTCAGGTTGACTAACAGGTGTTTTAGATCTGGTTAGTGTGTATTGATTACAGGGTACTCACAGGGGTTTCTGCAGGGATTTCTATTTGAGTGGGAGAAGCAATGGCAGAAGAAAGTAAACTAAGAATGGAGAAGTTTAATGGCAAGAATTATTAACATTGGAGAATGCAGATAGAGGATTATCTGTATCAGAAAGATCTATACTTACCATTAGGTGGGATTGCAAAGAAGCCCAAAGACATGGATGATGAAGAATGGGAAGTTTTTGATAGAAAGGCTCTGGGGTCTATAAGACTGAGTCTGGCATCTACTGTGATATCTAATTTATCACAGGAAAAGACAATAGTAGAGTTGATGACTAATTTAGCAAATTTGTATGAAAAACCCTCAGCTTCTAATAAGGTATATCTTATGAAGCAGTTATTTAATTTGCGTATGCAGGAAGGTGGATTTGTATCTAATCATTTGAATGATTTCCATGGAATTGTAAATCAATTAAGTTTAGTCAATATTGTGTTTGATGATGAAATTATAGCTCTTTTAATATTATGTTCTTTGCCTAAAAGCTGGCATAGCTTGGTAATGGCAGTTAGTAATACTGTATCTGCTTCAAACATTTTAAAAGTAGAGGATGTTGTTAGTGTAATCTTGAATGAAGAAATTTGTAAGAAAAGCATAGAGGAAACATCAGGGAACGCTTTAAGTTTTGAGAGCAGGGGAAGGTAAAAAGAGAAGAGCAAGAGGAGATCAAGGTCTAAGTCAAAGGTGAGAGGCAGATCCAAATCTAGAAATGGTAGGAGGCCACAATGCTGGAATTGTGGAAAGATGGGGCACATAAGCAAAGATTGCTGGTCAAAGCCTAAGGAGGACAATCAGCATGAAGGAAAGGAAGAAGCAAAGGTTGCAGGTATTGCACAAGATGCTCTTATATTCTCTTTGCATAATAATATAGAATCTTGGGTTTTACATTCTGGTGCATCTTTTCATGTTACCCCCAATAGAGAATATTTTAGTGACTATATCCATGGAGATTTTGGAATAATATATTTAGGGGATGATGAGCCTTGTAAAATTATTGGCAAAGGAAAAGTGCAGCTGAAAATGCAGAATGGCAACACATGGGTGTTGAGAGATGTTATGCATGTTCCCAGCTTGAAGAGGAATTTGATTTATGTAGGAAAGTTAGGGGATGAGGGTTGTACAGTAAATCTCATAGCTGAATCTTGGAAGGTGACCAAGGGTGCACTTGTAATGGCCAAAGGTAAGAGAGTAGGTACTCTCTATTTATGTAATTATGTTACTAATATTTTTCCTTATGTATTATCTACTTCAGATGTGGATGCAAAATTGTGGCACTCAAGGCTTGGCCACATGAGTGAGAAGGGAATGTCTATTCTTAAGTCAAGAGGTAAGCTTTCAAATTTGAAAAGCATAGACTTGGATTTTTGTGAGCATTGTGTGTTTGGAAAATAGAAGAGGGTGAGTTTTCTCAAGACTGGGTCAACAAAGAAGAAGCATAAGTTGCAGCTTGTTCACACAGATGTGTGGGGACCGGCTCAGGTTGCTTCTATTAGAGGATTACAGTACTATGTTTCATTCATAGATGATGCTACAAGAAAGGTATGGGTTTATTGTATTAAGAATAAATCTGATATATTTGAGACTTTTAAGATTTGGAAAGCTATGGTTGAGAATGAAATAGGTAGAAGATTGAAGTGCCTGAGATCTGACAATGGTGGTGAGTTCTGCAGCTATAAGTTCAACTGGTATTGTTATATGCATGGAATCCACAGGCAAAGGATGGTTCCAAGAACACCTCAGCAGAATGGAGTTGCTGAAAGGATGAACAAAACAATCATGGAGTGTGAAAGGTGTATGAGATTGCATGTTGGTTTGCCCTTAGAGTTTTGGGCAAAAGCTATGGATATTGTAGTGTACCTAATTAACAGAGGACCCTCTACAGCTCTAGATGGTGGAATTCCAGAAGAGGCATGGATAGGTAAAAAGGTAGATCTCTTATATCTCAAAGTTTTTAGTTGTGAAGCCTTTGTGCATGTTGATAAGGAAAATAGAAATAAGCTGGATGCTAAGTCTATGAGGTGCACATTTATTGGCTATGGCTCTGATGATTTTAGATTCAGGTTTTGGAATCTAGGAACTAACAAGATAATTAGGAGCCATGATGTCATTTTCAATGAAAAAGTGATGTATAGTGATCAGCTCAGGAAGCTAAATCAATATGGGCAGAGTAATGGAGAATTAGACGAGGTGACGGTCCAAAATGAGCTCGCAAGAAAAATTAATCACAAACAAGAAAACACAGATACCGACATCGGTCAGGCAAGAACTGACGTCGGCAATACAAGAACTGATGTCGGTCACACAGTGATCGATGTCGGCCAGGCAGGAACTAACGTCGGCCAGTTAGGAACTAACATCAGTCAGGAAGAATCGACGTCGGCCAGTTATAGGCCTAGAAGTGATCAAGGTCGGTCACTATCAGAGAATTTGGGCAGACAACGTGTTGTGAATGAGTCTCAGACACCCATCAAGAGGTCAGAAAGGGTAAGTAAACCTCTAATTTGATATTCCCCTTCATTATTCTATTTATTGCTAACTGATGGTGGAAAACCAGAGAGTTTTGATGAAGCAATACAGGTGGAATCTAAGAATTAGTGGGAGCATGGCATGGTTGAGGAAATGGAGTCCTTGAAGGAGAACCAAACATGGGATTTGGTTGAGTTGCCAGCAGGAAAGAAGACACTGAAGAATAGATGGATCTACTGGTTAAAGGAAGGTGAGAATGGATAGATGAGATATAAGGCCAGGTTGGTAGTGAAAGGATTTGCACAGAAGCCAGGGATTGATTTTGGTGAGATTTTTTCTCCTGTTGTTAAAATGACTTCTATACGGACTGTATTGTCTTTAGTTGCTATTGAGGATTTTCATCTTGAGCAGCTTGATGTTAAGATAGCATTTCTTCATGGAGATTTGGATGAAGAAATATATATGGATCAGCTGGAAGGATTTGAGGTCAAAGGTAAGGAGAAGCTAGTGTGCAGATTGAAGAAAAGCTTGTATGGCCTCAAGTAAGCTCCTAGATAGTGGTATTTGAGATTTGACAGGTTTATGACTGAGCATGGCTACAGTAGGTGTCAATCTGACCATTGTGTGTATTTTAAGAGATTGGATAATGGTAGATATATTATTCTATTGTTTTATGTAGATGATATGCTAGTTACAGGATCACACATGCAAGATATCTCTGAGCTTAAGGTGAAATTAGCTCACACATTTTCCATGAAGGATTTAGGAGTAGCAAAGAAAATCCTTGGCATGAGCATTAAGAGAGATAGGAAAAATCACAGGTTGATTTTGTCTCAAGAGGATTATGTGAACAAGGTGTTGAAACGGTTCAATATGCAGGATGCAAAACTAGTAAGCACACCTTTGGTTGGACATTTTAAGTTGAGTAAAGAATAGTGTCCTAATTCATATGATGAGGTAGAGTACATGAGTAGAGCTCCATATTCTTCTGTAGTAGGGAGTTTAATGTATGCAATGGTTTGTACTATACTAGATATTGCCCAAGCAGTGGGAGTTGTAAGTAAGTATATGGCCAATCCAGGGAAGGAGCACTGGAAAGCAGTTTAGTGGATCCTTAGATATCTGAGAGGGACCAGCAGTAGGCATTTGTGCTATGGAGGTTCAAATACTTCTCTACATGGTTATGTAGATTCAGATATGGTAGGTGATTTGGATGGTAGAAGAAGCACCACAGGATATGTTTTTATTGTTGGTGGAACGGCGGTTAGCTAGATATCAAAGTTGCAAAAGGTTGTTGCCTTGTCAACTATAGAAGTAGAGTATATTGCAGTCATAGAGGCTAGCAAAGAGATGATATGGATGACACAGTTCATGGAAGAGCTTGGAAAGGAGAAAGAGAGTTGCAGATTATACAGTGATAGTCAGAGTGTAATTCATTTGGCTAAGAATTCAATGTTTCATTCAAGAACAAAGCATATACAGCTTAGGTACCACTTCATTAGATAGGTATTAGAAGATGGTGAGTTGAAGCTGGAAAAGATCCATATAGATAAGAATCCTGTGGATATGTTAACCAAGCCAGTTACAAAAGAGAAGTTGAATCTTCATTCAACTTTTGTTGGTCTTCAAGATTGAGTTGAAGATGGAGGAGCTAGAAGATGTTGTTGTACAGGTACTGGTGCAGCTATTTATCTCCAAGTGGGATATTGTTAAGGTGTGGAGCTAAAAGCTTCACCAAGTGATCATTTTACAGAAGTTATAGGTTTACACAGTCACCAGCATCGGTCAGGAATGACCGACATCGATCAAGAGTAGTTCAGGAGATGTCGGCGTCAGTCATGGATCAGTTGACATCGGTCACAGGCAAATAGGTAGGAACCGATGTTGGTTACCTGTGCGTCCAGAAAGCTATTTTCATGGACAGAACAGATTATTTGCATGTTAGGATTAAGTCATAGTCTTAAGTCCACATCTCTATTATTAGTAAGACTATTTTGGAGCCCTTGTTTAAGAGGCATAACTATTGGTTGTAAATGCATGCTCATGTTTCCTAATTATTATATAATAGGATAGTTCTTCTTAGCTTATTGTATGATTAGTGTTGAAAGAACAGTATAGAATTGTATATGTGAATCATTCCAGGGTGTTGGAGTTGATGTACTTGAGAGAGAGAGCTCTTGAGGGAAAGAGATCTAGAGAGAGATCTGTACATCTGAGAGAGGTGTGGAAGAAAAGAAGTTTCTTCAATTGTATTCCTTCTGTAAAGAGTTTAATACAAGTTTACAGGGTGGTTTATTGTATCTCTTCTTCTTGCTGTATTTCTGATTCTAGTTACTTATCTTTCTGGTTTAATTCTGTATTAATTACTTTCATAGTGTAATCAACATTGTTGGTTGATCCCCAACAATAATATTATTCATTTAGTTGATAATGATATCAACAATCCTCCCCCATGTAATGTTAATGAAACCACTTACATAGAAGATGAGTTTTTTTGAAATTATTATGGGGTAGCCAAATTATTTCAAGACTCTTTATAAATGTCCCCTCACACTTTTAGTAAAATAGGTGTCTTCACTAAAGAAACTTTCACTAAAAAAAATCAATCAACTTCTCATGCATCTAAGATCTCTCCTCTTATGATGATGCCTACTTTACGGCCTAATCCTAATCATGAGACTTGGAAATAATTAATTATCAAAAGATGCTTTAAAAAATCCATGCCTTCAACAAATATGTTCATGTGATTCACATATTATTTAATTCTAGTGACACTGAACCCAAACCGAAAGGTCATGTTCCTCCTGCCAACCCACTCTTGGTAGAAACTCCATGGGTTATGTAGGAGATTTTTAGTATTCCCACATCTAATGAAATTAGTTATCCTAATAGCATTTAGTGAACTCCATATAGTGACAATGTTACTACCTAACTCAATATTATTCACTCTATATCTCACCCTTTAAACTATATTTGTAAAATTGATACATCCAAACATTTAGTACCAAACTACATTATCTAGATATAATAAAATGATAATATAATACTCTCAACTTTCCCATCTTTAGTAGACTACATCAGCTAGCATGATAAAGTCAAAATTATTCATGTTCCTTTAGTAGACTCCACTGACCAACCTAATACAGTCAAAAATATTCTTATTCATTCAGTATATTACATTGACCAACTTGATATAGTCAAAAATACTTCTATTCCTAATTAATGCATCAAAAATCCCAATATAGCTCATTATATCTCCTTTTAACTAGATTATATCAATTAGGTTGATATTGTCTAGTATAATTTTTTACCTTAGATATTAAGTCTAATATTGTAAGATAAATACATTATGATTTTGACAAAAAATTTAATTGTATTATATACCTTGAATTATATGTCAAATACTATGAACATTTACCTATGATTCTTGGTAATGAATCTATCTTATAATTATTTCACACTAGAGAGCCTCAACTTCCTTGACAACATCACAAGATTGTAAATTTTTAGAAAAAAGATCATTGCTTCAACATTTTAATTGACAGAATTGAACCCAAAACTCATGTTATTTCAATTCTTCCTCTATCTCCAAACCATTTCTAGGATAAAAATACCATGCTCATTTAGGGAACTTTTGATATTAGCTACAACATAATTATCTCTCCTAAACCAATCATCATCTCTAAAGAACTTCATCCTGAAGAGAAAGATAAATTTAGCCTCTTTTTTAACAAATATCATGGTGTATTTTCTTTTTAATACAAATATATTCCTTTCATTAACCCTAACATAGTTTTCCATAACATCATTGCATATATGAACATGAAACCTATATGCCAAAAATAACGCAAGTTTCTTCCCAAAATTTTCATCTTACATCACAAATAAATTATAAAGCTCTTAGATGTTAAGTTTATCAAACCTATAGATTATTTCAAATAGGTATCCAACATTATTCTCATTCATAATAAATTCATTATGGTCATGTGCATCTGTATTGAATTTCATATATCAATTTAACATGTCCTAAAGATATTTTCCCATTACCATCATTCAATGTCATTATTGACTCTACAAGAGAATATGAGATGTTTTCCCTCATAGATGATATATTAGGATATAATAATATTCATATTTCTCTAAAATATCAACATAAAACTATTTTTACCTTAGAATAGGGAACCTATTGATATGTTAAGATGCCTTTCATCCTTAAAAATGTTAGATCAACTTATCAATGTACATTGACCCATATATTTTATGATCTCAACTCTAAAATAGTTGAAACATATGTGGATGACATAATTCTAAATCCAAGAATCGTGAAAACCATCTTCATGATCTTTTTATCATCTTTAATTTTCTTATCAAATATAAAGTTTGACTCAATCCTTACAACTATGTTTTTGGTGTTACTGTTGACCAAATTTTGACCTCAAGTCAAAATTGGTCACCCCCTCAAATTTAAAAATTTATAATATTTTCATATGTTAATTTCATTCATAATATTTCCCCTAATATTATTCATTAAACCTTATTAGTATTTTTTAATGTTAGTTTGGAGAAGTTAAGGTAATGTCATGTTTTGGTCATATAATGGTCTAGGAATGTCATGGAGAGATAAGGCTTGGTGAAGTGTTTTCATAAGTGATTAGGATTTTATCAAGTTAACTTTATGTCTTAAATAATTTTTCATAACATTTCATGATCTTTTGAAGTGTTTAAGGTTCACTTGTAGACTTGAAAGTGTTGAAAATACATGAAAACGTGATTTTTTACTAACCTTTGTGTATGTAAAAATCTAATAAGAGATAAATTAATACCAAACACATTAAAAATATCTTTGAATATTTAAAAAACTACCACATCTATCATATAATTAAGACAATGTTAGATTTCTAAAATTCAATGCCATCTTGAGGAGTTAAGGAAGTTGTACGAACTTCTTGAAGTCACTTGCAATTGAAAGGAGTTTTAGAACATCCATTGAGCTTATATAGGTTATAAATAAGCTTGGAATTAAGTTTTAACTCTCATATTTTTATAATCCCATCTCTCTCTTACATCACTCCATTCATAAACTAATGAAGGCCAAATTTAATTGGATGGTATAGGCCATATAGGTAGAGGTTGGGGCTAATATTTTGGCCAAAGTTTTGGACCCTTATGGGATTCCAATTTATGGCATTGGCAGTTTTTTTGGTGTCTTTATATTTATGAATAATTATTAAGGATCTAGACTACTTTTTGAAACTTTAAATCCCCATAGGTTGAGTTTGGTATAACTTTAGAACAAAGTGTGAACCCTTGGATGCATGAAACTAGTTGGAATGATTTCTTAGAGGTATGTAGATTAATAATACACATTCACTCATCATTTTGGCATGTATGGATGGACTTTTGGAAAGTAAAGTCTCTCTTGTATATTATTTATAAAGTGACTATCAATTTTCTATATTTTATAGTTCTTTAGGTGGTCTAGTACATTTGAGTGAATTTTTGTGGTCTCATTCCATCCTTCACAATTCATTCATAGCCTTCTAGTTAGTTGTTGATGCCTGAATATGTATAATAGGTGCCTAGAGTGTTTAAGAAACACATCTCATTTTTAAATTCTTGATAATTCAATACATGAGTTTTAGGTTATGATAATCCTATTATCTATTGATGGAATAGAGGAAGAACAAGTGATCTATTTCATAAATTTATATTAATTTGGTGGTTCGGAGCCATTGTGGACAAATAGCTAATATATCTAAAATATGAAGTATTATGGGCTAAGAACAGTGAATTATGATCAAAATCTAATCTAAGAAATAATCTAAAATGGATATTTATAATGAAAATTAAACTAGAGTGAATTGATTAAAAAAGGAGAAACAAGGAGGGTAGAACAAAGAAGAAACATGTTACTGATCTTTATTTCAAATATCTTGACAAAGTTCAAATTTTATGTAGACATGCACTTAACCAATATATGACATGAAGTAATAGAAGCTCAAATACTACCACACATTAGGTAAACATATAATGATGGTGTGAAATAATTTAAATAAGAACTAGATTCACTTTAAAGATTTACTCCAAGTAAACAACATTAGCCCAAATGCAAGAAGATTAAAGAAAATGAAATGAACCTAATAAATTTAGATTAACCTAGAATTGGCATAAGTTAACAAATCTAAATTCAAAATTACATATCAATAATTCATAATAATAATTAAAACCTAAAAATTAAACTAAGCAAGTGAGAGAGAAGCCATGATATCAAACACATAGACAAATATTGGACAAACTTTGTAGAATTTCTTACTTGTACTACTTTCTCCAAGTTTACAAATTAATTTTATCTCTAAGAACTTCATCCCTTTTTTACAATTTTAAATACCTCATTTATATAGATAATTCATGATATATGTTTATCATTCCTTCTCAACAAGCAACTAAACAAGTGTCAACATGCAACTAGGCAAGTGTCAACATGCAAATGGAAAAGTGTCATAGATAAGTATCCCTTTACAAATAATTTAGGACCAATGACACTATCTTAATATGGATAACCTAAAATCCATATATGTTCCATATTTCTACCACTTTTATAGAATGGAATATTCCCTATGAATGATCTATAGGGTCTTTTTAAAAATAATATACTATATCAACTTAATTGACTTTGAGACTATCTATAATTTAAGCCTTTTCCTTTTGTCTTTTATCTTCATGGCTTTGTTTCAATTTTTTAATCTTTTATGGTCCTAAATAAGTATAATTTAAGTGCTTTTGGGCCCATAGGACTTTGCAATCCAACGTGTCATGTCTATGTGGTAATGCCCATGCCAAACTATTTATTTGATCTTAAAATGTGACCTTTGCTGCCTCTAGACACATGTCACTTCCTTATTGGTTATGAGCTATTTTAAAAGTCTATCTCAGCTCACACCATTGGATCTACTTGTAGGATCAATATGGTTCATTTATCTTGAGCTAGGAAGTTGAATGCCATTGGCTGCCTTGGAGTCTTTAGCTCTAACCTTTATCATAGATCATCGATAATTAAAACATAATTAAAAGGGACCCCATGATTAATAAAATTGACTTAGCCTAAAGTTTTTTTGTATTAAAAAATACAATTTAAAACTTAATATAAATTTTAAGTTAAGTTTAGAATATAATAAAAGAGCCATTGTGGTCTAAAAGACTTAAATGACTTATCATAAAGACTTTAGCCTATGGTCTAAGTTGTATTAATAAATACGACTTGGACCTAGGCTAAATTTTGTAAACTAAGTCTATAAAAATGACCCATATAAATTCAAATAAAAATGACCTACATAAATTCAAATTTTATTTTAAAAGACCCAGGATAAAAATATTTTTAGACTAAGCTTTTTACATGATTTAGACATAGATTCAATTAGACAATTAAGGGCTAAAAATATTAATCAAAGGTTCATTTAATCATGAAATCAAAAAATCCTAAATAATTTTTATCTAATAGGACTCCATTAAACTTGAAACATGAAACACAGAGATCCAAAGTTAACAAATTTAGACAAGATCAAACTATAATCATGTGTAAATATACCAATCTAACCATGGTGTGGATGATATTCAAATAAGATAATGTGAAAAACACTCTAATGGTATTATGATCAAATTAATTTTCAATTTAAATCATAAATTTTTTGAATTTGAAATGAGGTTCACCATTTTTAGGAATGGGGGTATGTTGACCTCAAAAAATGTTAACTTCTAGGGGAAACATAAAAATATATTAGAATTTAGAGATTCTAGTTTAGACTAATCACTAGGTTACTTATTCCACATGATCGAGTACCATAGTTAAGATAAATTCATGTTTGAAGAAAGTTTTATAAATATAAAATTAGGCTCAAACATCAAAAATCATCCATATTGTGTGTGTTCTTTGATTCCATTTACTGTTTATCATGGGATTTGAGGAATAACTTCTAGATTCATGACCTTGACCATTAACATTGACATATAACATATTTAGATGTTCATTAAGAACCATGATTTGTATATGGAAGGATTTTTCATTGCTATACTACCATCCAATTTTCCATATCCCTGATAGAGATATCTTTGGCTCCACTCAGGGCCTTGCTCCACTGCTAGCCAAGCATCCATAGCCTCAGTAGAGATTACCAAAATCTCCTTTGCTCAAAATCCTTTTGAATTTTGTAATATCTTATTTTTTTGTATTTTTAAATTCATTTTAAATTTCTATCAAATTTTGGGAACTAGGTTAGACAGGTTTTGATATCTAATCAATTGTTTGATCTTTAGACAATCATCCTTGGTTGTAAACTTTGTCCCAGGTAATAATGTTTATTAAGTGCAAACATGACTATGTTTTAATAATTCAAAATTTCACCCAAAATGTGAAATCCTTATTAAAATAAAATTTATAATAAAACAAGGTTTAATATTTTAAGTAATAATTAACCTAGATATCAATCTTCACCAATTTCTCCAAACCATAACATTAAGTTCAAATTTTTAGAATCCATAGTCAACCAATGTTTAAAAGTCATTCGTGCATTATTTATTTGAGAATATCCTTGAGAAATTAGGTGAAATTTGAGCTAATGGTTGTCCCAAAGGACTTATTTAAATCAAATAACAAAGCACAAAAATCAAACACACCAAACAAACAAATAATAAGCAAAGAAATATTTACAAGCACTAGTTACAAATAAGGGATAAGAAAAGAAAGAAATAGGAAAGAAACTAAACTAAAACCTACCTAAAATAAATCCATAAATAACTTACCTCCAAGATCGAATATAAAGTTATTTATCCTATCATAGAACCTTAAAGCATGATTTCTTCCATTTAATGCCCTCTTCTTATGGATAGGAGAACTTGTATGCTTGTGTCTTCTAGATGATGTAGCTTGGTTTCCCACTTCTATTATCAAGCATATGGATTAAATAAATGGATCCAAGATCCAATCATCTTCTTCCCAAATTATTCTTTATTGCATCAATAAATCTATCTCTTCTTCATTCAAAGACTTATCATGTCTTGTCTCATTTTCCTTCCATGGTTGAATTGTAAACTCAGTTGGTATGCTTGGATTAACGTCTTCATCTTTCTTTGGGATCTTTAGAATATCATTTCCTCCTTAAAGAATAGTTGAAATAGTATTTTATATAATACATTCTTCAATCTCCACATGAAGTGGGAATGGACTATCAATCTTTGCATAAAAACTCTTCAAGTCATCCCAAAAGGTATCTTCATCATGATCAATAAAAAGGATATAAGATTTTTTTGGAATCTTACCATTTGAAACATGTTAATCACATATTTTTAACATTTTTTTGGAGTCATATGAAATTTATTGATCTATTTCATTTGCTTCATCTTCATCTTCTTTGCCTATAAGTGTTTTCATGACATCTTCAGAAGTTCAATTCATCTCAACTACCACTTATTCTAATACTTTATAAAGGATAGTGTCTTCCTCCATGATTGGTGTATTAGATCCCTCCTCTGTAGTATTTTCAAATTCATATTCATCTTAAAATGGTAGATCATAGGTCTCTACCATAAGAGTTATTTCAAAAGATGTAAATGTTTTAGAACAATTGGATGACCATGTAGCATTATTATGAACCCTACAATAATTAGCCAAAGGCACCTCACAAGTGTTTATGATAGGCACATTCATAATTTTAGATGGTTCATTGTTATCATTTTTATTTTGAAACCTAGATGTGGGTTTGTTGAATCCTTGAATAGAACAATTTCTATTATAACCTTCCCCATTGTTACCTAAATGCTTTTGTGTCTCAAGAAAATCAATGCTCAACTTTTGGACCATTTTTAAAATGGAGGCATTTTCACTCTTAGGTGCCTCCGGATTATGAATTTGAAGACTACTACCAGTTATTGGCACCATGTATCTTTGATATTGTGGATGAGATCCACTTGTAATGTTGTTAAGGAATCCTAGGTTTTGACCAGGATGAACATGACTCAAAGGTAATTGGTTAAAAATTAGAGTTTGATTTAAATTAAGCATGCTCTAATTAATATTATAAATGACATTTAATAAAGGTAGATTAGGATTGATATTTAGAATAGCATATGCCATTTGACCCTATGGTTACATTTGGTTATTAATTACCATAACTTTAGCATAGGCTAAAGCTAATATTTTTAATGTCATTTAACCCTATGGTTACATTTGGTCATTTGGTAATTAATGACTCTAATAGATATTTTCAAAAACACATAAGTTAATGGATCTAAAACATCTTTATAAATATCTAAAGCTAAAGCCTCAATAGGTCTATAAGTAACTATAATTATATTCAACATCTTTTAAAATATAGAATTAAAATCTCTAATGGTTTTACTTGAATCCTTATTCACAGTAATTAATTATTGATATAGGACATATGGATTGATGGTCTTTCCAAATTGATCAATAAAATAATTATTGAAATCATTCTAGTTGATACTAAAATCTTTGGGAGGGTTAAGAAACTAATCATATACCTCATCTCTAAGAGTAAAAGGAAACAATCTATAGGTAACATCTTCATGAACAACATTTAACAATCTTAAGGAAACTTTAAAGTACTTGATATGTTCTTCAGCAGTCACAACACTAGTAAGACTAAAATAAGGCAAATACCTTTTAGGATTTTGAGGTAAATCATGTACCTAGCCAAGCACATTGATAGAATATCTACATAACCATGTCATAACCTTGATGAATATCTTACTTATGGCCATTCCAACTCCAAATCATATTCATTACACAACATAAAAACAAAATATTTGCAAAACATTTCATATAGATATTCAAAGAATGTCGATCTTTGGCTAAAGGAAGCTTAAATACTAGTCTAAAACCATTAAGATCAATGATCTTTACACAAATATTCTAAAATAAACATAAATATGCAAAGGATACACTAATTTTTTAATTTAATTCACTAAAAATAGCAAAGATACTTCAAATCCACAAAGCTTTAGCTGAAGTCCCTCCTTCTAGCACCAATGAAGCCCCTCTTATTGATGCCTAAATATGTATCATAAGTGCTCAGAGTTTTTAGAAAACACTTCTCAATTTTTAATCCTTGAGAATTCAATGCATGAGTTACATGTTGTGATAATTTTTTTATCTATTGATGGAATAAAGGTATAACAAGTGATCTGTTTCACAGTTTTATATTAATTTGGTGGTAGGGAGCCACCATGGCCAAATAGCTAATCTATGTAAAACATGAATTATTATGTGATAAGAATGGTGAATTATGATCAAAATCTAATCTAAGATGGATATTTACAATGACAATTAAACTAGAGTGAATTTATTAAAAAAAGAGCAACATGAAGGGTAGGGCAGAGAAGAAACATGTTACTGATCTTTATTCTAAACATCATGACAAAGTTAAAATTTCATCTAGACATGTACTTAACCAATGTATAATGTGAATTAGTAGAATCTCAAATCATATCACACATTAGGATAACATCTAAGGATAGTGTTAAATAATGCAAATAAGAACTAGATTCACTTTAAATATTTACTCTTTTTAGAAAATAGCATTAGCCCAAATCTAAGAAGAGTAAAGAAAATAAAATGAACCTAAGAACTTTCAACTAACCTAGCATTGGCACAAGTTAACAAATCTAAATTCTAAATTTCACATCAATAATTCATAAGAATAATTTAAATATGGAAATCAAACCAAACAAGTGAGAGAGAATCCATGATAGCAAACATGGACAAATATTGGACAAACTTTGTAGAATTCCTTGATTGTATTGCTTTCTCCAAGTTTACAAAGTAATTTTATCTCTAAGAATTCCCTCCCCTTTTTAAAATTGGAAATACCTCCTTTATATAGATAATTCATGAGATATTTCAATGATTGCTTCTCAACATGCAACTAGACAAGTGTCAACTTGAAACTAGGAAAGTGTCAACATGCAACTAGACAAGTGTCAACATGCAACTAGACAAGTGTCATAAACAAGTATCCCTTTACAAATAATTCAATACCAATGACATTGTCTAACTATGGCTAACCTAAAATCCATATATGTTCCATATCTCTCCCACTTTTATAGAGTGGAATATTCCCTTTGAAGGATCTACAGGGTCATTTTCAAAAGACTCTACTATGTCAACTTAATTGACTTTGAGACTCTCTATAATTTTGGCCTTTTCTTTTTGTCCTTGATCTTCATGGATTTGTTTCAAGTTTCTAATCTTTATTGCTCCTGAATAAGTATAATTCAAGTGCTTTCATGTCCATAGGACCTTGAAATCCAATGTTTCATGTCTATATGGTAATGTTTATGCTGATTTGTTCATATGATCTCAAAATGTGACCTATTTTACCTCTGGACATGTGTCACTTCCTTATTGGTTCCAATCCCTTTGAAAAGTCTATCTCAGCTTGTATTATTGGATCTACTTGCATGGATCAATGTGGTTTGTTGATCTCAAGCCATTAAGTTGAACACCATTGGATGATTTGGAGTCTTTAGATCTGACCTTTACCATGGACCATCCATAATTAAAACATAATTAAAAGGGACCCTACAATTAATAAAATTAACTTAGCCTAAATTTTTAACTTCTCAAGTTACTTGTAAAACATGTACAAAAACATAATCAACTTTGGAGCACCATATATTTGTCTGTGCACACTTTCAGATATTCAAATCCATATTCCAAAATGCATCTTGGAGTCCTCTACCAATTTTTTTTATTGCAAGAGAAAATTTGACTTCTATTGAAATATATGGATAAAATATAGAGCTCTAGTTTTCCAAAGAGAAATTTAAGCTTTTGGGATATAAAATTACAAATTCATAATTTCAAACACATATAGATAGTAAAATTATGTTTTCTATTAAGAAAATAACCTCAAAATAAATTAGAATACGAGTTTAAGATAATTTTATAATATAATAAAAGATCCCTCATGGTTTATAAGACATAAATGAATTAGCATAAATATTTTAGCCTAAGGTTTGAGTTGTATTAATAAATATGGCTTGGACCTAGGTTAAAGTTTTTAAACTAAGTCTATGAAAATGATCCAATAAATTCAAATAAAAATGGCCCATGTAAATTCAAATTTAATTTTAAAAGACCCAGGCTAAAAACATTTTTATACTAAGGTTTTTACATGATTTATACATAGATTCAATTAGATAATTAAGGGATAAAAATATTAATCAAAGGGTCATTTAATCATGAAATCACAAAATCTTGAATATTTTTTATCCAATAGGGACTCCAATAAACCTACAACATGAAACACAAATATCCAATTTTAGAAACTTTAGATAAGATCAAACCAGAATCATTTGTAAATATTCCAATCTAACCATGGTTTGGATGATCTTCAAATAAATATAATGTGTAAAACACTCTAAAGGTATTCTAATCAGATGAATTTTCAATTTAAATAAAAAAAATTACAATTTAAAATGAGGGTCCCCATTTTTAGGAATGGGGGTATGTTGACCTCAACATCAATCAAACATTTCATACTTTTTCAAAGGGTCATACCTTTATTCCTCTTGTAGAATATTTCTATATGCCTGCATAGTAATTGAGTTTATTTAAGTTGTTTGAATGTGAATTTACAAGGAGTTAGGAGTTGTATTTTGATGATATAGTGTGTTTATTTAAAATTAAAATGATCTTCTAGTACTAATAATCACTTTTATACTCTTTAAAACTTCAAACACAATGTTATAATCCTCATCTTCTACAGACCTATATGTCAACAACTTCAGTGGAAGTCTAATGATTGTAAATGTTTGATGAAGGTTGTCTAGTCATGAAAACATTTTGATGTTTCAAGTAGAAAATATTCATGGGATAATGGATATTTCCAAGGTATTTTAATCCAAGTGGTGGCTAAATGACAAGCTAATAGCTTAGCAATAGAGACCTATAGGATCATGTGTGTAGATAGTGAAAACAAAAAAAAATTAGGATGCTCTGAGATGTTGATAGTTAAAAATGTAGTAAGAGTGAGATATTGGTGAAGGTTTAACATTATAGGTATCATGACCTATTTGAAAAGGCTAATTCAAGATCATATACATAGTCAAACTTGTAGACGGTCACCTACAACCAACTAGTTGAGATGATTTGACTTGATAGAGATGTTGATGAGGTTTGAAGTCTTTAAGACACTGAAGGAGTCTTAAGATAACTTCAAAAATGGAATATATCCATAATTATGCATAATGACTGACAATTAAAGTCTTATAATATCCTAAATTCACTCACAATTCTCAAACAACCACTTACAGCCAGTTGAGAGAATTTATCTTGAATAATAGTGGGTTGATGAAAGTATTGAGTTTTTAAGGTATTTGGAGGAAGTATCAAACCATTAATAACATGATTATAATATTATAGTTTCAATGTTGTATTAAAGGATTCTAAAGTACTCGGTTGTCACATACATCCCAAATGGATATGTATAGGTAGATACACAAACCTGTAGGTTTATTTGGATGACTCAAGGTTTTCAAAACTTGAGATTGTGGTTTGTGTATGTTTTGAAGGTTAGAAAGGAGATAAAAGTTATAAATTAATTGGTAGAAAAGGGGTTATAAGTAAAGGAGTGAATAAATTACCAAATAGGGTCATCAAAACCCTGCATATTTAGCTAGTCATATAGCTACACATAGTCATGTATTGCTAGATGAAGTTACTTGCTTGAGAGGGCAAAGGATTGTGTGAGATATAAGAGGATGTTTCCATGATTACTGAATGGTGATAAAGTTTAACCTCACAGAGTCTCTGACTCACCTAAAACAAAGATAAACACTAAACATTATGCCTACTCAGTCTAGGCAAGACACATGATTTCTTATTCTTAAGGAGTAGTTGCTTGTATGAAGAATTTTAAAGATTTAAAGAGATTAGAGAGAGATTAAAATGTTTTAATATGATTTTATGGGGATATCATAGTATACCAAACCATCAAACACAAGAAAAAATAAGTAAACACAGTCAGACCCTGTCTAATGCATACATAGGTCTACTTATTGACAAAACACTTTTTTTTTAGAGGTAGTAAAGTATTTTAGGAAATATTAGGAGATTAGGTTAGTATAAGGTGATTTAAATAGTGTGAACATCACTCTACAAGAGCCTCATGATAAATTTTGAATTGGAGTTAAACATAACATATTGATAACCCTATTTAGACCCCTGCACAAACCTAATTATGTTGGCAGACCTACTAGGTAGTTATCTAATGAGATGGTGGCCAATTAGTTATAGTTAGGGTCAGCATTAATAAATGTGAGGAGATGGATTTTAACACTTATAACCATTTCATGCAATCTCAAACTCCTTTTAGTAATGTAAAATGGAATAACATAAGTAGTTAGGGTATGTTAGGTAGTTTGGCTCACAAACCCTAGGCCTAAACTAATGAGGATGTAGAGAGTTTGAAGAAATAATTTGGTTAGATAATCATTGGGATGTTTCAATGATAACATCACAAACCTCATTGAGGTTATTTGAGATCAAACCAAACTAAAAACATGCACCTTCAAGCATTAATCTGCCTAGACCCCATAAAATGCTTATTGTTAGCCTGAGAGGCTATCTTTCATTACTTTGTATAGTCTAGAGAAGTTACATGGGACCTTGAGATCCTATATAAAGTTATACACCCTTGTGATATCCAATTTTTAGGAATTTTTAGGAGGATTCATTCCTTGAGCTTTATGAATCATCCTTAAGAAATCAAAACACTTTTAAGCTGCCTAGGAGAGCTATAAGGACCTGATGAGAGAGAAATGAGCTTTTATGCCTCTAGATGGATTATAAAAAATTATAAATGACCCATAAAATTTTAAATACTCCCATAATCATAACCTCATTCCATTATACTATATTTTCAAGTACATGGTTATATAAAATAGGCCTTAAAATATTGATTTTTTCTATTTGATAGGTCCATACAAGTTGTCAGATCTTTGAATTTGACATGGAGAATAAGGAGGAGTTCATCTAAGTGAATTACATGAATATTTGGGATTTGTCATGTATGGGGATCCTTTAGATCCATTTTTCAATCTCTTGGCAAGGAGGCCTAATTAAGGCCTAGTTAGGATAGAGGAGCAATAGAAAAGTACACTTCCACTCACTTTTTGATCCTAAAATTGGACATGGAGTTGTAATTCCATACTAGGTACTAGAATATGCCCTCATATTCTTATTATCACTCATAAAACTCTATACACAAGGAGGTTTGTATGATTTTAGGGTTACAAGGAATGAGGCCTAATTAAGGCTTTTGGTAGAGAATGAATTATTAGGATTAGTTGGAGGACTCGAAATAGATTGTTCTAGGTCTAATATAAGTTTAATAGGCCATCCATGAAGATTGGATGAGTTGAAGAAGAATAATCCAAGTTTTGACACTTGTGTGCATAATTGTCCTAAGGAGATAAAGAGTCCTCTAAACATCTAGTAAGAAATGGAAGTGATGTGTTAAAGAGAACCTTATGGGGTCAGTTGATAGGTATCAAGAGTAGAGAAAATATCTAAGAGAACCTGATATGACCATCAATAAGGCCACTTGTCCCTCAACACGCCAAGGTAAAGGGAAATTTTCAAGAACTAATCAAGGTATCAAACAAGAATTTTAACTCATATACCATTTATAAAAATAGATCATCTTTAGAAGAGATACACATGGCATCTTGGACCTATTTATGTAGTTTTATAACTCCTCTTCTTGTTTTCACTCATGGACACTTGTCAATCTTCTCCTATTATGCCTCTCTCTCTTTCTCTCTCTTCATAATTCCCTATATAAACAACCACTTTTGGATTTGTAATGGATCCTCTACCTGAGTATGGTGAAGCCTTGCTTATTATTAACCTTTGATAAATGAATAAAAATCTACTATACCTTCTCCATTTACTATTTTAATGTGTATGTTAAACTAGTTGATCTTGCTAAGTGATAGGTTCACTTCCTTGGCATGTTATACCTATTTTCATTCATATTTCAATTTTGAAAGTCTTTTGTAGGTCTATTGAAGTGCTATAATGAATTATTCATGGGTTTAGTGATTTTTCTCTCAAAATGTGTCATGTTATAACCTTTTTTTTAGTCCTCCTAGCTTAAGCTTCCTTCACAAACCTCCTTGAGAAATACTCATATAAAAGGTAGATTTAGATTAGTGTCATGTGCAAGTTAGGATTTTATTTGAAGAGCAATTTTAGTTATATGGTAGTGATTAGTTTATATTTGGTTCATCACCTCATTAGGATAGTTTTACTTTATGTTTTCTCTCTTCCTTTTCATCTAAACAAGCTAGTAGTATAGGTGATGAGCTTAGATAGACAAATATAAGGAGCTATCCCTTCAATCTAGAGGTTTTCCCTTGCTATATACAACCCATAGGTATATGATTAATCCCATATTCTACACAATTTGAATTAGGCTTGAACTACCTCTCTAATGGTGAAAATTGAGTGACAACAGTTTTGGCATGCCTAATAGGATTAAGGTCTAAAAGAGTGTAATAATTCATGGTGTGTTCTTATTATCAACCTTTGGATGCATTAAATAAATACCAATGGTGACTCTAAATACAATCAACTATTTTTAGTAGCCTAGGTACTTATTGTGAAAAGAATTTGATAATATCATGTGTTTTCATTTGACTCTTGAAGTTGGGATGGCTAGGTATGATGATAAATTCTACTATACACCTCCTTATCAGCCTTGTTATGACCCCAAATGTGTGACTCAATAACCCTATCAAGCTTATTACCTTCTTTATGAGTCATGGTAGTCTTATGGTAAGCATATTCTCCCCTGCATGACCATGATGTTGTTGAGCAACCCTATGAAGAAGCCTATGAGGAAGGTTATAAATAAAATGAATATCTTGTTGAATGAGTGCCTTCTTATTAGCTTCAACATGATTATTATCAGCCCTATCATGACTTATATTATTCCTATGGTTGTTCTACATCCTCCTCATATGCTTTCAATTACACACCTCAGCAGCCTTACCATAACTTGAAACATTTAAAGTCTTCTTTTCTTACTCCATTTCTAAATCCAAGCAGCAAGTCTAAAACTACTCTAAAGGAATCATATGATATCATTGATTAGGAATCAAGATATAAGGCCTAAGAATATTCAATTAATCAATCCAATAAACATGTTAGATCTCACCAAAACCCCTATTACTACCCTCCACAAATAAATGGAATTTCAAATCAAGCCAGATCCTTATTGGGACTCATGTCAAATCTGCTAAAATTAGAAAAGATGATGAGAAAATGGGATAAATAACTTGTTTTGAGCCATATTCATATCATAGATAAGTAAAGGAACTCAATTAAATTATTGATGGATAAGTGGATGTTAGATAGAATGGAATCCCACTATGTCATCAATGATGATTTACATGAGATGATAATTTATATCCAAGGTGGATAGATAGATTAAAGAGTTGGGAAAATTAAGATATTGAAAATCAATTTGTGATTGTTGGAGAGCCTCAATAAGGATATGAATAAAGTGAAGTCCTTGTTAAAGAAGATGTCCCTTCCATTGCCCAACCCAACCTTTTATCTCTCTAAGAATCTGAACCTATTCAATAAGCCTCCATTTTCAAGCCCATTCATGATCCATCCACCACACCCCTTTCTCCTTCTCCAACCCATGAAAATATTCATCACTCTCCCACAACATCCCTTATTTTATAATAACCTATATTTTGGGAATCAAGTGAATAATATCAAGCTAAAGTTGTAGATGATCAAGAAGATGACTCAAGTGTTTATGATGAATAGTTCACTATAGGAATCCCCATTAGTAAAGACAAACACAAATCAATCTTCTTGAGGGAAGAAAGAGATTATCTATATAAATTTGTAGTTGCCAATGAAGAGATTTATCAAGACATGGAAGGGAAGGTGCTTGAGGGAAACATCATAGTGAATGAGTTAGTTGAGGCTCATGAGCATGATCAAAGGATTGATTTTGAAAAAATAATAGAAGATGAGTTTGTTGATAACTCCATAGATCAAATAGACTTATGGTAGAGATTCAATGAGATATGTGGTGATTTTTAGGCCTTTATAAAGTATACACCTCTTATTTTTTAGTTTGAAGAGACTCTTAAAGTTACCTTGCCTCTTGATGGTGTGTTTAAAAAAGAAGATCCTATGTCACCCAAATTTTTTCAAGTTATAGTCAGCCTTGAAGTTGAAGACTCTCTAAGTGAGAAAGTGTAGGTAGGCAAAGTACATAATGGCCAATAAAATAAAGTTGAAGAAGTTTCCTTACAACCTCATGACTACATAAAAATACTTGGAATTCTTGACAACCCTACAGTTCTTGTAGGGAAAGAAGACAAAGGTGATTGGCAACAGCATATTGAACTCCTTCAAGAGATTAAAGGTATTTTCAAGGTTGTGTTTCCCATTGAATTTCATGTGCATAAGTATATAAAATAAGATACCTTCATTGAGAAAAATAATGAAGATTAGATTACATATACAAAGATCCTTGGAGAGCTTGATGAACTTGTAGTAGTTGGTGAGAAATCTAGTGTCATTCAAGATGACATGAAGGTCAATAAAACATGCTTAGATGAAGCATCATTAGACAAAATTTAAGTTGAATGACATCATTAGAAGATTTTTGAAACATAAGATGAGTTTGCCCTCATAGGTGGCATGTTTACAGATGTCATTATTTCATTTGAGATCATGCCAAGAAGATTAGCAAGCATGAAGGAGATGAAGACATCAAGAATAAGGCTCAAGAGACAACTTGATTCATGCCCTCATTTATCTCATGGAGTAAAATATCATGAAATATTCCCATTTGATCTAAGAGGAAGAAGTTCCTTTCAAGTTAGTTGTATATATTTTAGTTTACTTATGTTATTTTTGTGTTCCCTAAGTGCTTAGTAGCATGTGTGAGTCTTGTTTCTTTTCTTTGTGTCTTGTTGTTTTGTTTTATGTGTTTTGAAGGTCAAGTTAGTTTATTGTGTCATGATCAAAGTTTTTTCAAGTTTAAAATTGTGTGGAAGAGACTCCATGTCCCAATGAACATACAAGTCTACTAGTCCATTTCGTATTACACGCATGCTACCCCAATGAATTGCCAAGAATGTTTACCAAATTTTGACCTCAAGTCAAGATTGGTCACTCCCTCCAATTTAAAACTTTTATAATATTTTCATGTGGTCATTTCATGCCTTATATTGTACCTAAGAGTCTTCATTAAACCTTATTAGCATTATTTAAGGTTAGTTTGGAGAAGTTAAAGTAATGTCATATTTTGGTCATATAGTGATCTAAGCATGTCATAGAGAGATAAGACTTGGTCAAGTGTGTTAACAAGTGATTATGAGTTTATAAAAGCTATTTCATGTATTAAATACTTTTTCATAACATTTCATGATGTTTTGAAGTGTTTAAGGTTCACTTGTAAACTTGAAGCTATTAAAAATACATGAAAAGGTGTTTTTGGCTAACATTTGTGTATGTTAAAGTCCCATAAGAGATAAATTCATACCAAACACCTTAAAAAAATCTTAGATAAATTACATGACTTCCACACCTATCATATAATTAGAACAATGTTAGATTCTTGAACTTCAACACCATCTTGAGGAGTTAAGGAAGTTGTATAAACTTATTGAAGTCACTTGCAAGTGAAAAGAGTTTTAGAACATCTCTTGAGATTATAAAGGTTAGAAACAATATTTTAATGAATTTTTAACTCTCACAATTGTAAGAAACCATTTCTTTATTCCATCACTCCATTCACAAGCTAGTTAAAGCAAAATTCAATTGGATTTTGTAGGTCATACAAATAGATTTGGAAGCTAAAATTTTGGAAAAATTTTGTGACCCATATGGTATTATAATTTGTGTAATTGGTCATTGGATTTATTTACTTATCTTTATGAAAAATTACTAATTATTCAGACTACTTTTTGAAAGCTTAAATCCCCATAGGCTAAGTTTGGTATAACTTCATAATAAAGTGTGAGTCCTTGGCTTCATGAAACTAGTTCGAGTGAGTTTTTAGAGTTCTATAAATGAATCATACACATTTACTCATCATTTTGGCACATGTGTATGGTCTTTTGGCAATCAAAGTCTCTCTTGTGCATTGTTTACAAAGTGATTATCGGTTTTTTGTATTTCAAATTTCTTTAGGTGGTCTAGTACATATGAGAGAATATTCATGGTCTCCTACCATCCTTCACAATTTTTTGATGGCCTATTGATCATTCAAACATTTTTTATTATTTCAAAGGGTCATACCTTCATTCACCTTGTGGATTGTGTTTGTATGCTTGTATAGAAATTGAGTTGATTTGAGTAGTTTGATTATGTATTTAAAATGATTTAGGAGTTGTATTTTCTTGATATAGTGATTTGATGAGAAAGGATGATGATCATCTAGTCTTAACAATCACTTTTTTACTTTTCAAAACTTCAAACACGAGGTTACAATCCTCATCTTCTACATACCTATAGGCATGTAACTTCAATGGAAGTCCAATGATTGTTAATGTTTGATGAAGGTTGTCTAGACATGAAAACAATGGGATGTTTCAAGTAGAAAAGAGTCATGGATAATGGATATTTCCAAGGTATTTGAATCCAAGTGGTGTCTAAATGACAATCTAATAGCCTACCGATAGAGACCTACGTGATTATGTGTGTAGATAGTGAAAACAATAAATTTTGAGGATACTCTAAGATGCTGATAGACATAAAATGTAGTGGGAGTGAGATCTTGGTGAGAGTTTAACATTATAGGTATGATGACTTATTTGAAGTCTCCAAACCTCATCAACATCTCTATCTAGTCATATACGCAGTCAAACTTGTAGATGGTCACCTATAACCAACTATTTGAGAGAATTTGACTAGATAGAGATGTTGATGAGGTTTGGAGACTTCAAGACACTAAAAGAGTCTTAAGATAACTTAAAAAATGGAACATATCCATGAGGATGCATAATTACTGACAATGAAAGTCTTACAAGATTGTAAATGCACTCATAATTCTCAAACAACCACCTATAGCCAGATGAGAGAATTTATATTCAACAATAGAGGATTGATGAAAGTACTAATTTTTTAATGTATTTGGAGGAAGTCTCAGATCATGAATAACATGATGATAGTTTGATAATTTAAATTTTTTAGGTAAGGCTTCTAAATTACCAGGTTGGTAGACACATCCCAAATGGATATCTACATGTGATACACAAACTTGTAGGTCTATTTAGATGACTCAAGGTTTTCAAAACTTGAGATTGTGGTTTGTTTATGTTTTGAATGTTATAAAGGATCTAAAATTTCTCAATTCATTGAGATCAAATGGGTTCTAATTAAGGAGTTAAGGAATGACCAAATAGGTTCGTTGAAACCCTACATATTTAACTAGTCATATAACTACACACATTCCTGCATTGGTAGATGAAGTTACTTGCTTGAGAGGGTAGAGGATTGCGTGATATATATGAGGATGTTTCTATGATGACTTAATGGTGATAATTTTTAACCTCACAGAGTCTCTGGCTCACCTAAATCAAAGATAAACATTGAATATTCTACCTACTTAGTCTAGGCAAAACATAGGATTGCTTATTATTGAGGAATAGTTACTTGTATGAAGAAGTTTAAAGACTTAAAGAGATATAAGAGAGAGTATAATATTTTAATTCTATTTTAGTGGGATATCATATTCCACCAAACCCTTAGACCTAAGAAACAACAAGTAAACATAGTTAGACCTTATTCAATGCATACACAGGATTGCTTATTCACAAATCACTTATTATTTGAGAGGTATTAAAGTATTTCAAGAGTTCTAGGGAGATCAGGGTATTATAAGGTGATTTAAATAGTGTGAACATCACTCTATAAGATACTCATACTCAATATTAAATTGGAACTAATAACTAATAGATTGATAACCCTATTTAGACCCTTGTATATACCTAATTATGTTGGCAAAATTACTAGGTAGTTAGATAATGAGATGATTGCCAATAATTTGGAGTTAGGGTGAGAACTAATAAACTTGATGATATGGTGAGGGACACTTACAAACATTTAATACAAACTCAAACTCCTGTAAGGGAAAATGGAAGAACACAGATAGTTAGGGTATGTTAGACATCTTGGCTCACAAACCCTAGGCCTAAACAAATGAGGCTGCATAAATTTTGAATAAATAATGTGGTCATAAAATAATTAGTATGTGTCAAGTATAACATCATAGACCTAATTTTGGTCATTGGAGATCAAACCAAACTAAAAGCATGCACCTTTAGGCCTTAATCTACCTGGACCCCATATAATGATTACTGCCAGCTCAAGAGGCTATCTTTCATTACTTGGTATGGTTCAGATAAGTTTCATGGGACCTTGATATCCTATGGTAAATTATCCACCCTAGTGAAATTATATTTTATATTATTTTTAGGAGGATTCATACCTTGATATTTTTGAAACATCCTTAAGAACTCAAAGCACTTTTAGGCTATCTAGGAGAGTTATAAGGACCTGATGAGAGAGAAATGAGATTATATGCCTATATATATATATATATATATATATATATATATATATATATATATATATATATATATAAATTAAAAATGACTTATATCATTTTCAAAACTCCCTTAATCATCACCCCATGCCATTGGAACATACTTGGACTATACAGAATAGGCCTTAAAAGACTATTTTTTGTTATTTGAGAGGTTTGTACAAGTTGACAGATCTTCAAATTTGACATGGAGAAAAAGGAGGAAGTCATATAATTTAATCACATGATTATTTTTGGTTTTGAATGCATTTTAATCTTGTATATCCATTTTTTAGTCTCTTGGTAGGGAGGCCTAATTAAGGCCTAGTTAGGAGAGATAAGCAATAGAAAAGTATACTTCCACTCACTTTTTGATTTTAAAACTAAACATGGAACTATAAGTCCATACTGGGTACTATAATATTCCATAAAATTATTAGTTTAATCTATACAAATCTCTACACAAGGAGGTTTTTATGATTTTAGGGTTACAAGGAATGAGGCCTAATTGAGGCTTTTGGTAGAGAATAAATTATTAGGGATAGTCTAAGACCTTAAAATGTATTTTCTAAGGTTTTATATAATTTTAATAGGCCATCCATGAATATTATATGAGCTAAAGAATAAGAATCCATGTTTTGACATGTGTGTGCATAGTTGGCCTAAGGAGATGAAGAGTCCTCTAGACACCTAAAAAGAAATGGAAGTGATGTGTCAAAGAGATCCTAATGTGTCTAGTTGAGAGGTGTAAATATTAAATAAAATATGTAATATAACTTGATCTAATCATCAATAAGGTTACTTATCCTTCAACATGCCAAGGCAAAGGGTAGTTTTCAAGAGCTAATCAAGGTGTCAAGCAAGCATTTCAACTCTTATGCCACTTGGAGCAAGGGAGAATATTTAGAGGAGATACACATGGAATCTTGGACCTATTTTAGTATTTTCATAACTCTTCTTCTTTTTTTAACTCATTAACACTTTTAAATCTTCTCCTACTATGCCTCTCTCTCTTCACAATTCTCTATGTAAGCAACCCCTTTTGGCAAGTAATAGATCCTTGACCTGAGTATAGTGAATCCTTTCTCATTTTCAAACTTTAATCAATGAAGAAAAATATTTTATACCTTCTCCATGTACTTTTTCAATGTGTATGTTAGACTAATTGATCTTGTTAAGTGATAGGCTCACTTCATTGGCATGGTATCCTTGTTTGCATTCATATTTTAGTTTTGAATGTCTTTTTTAGGTCTCTTAAAGTTTTATTTTGAATTATTCATTGGTTTAGTGAGTTGTATCTCCAATAGTGTCATGTTATAACCTTTTGTTTAGTCCTCTAAGCTTAAGCTTACTTCATAAACCTCCTTGAGAAATACTCATGTGAAAAGATGATTTGAATTAGTGTCATGTGCAGGTTAGGTTTTTATTTGAAGTGTCATTAAATTATGATGGTAGTGATCAGTTTAAATTTGATGCATCACCACATTAGGATAAGTTTACTTTTTTCTCTATCTCCATTTTCATCTAAATAAGCTAGTAGTATGGGTTATGAGCTTAAATAGACAAATCTATAGAGCTAGCCCTTTAATCTAGAGGTTTACCCCTGCTATAAACAACCCATAGGTCTAGGGTTAATCCTATGTTCCACTCAATTTAGAGTAGGCTTGAACTACCTCTCCAAGGGTAAAAAATTGAGTGACAACATTTACCTCTAGAAAACTCTTAGGATTATTAGTTTATTTATGATGGATTAATGTAGGTCCCACCAAAATCAATGATATTGTCAACATGCCTATACCTCGATCTATTTTTGACATTCTTACCCCTCTTGGAAATTTTGAGGAAATATTATGATTTATCCTCAAGATGGCTTACTACGTCTAATCAATAAACTCCCTCCTTAATAATTTTAACACTCTTGAATGGACCAATGCATGTCAAATATATTTAGATAATATAAAAGAATCATTACTTTATCCCCCTACTCTTTGACAACATTTTAGTGATCACCCTCTCATCTTATGTACATCATCTACTCCCATATTAATTACGGCAAGGCTCATAAAAAAAATTAATAAAATGGTACGTTATTTACTACATCAATCCTTCCCTAATAAATTACACACCCATTACACAAAATTAGAACATGATTATCTCACAATATACTTTAGAATTATATGCTTTATCAGACTATTTACATCATCATCAATTCTGACCCCCTTCACTTCTCCAAATATTTTTATCCTATAGATATAATTGTAAAATGGATAGTATTCTTGATGAAATTTGACTTGAGAATTTCTACCCAAAGATTAGTTAAAGGACAAGTGATCAGCAATCAATTTATTGTCACTCTCATCCAAGCTATGAGTCACCTTTATGACACTATAATTAAGATATCCTCTTTATTGAAGGCCTTAACCAAGTTATTTATCTTAAAGGCTATTTTCATAAATTTACAATTGATCTCAAGGCACAAACCCTCAAAGAGCCCAAAATATCAATTTTTAAACCTAAATATAAAGTCATCATAAAAGAATTACCCAAAGTTACAATCAATATGTATGAATATTCTTAGACACTTCACTTTAATGGATCCAAGTGCCTTCAATGAGCTAGGTTAGGTTATGGCTTAGCCAAACCTCATGATAAAAATCAACTTGTTTATATTATTTCCAAAGAGTTTACATCTTTCACCATCGAAACAATCCCACAAGATAAAAATGTTATACTTGATTCTCTTGCTTTGTTAACTTCTATTTTCCATCCTCATCAAGAATTACATAAATCAGTTCCTTATTCACATGAGGAAATCTCCATCTACTTCACACTCTAAGGATGATATCTTATTTTTCACATCAAGGTTGTCACTATTTAAAGAAGCTTGTGGTATAAAGATATAATCCAATTCAATGAATATCATAATTATCCTCTATGGGTTAATTTTTAATAAAAGGCTAGACTCTATAATCAAGCTTGCAAATACTTCCTTAGAAATGACATTATTTATTATCAAAATGCCAAAGGTACATTATTTTATTATGTTATACAAGATGCAATTTCATCTCTTCTTAAAAAAATTCATGGGGAATTTATGGTGGCCATTGTAGAAGACACATTACAATCCGCAAATGCTTATGGATAGGATAATTTTGGCTTAATCTAAAAAAATATACCATCACATTTAATAATAAGTGTAATCCTTATCAACTCCATGATGACTTAACTCAATATGTCCCAGATAAGCTTAAAACCTTAGAGTCTCCTTGGTTATTCTTTATGTGTGGATTAGATCTCATTGGAAAGTTACCTAAATTGTAATATGGCCATGTATTCATCATCACTACTATAGAATACTTTACCAAGTGGGTAGAAGTTATTCCCCTTGTTAATGTTACTAGTTCCACCATTTTCAAATTCATTCTTAATCAAATCATATGTCATTTTTGAATTCTTCAATGGTGGAAATTTCAAAAATAAAGACATGAAATAAATTTACAAAATTAAAAATTATACACAAATTTTACACACTTTATCAACCTCAATAAAATGGTTAAGTTTAATTCACTAAAAAAAAATTTAATAATATCTTTAAAAAATACTATTAGGGATTTGTGTTTTTACTAGCATCTCAATCTATATCCCATAGTTTGGGCTTATTGCACCAACATTTATAATGCCACTAGGGAAAATCCCTTTTCTTTAGTTTACAAATTCAAATTCATATTACCTTTAGAATTTGATTCACCATCCTTATGCATATCTTGTTACATCCCCACTAGGATTTACTATAAGAAAATAAATAATTTTTCTTTTAAATTTTATTTCATCATACTTAAGGTACAAACCTATTCACTAAATAACATAAATTTTATGTTTTTTGAGTATTAAATGTAATTAAATAAATTATATGAAGAAATAATAATAACCCATTGGTTAAGTCATGTTTTATGTAGCCTACAAGCATCATTTATTTAGTGCATAAGATAAGAATCCATGTTATTATGTATATACAAAATGATTGGTACAATCATACAACCAAAATAATACATTCTTACAACTAAACATGAATATATGGGCATTTGTGTACTCATTATTATGAATCATGTAGAAGTATACAATTATTATTGTATTAAATTACCATAAAACTAAAGGTACAAATAATAAAATTTTCACTAAATTTGATAATAATACATGATATTAAGTACAACATGAAATGATCCCCAAAAAAAATTTAGGCATCCCTTCTTTCAAAGTTTGTAGTGGAAAAGAAATGTTTTAAAATCTAAAGTTTAGTTTGCATAACCTAATATAATTTTTATGCCCATTAAAACCTTATCCAAGGTAATTACACATAAAATATTCTACGGGGAATATTATTTCCCTGGGGAAATCCTTATGCAATTTAGGGTGTATTGACATGTGATCCATATTGGTATATCTGAGATTGCATGGTAGAAAACACCTTCCCAATAAGACGACCTAGGTGTCCTTATCCTACCTAAGTGTTTTTCATATGTGAAATATGATATACTCTAGGGTAGTCAACTTGCTCTTCTTCGATCTTGGGCTAGCTAAGTTAACTACATAGGTTAACAATGTTATCCAAATATATATCTAATAGATTCAAGTAATGGTTTGAGTTTGAATAGATTTTAGCATTTTTACTACACCTATGCAATTCAAATAACTAATATTTGTAAAAGATATAAATATCACTAACCCCAATTTCAGATCATTATACCATGATCTTATGTTTCATGGTCATCGTACCTTATTCCTTCACTTTAAAACTTTAAACTACTCGATTTAGAGTTTTTGTCAAAAAAAATTTGTTTGTGAAAAAATAAGATATTATTTAACCTATAATGTCATAATTCTCTCACTATACCATCCCTTAAAATTCTACTAAAGAATCATGTTTCTCCAGTATTGTTTATATGTCGGTCATAATCATGAGATTATTAATTTAATCCACTACAATAAAAATAATTTCATGATACATACACTTCTAAATTTGGTTCCTTTAAGAATGCTAATATTGTTTTGTATTTTAACCACCATGTTCATGTCATAAATAAAATTCTATCATGTATATTTAAAAAAACTCAAATATGCATTAACTTGCTGAAATGTGTATGCACTAAAAATAATTCCTTGTCATTGTATCACACTATGCATGTTCATACTCAAATATAAGTATGCACTTTTTTGTAAATAAAAGTATGAATTTATAATTATAGAAGAATATGATAATAACCTTAATTCTATGCAAATTAGGTTTTTCATGGCCTCCTAAAACCAATAGATAGCTACTTTTACCATTAAAAAAGAGATGACACATTATGACAAAAGAAGAATAATGTTGTTTGTAACTATCATGTCTTAGATACATTTAAACTAAGAATTTAGACAAGAGTTTACTTTATTGAAAATAAATTATATATTATTCCAATAATTGAATATTATAATATCTTTGATATCAATTAAATTTGGCCTTGTTTCAAGTGCTCATCAGGCTAAAATTAAAACATAACTTGAAATTAATACATTCTTTCTTATATCATTGCTTTAGGCAATAGAAATGTTTCAATTTGATATATTTTTGTAAATAAATAAATATGCTTATCAAGTATGATATAAAAATAAATGGTACAATAATTAGAATAATTATTGAAAGTTAGAACTTGATGTTATATTAACTTTGAAATAAAATGCACCTATAGGTGGTTATTGATAATCAATAAATAAGTTGAATCAATTTAATTACATCTATGTGAATAAAGTTATAAAATATATTATACATAGAATAGTGATAAGTAATGAGTAAGCAAAAATATTTTTTATTAAATGATAGATTTATACTTGCAACATAAGGAAGATATAATTATTTTTATAACTCGAAAAGCCAATGCAAGTTGAAATAAATATTAAAATCAGCCATAAACTCAACTAGATTCAATATTTCTCATAGTGAATAAATCACTAATTTTTGTAACTTAGTCAAATGAAATAAAATGTAATGTTACATTTGAATTTCAACTTCCAAAATAATATCAAATATAACATGGAACATATGAGAGTACATAAAACTTATTGAAACTAAATTAGTACCCTATAATTAAAAATAATTTAGCAACTGAAATAAAACTTCCAACTAAAGATATAATCAAGTATATAAAATATGTAAGAGTAAAAATAAAATTTAAATGTATTGCAACTAATTCATATGATTATCTTAACTAAAATATGTAAGAATATTAAATCCATACAACTATAAAGTAAAAGTATTACATAAACTACAACTTACAACATTAATATTAACTCTAACTAGAACGTTTAGACAAGTTATTTACAAAGTATATTGCATCAAAAATGCATTAAAAAAATCACAATATACAATAATAACTAGTTTATTTCAAAATTTATCTTCCTTATGCAAGCCATCTCATCTCAACCCATTCTTTGAGCCCCTTATTGGTGGCCCTTAGCACCCCAAACCATCAAATGGGAGGTGGAGTCTAGATTTTGGGACTTTGGTAATATAGGCAAGACACAAAGGAAATAAACCAATTAATTTAAATTAGTATAAAAATAAAAATTTACATATTTTAACTTTAGTAAAGTCATTCATAATATCCTTAGTAGCCTGAGTTTCATCTGAAAGGTTCTAGAAGTCAACTTATTAATTTAAGTGACCTCATACACCTTCATCATTTATTTCAAGTGAATCAAAAAAATAAAAATAAATAGAACCTTGTTCCAATAAGATTTAAACTTAAAAGATAAACCAACCATTGAGATTTTTATTGTATATATTCATTACTAGTTGATGTGGTAATTTAATCACCTACATCTATGATAGATTTTTCATGGCTAATTACATTTAATTCAGCTAGTTATGAATAAATAAATTTTAACCCTCAATAGAACAATGAATCATTTATATTATTTTTCCTTAAAAATAACATGTTCAGCCAAAGTCTGATTACAAAAACCCTCATACACCAAAAAATCTACTTTAAAAAATCCATAAAAATTTTTGCGCAAATTTTACGAGCATAAGCTTCATAAAAATTGACAAAATCTGAACAACCATTTAAATCCACAAAAAAGGCTAAAAATTTACCAATTTTTTGGCCAAGAATGGTTTCTAAAACCCCAAAATTTAACATACATTATTTATCAAAAATATACAAAGTTTATAAAAAATTGCCAGCATAACAACCTAAAAATTTAACTTGTAAACTCAAAAATCTAGACAGCAATTGAAATATTAAAATGGCTAAATAAAATGATAAATTTTATACATATGAGTCAATTTAGGGTGCCATTTTCCATTAGGGTGAGAAAAAAAACCAATGTTTGGCCCTATGTCAACCCATGTTACCTCATTTTATTAAGAATAAATAAATAAAAATCAAAAATGAATTTAAAACATTTAGCCATAAAATTTTAAGTAGAGCTAAATTTTCAAAACTCCCAAATCTAAAAATCAAATTTTCTTTAGCAAACATTACAATATTAACATATATTTATGCAAAATAATCTCTCTATAAACTCTTGAAAATTCATTAGGTAGTCATTTGACTTCCTTATGAACCTAAAAGTAATTTTTTATTCTTAATTACCCTCTAACATTCAAAAAATAAATAAACTTCTGTAAAAATAAAAAAATATAAAACTTGCTTATTTTCCTTTTCAATAAAATGGAGGAGAAAATAAAAAATATATATGTTTTGGTACCTTTCCAAGCCTTTTATTTAGACATGGCCAAGCAGGATGTTCTCTCTCCTTGGCAAGAAACTTGTGTCATCCACCAACTCTCCCTAGGGTTTGGCTTTATTTCCACCAGCTCTACACCTCCCTTCTTATCTCTCCTTCCCCATGCCTCCCTCTTCTTATTTCTCCTCCCTCTACATGACTCCATCCTCCCCTCTTCTCCTTATCCTTCTAACCCCCATGACCTAGGTAAAAATGGGGTGGTTTGGGAGGCAAGCTCAGCTCCTCTAAGCACCATAATCATAAATGAGGAATTATGACTATTTTTCCATATCAAAAAATGAAATGATGTTTAAGATTAGATTGTCCTTTTGTCAAAATCCATGGCCCATATAAAAATATTTATTTTCTAAAATAAATTATCCAATTCCTACGACCAAGGTAGGAATGGCCAATTTTTAATTTGTCAAAAAAAATCATAAATAATAATTTTTAATTTGCCCAATAATAAATTATTATTAAAAATTTTATTGTCCTTTTTACTAGGAGTTGAAGGGGAGAGAGAGAGATATAGGAGAGGGGGGTCTATAGGCTAGGCTAAGGCAAACAAAATTTAATAATATGATAATGATAATGATAATGATATTAATAATTAATAATTTAAAAATAAATAAATAGGGTTCGACCAAGACATTAGAGGTCACAACATCAAATAATCCAAATCAATGGACAACATTGCCTTGATTAAAAATAAAAACAAGAACACATGAAGACAACATCAAACAATAATCAAAATTTGTGCACACAAGTATTATAAGCAAATATCATAACAAAACAATTGATTAGTGAGACAAGCTAAAAGCATGAAAGACAAGTCAAGAAGACTATAAAATAAAAAATACATAAAGATAGAGTGCTACAAGTTTTGGTTCGTTAAATTTTTCCCTTTTTTACCTATATCAGTTACCTTTATTTCATATCCCTCAAACACCAAACCCCATCTCCAACCTAGCTCATTTCACCTATTCTTATACCCACAAATGGCATCAACAGTACCTAAAATATATAATTATATATAAGTATAATTGAATAATATTATGAAAAAAATCAAATAATAGGACCAAATATCTCATGTTCAAAAATAAATCTAGCTATATCTTTTGTGTTCATCATCTAAAAACATTAAAATAATAGTTACAAATAGTATTGTATAGTATTGAACCATGATAAAACAAAGTATAATAGTATGACAATGAAATATATTGACAGGGTCATGAAATCGTCATCCCCATAAAGAAGAGTCATCATGATGATAATTCAAAACAACCAGGCATAGTGACTCATAAACAAATATGTATCCTTCCACATGTCATTTTTGGTACTTAGTGGGTCTCAGTGTATCAAAACCTACTAAATTTCTTGATTTCTTAGATTAATATTGTAATAACCTAAGATTTTCACTAGTTCCATCTACATGTTTTTCTTTTTTGAAACCTACAAGTTTTTCCAATCTAATACATGAGATGGATTAGGTACATGCTTTCTAAGCAATGTAATATAGAACACATCATGGATTCTTGATAGAGAATGAGGTAAAACTAGGTAATATGCAATAGGAATAATTTTATCTAAAATTTTAAATGAGTGAATAAAGCAAGGAGCCATCTTGGAAGTTTTTCTAAATTTGATGGAACTCTTTTGTGACCTTACACACAGAAATTTTTTTTCTCTAATAAAAAAACTCATGAGGCATTCGCTTCAAATCAACATAGCTATTTCATTGATCTTAAGTAGCCTTCATGTTTTGGCATATTATGGCCATTGATTCATTATATTCTAACAACAATTCTAAACTAGCAATGGCATAGTTTTTTAGGTTGTCCCAACCAAGTGGAGTTCTATATTTATGCCCATATAAAGATTCAAAAATAGCCATTTTAATTATATAATGATAATATTTATTATAGTCAAAATCAACTAACTGGAGATAATCCTCTCACTTGGTTTGTTGATCCATGACATACATGTGTAGTATATCTTTGATCATTTGTTTCAATGTTTTAGTTTATCCATCTATTTGTGGGTGGTATGAAGAACTGAAATTTAGTCTAGTGCTAAAGGTGGTAGTCATTGTTTACTTTAACCTTGATGTAAGCAAATTATTTCTATCTGAGATAATGACTTATGGTATGCTATGTAATTGAACCACTTCTTTTACAAAGCATTCAACAAAAATAATAGTATCATCTATTAGATTTTCAGTAATAAAGTGACTAACTTTAATTGCTTTGTCAATTATTATCAATATAATTTCATGCTGACTATAAGATTTAGATAATTTTATAATAAAATCAAGTGAAACCAATACCCATTTATCTCATGGTATGTCATGTGAGTATAACAAACCTCAAAGATGGCAGTGTTCATCCTTCACATGTTGACATTCTAGGTACTTTTCCATAAAACTAACATCTTTATTTAATCCAAGCCAAAAATAGATCCTTTTTAGCTCTTGAATCATATTATTGACCCCTATATGAACTAAATGAGGTATCTTATGCACTTACTATAGTATAATATTATGTAACCCACCTGTTTTAGGTACAAAAAATCTATTTTGATGTCTTACAAGGCCATCTAATTTAATAAAAATGTAGAAACTATTTTTACCAAAGGCCCATCAGCCAAACTTATACTTACTGATAGTAATTATCAATAAGTTATTATTAGAGGAAATCATTCCTAAAATTTCCTTGCAAAATATAAAAATAAACAAGGTATATACATATATTGAGTGCATCAACCACATGATTTTACTTGCCTTTCACACAAGTGATATCCATGTCAAAATTACTAACAAATTCTATCCATCTACATTGGTAAGCATTCAAGTCCTCTTTCGAGAAAATATGTTATAAGCTATAGTGATAGTATTTTACATTGAAATGTTTTCTTCAAAAAAAGTGCTTCCACTATTTTAATGCATGCACTATGGTAGCAAGCTCTAAATCATGCAAAGGATAATTTTTTTATATTACTTAAGCTTATGAGATTCATAAGCCACCACTTTACCCTCTTGGGTCAGTATGCCACCAAATCATTTTTTAGAGGCATCAACCCATACCTCAAAGTGACCATTTGGATCAAGTATGATTAAAAATAAGGGCTATTGTTAATAGTTCTTTGAAGCTTCTAAAATATTCTTCACACTAAGGTGACCATACAAATTTCCTTCCCCTACACTACAAACAAGTAATGAGGTTGGTTACATGAGATAAATTATTTCCATAAACTACCGATAATAGATAGCCATGAAACTACACACTTCATATATGTTAGGTGGAGTAGACCACTCTTGAATGGCTTAAATATTTGTCAGGTCCACTATCATGCCTTTCTTGGAAATCACATGACCCAAGTAATAAATTTTTGATGGTAGAAGGTGCATTTGGAAAACTTTCCAAACAAATTATGATGTCCTAATATTTACAAAACCAACCTTAACATGTTTAAACTTATTCTTGGAGTAGATGAGGATATCATCCAAAAAAACTAGTACAAACTTGTCGAGGAAGTCCCTAAAAACACTATTCATTAGATTCATAAAAGTTATAGGTGCATTAGAAAGGCCAAATGGTATAATGGTGAATTCGTAGTGGTAATAACAAGTTTGGAAGGTTGTTTTATAAATATCTTCATCTTTGATCCTTAACTGATGGTAATTAGATCTCAAATCAATTTTATAAAACACTATTTTATCCTTCATTTAATCAAAAAAATCATTGATCTAAGGTACTAGGTATGTATTCTTGATCATCACTTTGTATATCATTCGATAATCAATGCACAACCTTAATGTGTCATCTTTATTTTTTACAAAAACCATTAGAACACCCCAAGGTGACATGCTTGGTCAAATGATTCCATTGTCTAAAATTTCTTGTAGTTGGACTTTCAATTCTTAAAATTTTACCACATTTATTTGATAAGGGTCCCTTGATGTAGGGGCATCCCCTGGCATAATCTCAATCAAGAAGTCAAATTCTCATTTTGGTGTCAAATTGGGTAATGTTTTAGGAAAAAGCATCCACAAATTCTTGTAAGATAGGAAAATCAACATAAAATGGTTCTTCCTTCTTAGAAAGTCTTTGAAATTGGAATAAAAAAAATTTACATCCCTTTTAGATAATTTTCTTTAATTGTAGGGCTAAAAGCATTTTCTATGGTTTTATCCCTTGAAGACCTTGGATTTCAACAAGCTTTTCATTCTCATCAATGTATTGCATCCTTTTTTTATAGAAATCATGTGTCGCATGGTATTTTTGTAGCCAATTCATGCCCAAAATAATATCATAAGATTGTAAGGGTGTTAAAAATATATTTACCCTTATTTTTAAGGGGTCCATATCAAGTTCAATTTACTCTAGGCATTCTTAGATAGGTACCCTTTTACTAGTACTGAACTTGACTTCTCATTCTTATCTTAATGGGTTAGAATTCAGATTGAATTTATTCACTATAGAAGATGAAATAAAGTTGTCAATAACACCTAGATCAATGAAAACAACTATAAAATTAATAAAAATATCACCTTTAATCTCAATTGAAGTGTCCTAAAAAATAGCTTTCTGATTATCTATTGCAACATATACTCTATGACATGTTGATTGTCACAATTTTAGCTTTGGGAAGTCATTATGGTAGTGGTGACCATATTCTCATCATACCACTATCCTTTGTAAAGATACTATAATAGTATTTATCCATATGGTTGGTCCATGATGACTATGTTGGTGTTGATCTTACCTAAAAGATCCATTTTTAGAGCTACCTTGGGTTTTGAAATTCTTATTTTGACCTTAGAATTGATTAAGATTTTTATTATTCCGTTAAAAATTTTAATTTTGATCTGACTTCTTAAAACTTTTTGATGAAGGATATGGATTCTTGGCCTTTTATTTCTACCTATTCATTTTGAAGTCTTGTCTCACTTTTTTATGAGACTTTTCTTTCTCTTTTACCCTGTGGGTAGACTTTATAATAGCTACCAATGTCTTAGGATTAGTCATACATCGATATTTATTTCAATCCTAACTTGAATTTGGTGATCTTTATCTCTTCATCCTGCATGTAATCTATATGACGTATTAAATTCAAAAACTTTTTTCAATATTCAAGGATAAACATATTTTCTTTCTTAAGCAGTTAAAATTCTATTATTTTCTACTCCTTGAAATTTGCACTCAAGTACCTTTTTCTAAAATGGTTCTAAAAATTTAGCCAAGTAAGATTCATAGGTTGATATCACTTCAAGGCACAAATATGATTCTACCATAGGGAATCAAAACCATTTAATTAATATATGGTAACCCTAACCTTCACTTTAGATATCATGTCATGAAGTTTGAAATATTTTTTCAAATTAACAAGCCATACATGAGTTGCATCTCCTGATTTCTCACTTGAGAAGGTAAGTGGAGTAATATTTTTAAGTTATCTAATGATGGGGTCTACTATCATTATAATCACTTCTTGAAGTGCTTGTTCCCCTATTTTTCCAACTCCCAATTGAAAGACTTCTTCACGAGGAGCACCCTTAAGATTGTTTAGCCTCCTACTCTTGATTTTTAATTTTGCCTTCAATAACATTCAAAATAGATAATATCCCATGAAGTATCTCCTTTTATTTATTATTTGGGTTATTTCCATCTACATTATCATTTGGTGCTTCATTTTTTTTATTATAATTTGGGAGAATAAGCTCATTCTTGACTTGGTTTGGGTTTTTAGTAGTATGACCCCTACCTTGGCTTATACCCCTACCTCAACTTCAACCTCTTAAGTTTAGTCTATCAATCCCTTGGTTATATCAACCTGATTACTTCCATATCTAGTCTTAATAATTTTCCTAAAAAGCCACTAGTTAGTTTTTTAGGTAGATTTTAGAAATAAATTCTAAGTTCTAATTCATTTAGAATCAACAACTTAGCACAAGTTATGATACCAGGTGAAATGACCCAAAAAATTGAGTGTGCCTTCTTTCAAAGTTTACAGTAGAAAAAAAATAAATATGTTATAATTTAAAGTTTGGTTTCATATAACCTAATGTTATGTTTATGCACATAAAATCCTTATCCAGGGTAATTACCCCTAGAAGATTCTACAAAGAATATTATTTCCATATGGATATCCTCATGTAATTCAAAGTGTATCGACATCGATATATCCAATATTCAATGGTAGTAGACACCTTCCCAATAGGACCACCTAGGTGTCCTTATTCTACCTAAGTGTTTATCATATATAAAAATTGATATAGACAAGGGTAGTCAACTTGATTTTCTTCAAGCTTGGGATAACTAAGTTAATCACTTAGGTTAACAATGTTACCCAAATAGGTATCTAACAAGTTCAAGTAATAGTTTAGATTTGAATAGATTATAGTGTGTGGACTAAATCTATGTAATTTAAATACTTGGTACCTATGAAGGATCTAAATATTACTACCATTGATTTTAGATCATTATACCATAATCTTATCTTGTGGGTCATCATACCCCATTCCTTCACTTTAGAAATTGAAAGTATTCAATTTAGAGTTTTTGTCAATACATTATTGTTTGTAAGAAAATAGAATATTCATTAACCCATAACGGCATAATTCTCTTACTAGACCATTCCATAATAGTCTACTAGAGAATCCTATTTTTCTAATTTTGCTTACATATCACTTGGTCATAATCGTGATATTATTAATTTAATCCAATTCAATAAAAATAATTCCATGATACATAAATTTATGAATTTTTTTCCTTTAATAATGCTAATATTATTTTATATTTTAACAACTATGGTCATGTCATAAAAAAAATACTACCAGGTATATTTAAAATAACTCTAGCATGCATTAACTTGTTGAAATGTGTATCTAATGAAAATAATTCCTTGTCATTGTATCAAACTATGCACGTTTATACTCAAATCTAAGTATGCATTTTTTATGTAAAGAAAAGTATGAATTTAGAATTAGAGCAGAAGCTAATAATAATCTAAAGTCTATGCATATGAGTTTTTTTATGGCCTCTTACAATGAATAGATAGCTATTTTTACGATTAAAATATTGATAACACATTATGACAAAGAAGAATAATGTTGTTTATAATCATCATGTCTTATATCTATTTAAACTAAGAATTTAGACAAGTTTAATTTGCTAAAAATGAATTATAATTTGTTTCAATAAGTGAATATTCTAAGATATTTGATATCAATTCAATTTGGCCTTGTTTCAAGTATTCATAAGATTGAAATTAAAACCTAACTTGAAAATAATATTTTCTTTCTTATATCATTGCTTTAGGCAATAAAGATATTTTAAATCGATATTTTTTTTGTAAATAAAGAAATATGCATGTCAAGTATGACGGCAAAATAAATTGTACAAGAATTAGAATAATCATTAAAAGTTATAACTTGATGTTTTAACTTTTAAATCAAATGCACCTATAGGTGGTTATTGATAATTAACAAGTAAGTTGAATCCATTTAATTTTAGCCATGTGAATGAAGTTATAAAATCTATTGTACCATAACATAGTGTTAAGTAATGACTAAGCAAGAATAATTTTTAGTAAAGTACATATTTCTACTTACAACATAAGGAAGATATATTTATTTATATCACTCTAAGAGCCAATGCAAGATAAAATAAATATTAAACTTAGTCACAGTGTATTCTTTAGTAGAAATTTTTTATTAATTCATGAATATTTCATTTTTCAAAATCTAGATTTGGCTATTTTTTTGGAATAAGAAAGAGTGTTGGGTCACCAAAAATTTGGGGTTGTATATAGGATTTAGAAGTTAGCTCGCCTATCATTGAAAATTAATTACATAATTTTGAATATAAATTTCCGTGCCTTAGAAGAGTATTCTAATTGATTTCTCCAATATATATGGCATAGCTTAGATGCCCATCTACTCACTCTAGATGCTAGACTACATGTTCTGAATGTTACACTGCATGATCTAGATGCTCATTTAAAAAATGAAAAAAGGTAATCATAGATATATTTTATCCAAAAATTGATTCCATATTTAGATTCCTTTCAAAAAAAAAATAATTTTAAAAAAAACATGTCGATCCAACTATGTATGCAAAATTCATGCACATTCAAAGTTCTGGACATTGTCTAGAGTTGATGGATGATGTCTAGAGCCTCTTAAAAACATCCATAGGCTCTAGACAGAATTATGGGATGTGGATGGCATCCAAAGCCTATGGAGACCATCCATGGGCTTTAGACAATGTCCAAAACTTCAAATGCACATAATTATTGCATACATAATTAGATCGAGGTGATTTTTTTTTGAAATTATTAATTTTTCAAGAAGAATCCAAATAAGGAATCAATTTTTAGATAAAATACATCTATGATGACTTTTTTTTACCATTTTTTAAATGAGCATTTAGATCATGTAGTCTAGTGGCCAAAGGTTCTAGATGATATCTAGAGCCTATGGACGTCGTACACAGGCTCTAGATGCTATCCATATCTCATGAATGTCATCTAAAGGCTCTAGACAATATCCAAACCCTATGGACACTATCCAAAATCTCTTGACAGTGTCTAGAGTCTATGGACATCATCTAGAGGCTCTAGACGATGTTGTCTTGACCTTTTGAATATCGTCCACAAGGCTTGGATGTTATCCATAACCACCTGATGGTATCTATAGACTCTATATGTTATCCATAAGGTCTGGATGTCATCTATAAGGTCTGTAAAGAGGCACCTAAATGTTTTGGTCAAGTGATGCCTAGGATTTGTCTTTTCAACAAAACTACTTTCCTTTCAATTCACCAATAATTCAAAATGTAGTTTTCAATATTCACCAAAATTTTACATAGTGATTTTTTGTAGAGGCCCTTAAAAAAACCCTTCTCAACCATAAACTCAACTAGGGAAATAGGTTCAGCATTTCCCATAGTGAATAAATCATTAATTTTTCTAACTTAGTCAAATAAAATAAAATTTAATGCTACAATTAAGTTTAACTTCCTATCTAATATCAAATAGGACATGAAACATATGAGAATACATAAAACTTATTTAAACTAAATTAGTGCCCTACAACTAAAAATAAAACTTTTTGAAAATAATTTAGTAGCTGAAATAAAACTTCCAACTAAAGATGTAATCAAGTATATAAAATATGAAAGAGTACAACTAAAATTTAAATGTATTACAAATAATTCATAAGGTAATCTTTCAACTAAAATATGTAAGAATATTGAATCCATGCAATTGTAAAGTAAAAGTATTACATAAGTTACCACTTTTAATAGTATATTAACTCTAATTAGCATTTTTATACAAGTTATTTAAAAAGTATATTGCATCAATAATTCAAAAATAATAATAGTATACAATAATAACAAATTGATTACAATATTTATGTTCCTTTCACAAGCCATTCCATCTTGACCCATCCTATGAGCCCCCCAATTGGTATCCCTTAACACCCCTAACCCTCAGCTAGGAGGTGAAGTCTATATTTTTGGACTTTGGGAATGTAGGTAAGACACAAAAGGAATGAACTAATTAATTTATAACAGTATAACAGTAAAAATTTACACATTGAAACTTTAATACAGTCATTCATAATAGCCTTAGCAACCTGGTTTTCATTTAAATAGTTTTAGAAGTCAACTTAGTGATTTAAGTGACCTCATATACCTTCATCATTTATTCCAAGTGAATTAAAATAATAAAAAGAAATAAAACCTTATTCCAATAAGATATAAACATAAAAAATAAATCAACCAATGGGGTTTTTGTTACATCTATTCATTACCAACTGATGTGATAATTTAATCACCTACAATAATGATAGGTTTTTCATGGCTGATTGCATTTAATTTAGTTAGTTGTTAATAAATAAATTTTAACCCTCGATATAATAATGAATCAATTAAATTATTTTTCTTAAAAATAATATGTTTAGCTAAAGCTTGAATCCAAAAACCCTCATACACCAACAAAATTATATTCATCAAAAATACATGAAAATTTTACATGACTTTTACTAGCATAATCTTTTAAAAAATTAATAAAATATGAACAATAATTTAAATATACAATGGCTATAATAAAAACTAATTTTTTAGCCAAGAACAGTTTCCAAAATCTCAAATATCAACAAAAATTATTTATCAAAAAGCCACAAAGTTTATACAAAAATTTTGCTAGTATAACAGCGTAAAATTTGACTTACAAACCCAAAAATCCAAACAACAATTGAAATTTTAAAATGAATAAATAAAATGATAATTTTTTTGCTCATGAGTCAAGTTAGGGTGCCATTTTATAGTTGGGTGAGAAAAAATATCAATGTTTATCCCTTAGTTGACCTAGGTCACCTCAATTTAGTAGGAAAAAATAAATGAAAACAAGAAATGAATTTAAAACACTCAACCATAAATTTTTAAGCAATGTTTGGGCTAAACTATTAAATTTTCAAAACCCCCAAATCTGAAAATTGAATTTTCATTAATAGCCATGACAAGATTAATAGAAATTTATGTAAAATAATCTCTCTATAAACCCTTATAGGTTCATGATAAAGTCATTTTACTTCCTTATGAACCTTCAAGTAATTATTTTTATTATTACTTTCCCTCCAACATTCAAGAAATAAACAAACATTTGTAAGAATAAAAAAATACAAAACTAAATTGTTTTATTTTATAAGAAAATGAAGGAGAACAGAAAAAAATTGCATTTTTTTACATTTCCAAGCCCCTTATATAGTCATGTCCAATCATGAGGGTCTCTCTTCTTGGCAGAAAACTTATGACATCCACCAACTCTCCCTAGGGTTTGGCTTTATCTCCACTAGCTCTACGCCTTCCTATTTTTTATCTCTCCTTCCCCACATCTCCATTTTCTTCTTCTTATTTATCCTCCCTCTTCATGATTCCCTCATCCCCTCTTCTCCTTCTCCTTATAACCCCCACATCCCAGGGAAAAATAAGGTGGCTTGGGAGGTGAGCTTAGCTCCTCCAAATGCCAAAATCATAAATAATAAAATCTAATTTTTTTCCCATATCAAAAAATGAAATGATGTTTAAGATAAAATTGCCCTCAGGTCAAAATCCACATCCCATGTAAAAATCTTTATTTAGAAAAAAAAATATCTAAGTCTCATAGCCAAGGTGGAAATGACCATTTTTTAATTTATCAAAATTAATCATTAATGATAATTTTCAATTTTTCCAATAATAAACTATTATTAATTTTACTAAGGTTCTTTTTGCCAGGAGTTGAAGGGGAGAGAGAGAGTGATGAGAGAGGGGGATATATAGGTTGGGATAAGTCAAAAAAAATTAATAAAATGATAATGATACTAATAATTAATAATAATAATAAACTAGGTTCGGCCAAGACATTAGAGGTCACAACACTTAATAAGCCAAAATGGATACAATGATGCCTTGGTTAAAAATAAAAACAAGAACACATGAAGGAAATATTGAATAATAATTGAAATTTATGCACACAAGTATTATAATCAAATCCCATAACAAAATAATTGATAAGCGAGATAAGTCAAAAGTATGACAGACAAGTCAAGGAGACTATAAAATAGAAAATACATAAAGATTAATTACTACAAGTTTTAGTTCATTAATTTTTTTCCTTTTGTATTTGTGTTAGTTGCCTTTATTTCTTATCTCCTAATAGTCAAAATTCATATCTAACGTAGCTCATGTCACCTATTCCTGCACCCATAAATGGCATCAATAATACATAAAATGTATAATTGTATATAAGTATAAATAAATAGTATTACTTAAAAAATCAAATAATAAGATTAAATATCTCATGTACAAAAACAAATGTAGATGTAATATTTTTGTCCATCATCCAAAAAAAAATAACAATTCCAAATAATGTTGTATAGTATCAAAGCATGTTTAAATTAAGTATAAAAATATGAAAATGAAATATATATGTGGGGTCATGACATAACAATACATTAAAGCTTCATACAATAGTTCAATATTCAATATAATAGTCATGAGTGTAGACACTAGAAAATTGCACACTTATAGTTTTCAATGACTGAATCTCTCAGGACCTCCTGAAGACTTCCTAAACCTTATTAACCCTTAACCAACCCCTCTTAAACCCAACCAAGTCACTATTCTCCTATCACTACTCATATAGTACTATTCAAAAATACTATTTGAAAATACTATTCAAAAGTACTATTCACTATGGGACCCACTATCATTATTCACTGTGGGACCCACTATCACTATTCATGATGACATGGAAATTGACATGTCATGTGACATGGAAGGTGATTTGGAATGTGATATGACAAGTGGCATGGCTTATAAGTGAGGTGGCTTGATGTGGGACATCATACCCCACCCGGTACCCTTCCCCAAGGTGCTTAATGACCTCATTTAAGCATCATAAGGGTCCCCCATTGAAATATGGAAAATTTCCCCTTAAGGGGCCATCTTTAAACATGTATTTTCTCTTCACAAATGAAAGTGGCCTTCAAAATGAGATACCCATCTCTTTAGTGCTTTGGAAAAGACAAAGGGCACTATATCCACCCATTTTTGGACTCTTTAGCAAGGTGGGAGACCCATGATCAAGGTGGAAATCCCACCACTCTCATATTTTGAATCATTCATGTACTCACATGGAAAATGGTGCCACATTTTTTGGGGTATCTCTTTAAGTGCATAGATAAAGATAAGAAAGGGTGGTGAAATGTCTTTTGGCCTTATTTGAGCCCATGTGCATGATTCCCACTCAAAATTAGACTCATGTGTAAGGTGAGAGACATGATAACCCAAATGGAAGAACAAAGTAGGAATCCCACCACCTTTATCCCCTTTGTCATTTATGATCCCACTTGGAAAATGGTGCTATACTTCTAATATTCCCTCTTTTGGCATGATTCTCCACAACAAATGTTATAAATACTCCCTTCTCCTTCACCAAAGGGTAAGTTATTTTTGGTAAAATAATTCTTTTTTTATGTTTCCAAATATTGAAGGAGGTCATCATCTTGGAGGTTAGAATAAATCAAATCAATAAAGCTCTGTTGAAATTGTTGTAGGATTCTTCAACATCTACATCAACATCAACATCTACAACCATCTTCAAGAGGGCAAGGTAATATTTTTTTATTTATTTAGTTTCCTTTGGCCTTTACTTATATTAACCTCCAAACCATATACCCCCTTTCCATCTTTGTCCCATTAATCCCATTTACCCTTTTTCATCTTCATCCCATTCATCCCTTTTATCCCATTTTACCGCTTTATCCCACTCATCCCTTTACCTCACTTACCTATTTTTTTCTTTTGATAATATTATTATTTTACAATAAAAACCATTTACCAAACTATATTTTAAATCTTACCAAATTACCAAACCAAAAACCACCATTTTGCCTTAACCAATTTTTAGCACTAGTTGATTTATTTAGTCATTATTTTAGCAAAGCATTTAACTTCTTTGCTTTATTTTTAGTTATTTTATATTAATTGATATTTTTAGTTTAAGTTTTATTTATTTATTTCATTTAAAATTCTTTCATTTTCATTTATCAACTTAATTGTTTAAATCAGTTGGATTGACAGCCTCCTAAAAAGCTTTCGCTTCTAGGATCTAGCTTAAGTTAGGCAATCCACCTTTCTACTTATCTAAAAAACAAGTTTTGTGGTGTTGTTTTCTTATTTTTAGGTCATCTTGCCAAGTCAAAGAGGATCTCTCCATAATCACTTGGATCCAATGTGTTCACATTCAACATGTATTTTTCTACACACCCTTCTTCACTAGTTTCTTTCTTTTTAAATTAAGGAAAAAAAATAGATAAAAACATTTTGGCATGCCTAGTGTGACCTTTGAATTTTATTTATTTAATTATATGTTTAAGGACATTTATATTTGCATTAGTGAAAATTTAATTTAGTTTCATTAGTGAAAAATTCATTTAGTTACATTATATACACACTAAGTGTTTTTTCTTGCATTTTAGTTGCATTTTTTTAAAAAGAGTTAAATCTTATTTTCTTACATTTATAAAAGAGAAAATAAAAAATAAATCATCCTAGGATTAGTAATTTCATTATCATCTTTCACTTAGGTTGCATTTAGTTTGTATTCATTAAAATAAATTAAAAATTTTCCTTTGGGATTAAAATTAAATTTCATACAGAGTTTGCTTGCTTATTTAATTAGCTCATCCAGTTTAATTTAAGTAAATAAAATTAACCATAGTGCACAAATGTTACACAAACCAAACTGATTACACTAAAACAAACATCAAAAACACTTGAGACAAGGTCTGACTAGGATTTCATCACCTAGTGGATCACCTTACCTTTTCTCAATTATCATACTTGCATTTAATCACCAAGTGGATAACTAACTTAGCATTATAACTGAGTATAAACTCTAGATAAATGGTATAAAGGATAAGCACCTACATTGGCTATGGGATTTTTATGTGAGGGGAGAAAACCCAAGTATCAATCCATATACCTAATCCAATACAAACTTCTTTTTTAGCACATAAACACAACCCAAAACCAAACATAGATTGCTTTCTAGGACCTATTAAATCCAATTTATTCATCACATTTTTCTAAGGCATAAGTAAAAAGAGAGATTAAAAATAATCCTAGGACTTAACACACTCTTAGTGAATGCATTGTTTTCCCTGAATATTTTTTTATTTCTCTTTATTTTGAGGTGTGAGAACGTATCATTCTTTTCCCATTTTCTCTTATGGTTCTTACTTGCCAATATCGAAGGGACCTTGAGGAACAAAACTCACCACCAATTCAACCAATCTCTTTCAACTCTCCATCCATAAAACACATTTGCAAACCCACAAACTCCCCTCACTCTTTGGAAAGTCCTATTCAGATAATTTTAGGAGATGCATATTTTTCCACTTTTTTAAATAACAATCACATAGCCTTACAACATTACCTTAGAACCACGTCTCACCAAATCCTAGTTTTGATACCACCTATAGATATACCTTATGGCATGACTCTCCACCTCATAGGGGTACCTCTACTATCATGAGTACTATGCAACCTTTATTTACCCAAGCCCTATCATTAACCAATAATCCCCTTGAGGCTATCACTCAAGATCAACAAACCCAAACTACCACTACCCTTATACCACCTACCAATCACTCATCCATAATAGGAGTGCCTACCTCTATCACTACCCATTTTAATCTAATTACCTCTAACCCATCAAAAACTACTCCACTTTAAGTTCTTGTGGTGTCCATACCCTCCATGTCACCATCGATTAGTACAAAGGTCACTACCCTTCCATCAGCCACTAAGCTAACTATTACTCCTACCCAACAAGTGACCTTTAGTTATCTCCATAATCCACAAGGGCATATTCCCACTACCTAACCACCTAACCCTAACCAATTATTGACATATACATACCAATACATCCCTTCTACCCAACCATTAGATCCACATACCAATATGTGGCAACCCTTCAACCTTCTACCCACTATCAACATATTTCTCAACCACCACTAAAATATGCAGCTTACAACCTCCTAGGTACTCAACCCCAAATATAATTCATGAATATTATCATGGACAAGATGACTACCCTTGATTCTATCTCAAAATCCCATAATCTCTTATCCTATGATCAAATTTTCAATGAGCTTATTCACCCTTCAGTCCCTATCAGACCTTATTTGGCCTAGTGGAAACTTCCAAAATTTATCAAGTTTAATAATAAGGAAGACCCTCAACAATATTTAAGAGAGTTTAGGCATTCATGCTACTTGATTTCCCATGATGATGTTATTCTCTTTCATACCTTTCCCATGTCATTATTCAGACCAACATTGGATTGGTATAGTGCCATACCTAAACATTCCATCTTCTCCTTTAACCAACTAGCCCAAAACTTCTTAGATCACTTTTTAATCAATATGTCTAATAAATTTTCCATTACCAATCTCTATTCCATCTAAAAATTTGAGGATGAGTCCATTACCAATTTTGTGGCTCATTGTAGGAACCTAATTAGCCAACTTTCCTTTTCTTTGCATCAACTTGAACTTATAGAGCTCTCTGCTCAGGCATGCACCAAGCATATATCATCCACATTACATGTCCAAAGCTTTTAAACATTTAATGAAGTTTTTATCATGGCTCAAAAACTAGAGAATAGAGCCATTGATGAAGGAAAGTTAATGTTGAAGAACAAGAACTCAACTTACAAGCCTAACGAGCCCTCTTCTTCCAAATCAAACCACTAAACTAATCCCAACACTAAAAATAAAGCAACCATCAATGTTATTGTCCTCAAAGTTTCACCTCCACCATCTACCAACCAACAAAACTCAAGAAACCAAACCCTCAAATCCTTTAATTCTTCAAAATAAAATCCAAAGAACCAAACTTGGAAAAAATATAAGTAATTAACTCCACTTGGGGAACCCTATTCTTCTATCTTTTAAAATTTATTAAAAGATAATATCATCCAAATTATACCAATTAAACCACCCCAATAGTTTTATGCTTCTCACCCCATGCTAGGTTGGTATAATGAAAGTTACCATTGTGACTTTCATTGAGTCATAGGATATGATATCAATAGGTGCAATACCTTTAAATACCTTGTCCAATATTTCATTGACAAGGGGGAGCTTAGATTGGATAACTCTAATGCACCACCCAACCAATCCCATGACATATTTAGGTAACCTTTTCCAAACCATGCTCCCACCAAAAATAAGAGTAATAATGTCAAATGCTCTCCTAACACCCATACCATTGATATGGATCTTAACACACTCACTGATGAAGAACCCATTCACTAATCTACCAATCCCCCTCCACTTATTGAAATATTAGAGTTACCTTCTCCCTTTTGATATAGTTTACCACACCTATCTCCCCTATTATAAAACCATCCATTCCATCTTTGGAAGTTATCTCACAAGAAAAGATAACTTCACCCACTAAACCTCTAATTTTGGAACCTTCCATCAAAAACCAAGATGGGTAAGGGAACCAAACCAGAACCTTTAACCCCTCCTTTCACAGACCAACCTAGCTCTTCTAAACCAAATAAAACCTCCACCCAACCAACCAAATCCTCCTCCAAATTAACTAACCCTCAAACTCCTAAACCCACCAATACAACTAAAGTAATCAAACCCCCTCCAAAACCAATAACTAAAGCAACCAAAGAGGTAGTAATAACCAAAGGCCCAAAATATCAAATTTTAACTCCCTCAAACTTTCCTTCTATTTTGTGTCTTTATCCCTCTACCTTGAGTATGAAGCCCATTATTTTTACCAAAACCCTGCCATCTCTATTGGTTATAACTTCACACTTATTTTCTAATGCACCTCTTTTTACTACACTAGTAATACCTAAGTTACCTACCTTTCCATCCTTTACCTCTAACTCATCAACCATCTTACCTAAACTAAAACCATCAACCAAGCATACCACCTTACATAAGACACCTATCACCAAACCTACTTTCGAATGACCTTCTACCTCAACACCTAAAACAAAAACCACTAAACCTTTACCACCCTTAACTGAGTCTTACCTAACCATTCTCCAATGGTTATTGAAAACCTCTTCCTTAAACTTACCACCCATCAAACCCTTTGACCCCTCATGCCCCAAACCATCATGTTTCAATAAAAATTTGATTTGTTTATAACACAGGACACCCAACCATGATATAGAGAATTACAAAGCTCTCCAAACTCTCATCCACCACCTTTATGATGAGGATGATCTATTAATAGATGAATCGCATATGTCACCCATACAAACCCAAACAACAAACATACCTACCCAATGCTTACCCACTCTTCCACTCTCACCTAAGAATGAATAAGAGTTTGACCACTTTATTACCTCACCCTCTCCTATCCATACTATCAACTTGGTCACTAGATCACAACAAAAGGATAAAGGGAAGGCTAAGGTGTATATTCCTTGGATATACCCCTCTTCTCATTCCCAAGCAAATCACACCCAACCATATCCATATTCAAGCAAAACCAAGGTGTATATCTTAGGTGCCCCCAAATATAAACCTACATACCCCAACCCATATGTAATATCTATCTGAAAAGCTATCCTTAATTAGCTTCACTAGACCTTGACAAAAATGAGCTTGTATGAGTTGATTTATACTTCTCCCCATCACCAACAAGCACTAATAGAGGCCTTGCAATCCATTGAGGTCCAACCCAATGACCCATAACCTATAGCTACATTTATTGGTGCCCTCCAAACTTCCAACTTTATCACCTTCAAGAATTTAGAAATACCTTATGTCCACCTTGAGGACCTAGATCCCCCACTCTTTATTACCACTTACATCAACCAAAATCATGTCAAAAGGGTGATGATTGATGGGGGATCTATCATTAACATCATATCCTCTTATGTTTATGACCAACTCAAATTACTAGATAATATCATGTTAGAATCCACTGCCATCCTCTGATCCTTTAATGACACTATGGCCACTACCTTGGGAACCATCATCCTTCATATCTATGTGGGACCTCACACACTCCCTAAACTCTTTTATGTGGTGAAAAGATAATTATAATACATCTTATTGGGATGACCTTGGATTTTCTCCATGGTATACATTCCCTCTACCCTCCATTGATGCATTAAGTTTGATTATGAGGGCTAGGTCATCAATATCTAAGTAGACCCAAATCCATTCTCAACATGAAACATGACTTATCACCCCAATAATGTCCTCATATACCCATCTGATGCACTTTCAATAGTTACACCCCAACCACCAACCATTGATGAAACATCAACTATCTCATCCATCCCTTCTTCGTATATCCCCATAGAGGAGCCCTTAGGATCTATGTTTTAATGATTTTCATTAGGGGAGTATCACCTTCTAGTGTTGGATGTTCTCCCTACTCCTCAAGAATATGGGAATCTCAAACATGACCATTCTTATGACCCTAAAATTAGAACCATCATCTTTTTTGGTCCACCCAACCATCAAACAAACTTAATCTATGGGGGACTTGATCGACCACTTCTTTCTCTCACCACTACCTCCTCCATCTAATCATTCACCTCTAACTTTTCCTATCTTGAAAAACTAGCATTTTTTAAATTATACCTTCATATATGTGCATAGAAGGGATTTGGTTTGGACTGATATAAACAAGGACCTCATGAGTTACCTTTTATTAAAACCCAAAAACCTTATGAGTCATTTGGCATTGGGTTTGTACCACCTAAAAAACCCACAATCCACCCAAACCTATTGACACCATCAAGGAAGGCATCCCCTCCTCACCAACCCAACCTCCTTCAAATTTTGAAGATTTTGATATCATTCCTCCTAGATTTTTTTTATCAACACCATTAATTTGGAACCCCTAACCTATCAAAATGATGGCCAAATTCAAATCCTTCCTCTCATCCATCTTGAAATGATAGAGAAAGATTCTCCTACCATCAATACCATCCAACATCAAGATGATGATTCTATTCTCACCTACCTTGGTGCCTTAGATTATTCAATCCATAAATCCCTTCCTCTTGAATCCTTGACCATGTTGAATAAATCCACCATGGATATCAACTTGGGCGCTATGGACCACCCCAGTGTTGTCAAATTGGGCCAATCACTAAATACCAAAGAACTTTGAGACTTTTCCTCTTTCTTCCAAGACCATAGCATAGCATTTGCTTGGTCTTACAATGATAGGCCCAAGATTAACTCCACCATTTCCACCCATAACTAGTCACTAATTGTGATACCAATCCTATTAAATATAACTTTGACACATGCATCCTCACATAGCCCTTCTTGATAAATAATAACTTCAACATCTCTTATCTATAAACTTCATTCAACCCATTGATTACCCCCAATGGGTCTCAAATAGCATACCTATCACCAAAGCCACTAGGGGTCTATGCATTTGTGTGGACTTTTGTGACCTTAACCTCACCTACCCCAAGGATGGATTTCCTCTACTTACTATTGACCAACTTGTTGATCTTAAAATTGGCCATGAGATGCTATCTCTCATGGATGGGTTTTTAGGTTATAATCAGATCTTGATTGCTCTTGAAGTTTAACATGAAACTAGCTTTACCACTCCTTAGGAAAGTTTTTGCTACAGAGTCATGCCTTTTGGTTTAAAAAACACTAGTGCAACCTACTAGTGAGACATGACTTACATCTTCCATGACCTCATTCACACCATTGTAGAGGACTATGTTGATGATCTCTTCAGAAAATATAAATCTCACTAAGGTCTTTTGAAAGTCCTTGGCATTATGTTTAAATGCTTAATTCATTTCCATGTTAGACTCAACCCCAAAAAATGTGTTTTTGGGGTCCTTTCATGAAATATTCTTGGCTTTATCATCTCTCTTCAAAGAATCAAATCATATCCTACCAAGGTCAAAAAAATCTTGTAGATGCCCCCTCTTACTAACCTTCAATAACTTCATAACCTGCAAGGAAAGCTTCAATCCATTTGCCATTTCATTTCCCATCTTTTAGACCGGTGCCAACCTTTCCATCACCTTCCAAATAAGGATGTCTCTTTTAAATGGAATAACAATTGTTAAAAATATTTTGAATCACTCAAACAATAGATTTTGTTGCTATTTGTCCTCATCCCTCCTAAGGATAAACAACATGGAGAGAAAACAGTATACTCCATTAGCCGCATACTTGTAGAATACAAGACTTAGTATACCCATATCAAGAAACTCTACTTCGCCCTAACTTTTATGGCCACCAAAATTCACCACTACCTTTTTAACCATAAAACCTATGTCATAACCAACACTGACCCACTCAAGTACATGCATTCCAAGCCATACCAAAACTAGCATATGGCCAAGTGGCTTATGCTCTTGATATAATTTGATCTTGAATTCCTTCAACAAAATATAATTAAAGGGCAAGTCATTACCAACCAATTAGCCAAAGTACCTTTGATAGATCACCAACCACTTCCTCTATAATTATTAGATGAATCCATTGCTACTCTTTCCCAAGAGGACATAACCTACCAAATGACTATGTTCTTCGATGGTTTGAAGTTCCAACAAGGTGGGGTGATAAATTTATTATCATTCCTCTCAATGGTGAACCCCTTCCTCTTTCCTTCAAACTTGACTTTGAATGCACCAATAATATGGCTGAGTATGAAACCCTAGTCATAGGTCTTTGAACCGCTCTAGCCTTAGGAATTAAGACCATCAATGTCTTTGGTGATTCCTAACTCATGGTCAACCTAGTCAATAGCTCCTATCAATCAATGTAAAACTAATGTCTTATAGAAATTTTAAAAAAAAATAGTTGGAAAACTCTTTGCATCATTTGAACATTACCTGGTCCAATTTGTTCCTTGATCTACTAATAAATTTGTAGATACAATGGCTTACCTTACTTCCCAGATCCCTTCTTAGCCTTCCAACTCCAAAATATTTATCACCATTCATCATTTTACCACACCATATTATAACTAATTTTACCCCCTACCATTTGTAATTTGGATAAATCCCCATCCAACATTTGGTATGACTAAACTTTGAACTACCTCAACCTAGGCATCGTTCTTCCCAACCTCTCTAGGAATGCCCAAAGAAACTTTGTTTAAAGTACCTCTCATTACACCATACTAGGGGTAATCCTATACAAACATGGTTTTGTTGTCCTCCTTATTCATTTCCTATGCAATCATGAATCTTCCCATGCCATCAAGAAAATGCATGATCGGATCTATGGGGGACACTTTAACGATCTAGCTATCGCTAAATGTATCCTTTACCTTGGCTACTATTGGCCCACCCTCAAGCAAGATTATTGTGATTATGTAAAAAAGTGTGTTAAATGTCAATACCATACTCATTTACATCACATGCTAGCCAATGGCCTCCAATTATATAAAGAATTTTGGCCTTTCTCACAATAGGGGCTTGATCTCATTAGAGAAATCAACTAACATTATTTGTAGTGGCATAGCTCCATCATCACATCCACCAAATATTTCACCAAGTGGGTGGAAGCTATCCCTCTCATCTCAACCAAATCAAAGAAGATCATTGACTTTATCAACCATCATATCATCTATTTCTTTAGTGTTCCTCATAAGATAATCACTGATAATAGCAAATCTTTCAAAAACAAACAAGTTTAGGGTCTATGTGACATGTTCGGCATAGACATGAGTTTTTCCTCATCTTACCATCCATAAGAAAATGGATAGACAAAAGCCTCTAACAAAATCCTTAACAAAATTCTAACCAAAGTCATCAATGCTTCAATTTAGGATTGGCACTTACACACCCCATTTGATTTATAGACCTATTATACTAGCATTTGAACCTCTATGGGTATTATCCCTTTCTCTCTAGTCTTCAAAGGAGAGGCAGTGTTACCTCTTGAAATCCAAATTCCCTCTCTTCACATATCATTGCAAGATATTATTTCTAAATAATATTATCATCAACATCATTTAGCTCAGCTTGAGGTACTTGATGATCATCATTTAGCAGCCCTCACCCACCTCCATATTTATCAAGAACATTTCAAATGCACTTATAATAAACACCTAAAAGTATGAAATTTCAATATCAAAGACCTCATCCTCAAGTAAAACCAACATGTAACCAACATGGATAAAAGTAAATGAGGTAACTTTAATTTTAATTGTCTTAGACCCTACATCATAACCCATAAGTATGAATCAAGATCTTACCATTTATCCTCTCTCGAAGGCAAACCAAAACTTGAGCCTCTACATCCATTCTTATATTAAAGAAGGATCAAGCTCACCTTTTGCCTAACTTAATCTCATCTCTTGATTAATAAAATTTTTAACTTCACTCATCTTCCTCCTCTCCTTCTAAGGACAATTTATTATAACATAGAACCATGTGATTAACCATCACAGTCATAGCCTAATCCTAAATATGGGTACCATAGCTCTACCCATAGCATGGTTCTCATGGATACTTTTTGTCTCTAACAAGATGAAATCCCATGGTCATTGTCTCTCAAACGACCTCCTTTCATGTACTATTAACCTTCTTATGTTAAAGTTTTTCCCTCATAACGGTCAACCTCCAAACCTAATTAGACTTGTCCATGTCTAAAAATATGACATCCAAAGATAATTTGGATAACAAAGTATTACTTGGGTCAATAGCTTAAGCATTGTAGACTACTCCCTTAAAAGACAACTACCCAAAAATAAAATAAAATTTGTTAAATATAAGGTAGACTGCTCCTTTAAAGGATAACTATCAAAAGCATTAAACAAAGCCAATAAACTTAGACCACTCCCTTGAAGGATGGCTATGTTAACTTTGTAAAAAGAAGATGAATTTATTAGAATCTTCCCACATTGATTAGCTTCCCGTGTACAGTAATAAAACAAAATACCCACTATCAAAATCAAATCAAATTCAAAATAATTGTGAAAGTTGTAATCATATTTCAAATAGCATAATAAGATGGAAGCCACAATCGGTTTTCACATGTAGACTTCTTGAATTGATTAGTCTACATCTAGCATATGACATGGACTTGTCTATCATCATTCTTAGGTCACCTATAGAAGGGGAAAACTTACCCACATAAGGTTACTATACATATTACCATTTATCCTTCACACCACCTATCACCCATCTTCCCTTTATACTATCTATAAATCAAGGGATTTCAAGCTTACTTAGCACAATGTGATCAAAAAACATGTTGTACCAACCAATGCATGCTAACACAAAGCATTAAAAAGTCTTATATTCCTTAATTTAATCCAACTTTGGTTTTTGTTTTACTTTGTCCTTGTCAATAAACATGCATTACACCTCATTTCTTATTCTCTCCTCATTGATTCATGTCTTTTTTCCAAATCCACTAGGATTATCTAACCTACTTATGTGCCACCATTATCATCTATCAAATAATCATAACCCTAACCATGAATAGCATCAAAACAACATTAACATCAAAATGCCTCAACCCATCTTTGGTGCACACCATTTTTCCACAAACCTTCAACAAAACTAAACCATGTGGTCCATCAAATTAGGGAAACCCATTTGAGCACCATTCTCTAACCCTAGTTGAACTACATTGTCCTAATGTCCATGGACTATGTAGGCACTGCTTGACTTCTAAGGGAAGTTTAGCCACTAATAACTAATTACCCTCCCCCTTTTTTTCTCATTAATTTCCATTGCTAATAGTGCCCTCTTTCTTAGGGTGTCCTATATCAAGGAATCTTTGGGTTTTTCTTAGAATCCTTGTATTTTGACATCATCTAATACTTCCTCTTTGTTTTTCCCCCCATCACTGGGAGAACTACAATGGTTTGAGGTCTTTTTAGACTATGTAGGTATCGTTCAATTACTAAGGTTAGCTCAGTTTCATCCTTTACTTTATTTTCCCTTCTCACCTAATATCTTTTCCTCCACTTCTCTACCTATCTCCTCTCCACCTCCCTCCCTTCAACTTGTCAATCTCTTTTAACCACTTTTCTAGCTTGTTAATCTCTTTTAACACAAGGATTGATAACTTTCCTCATTGGCCCCTCTTATCTCCCATAAATCCACCACTTACTCTACTTCACCACCCTCCCCATCACCTTTCCTTATGCATGCTTTGTGGCTCACTCCCACACCCACTTTTCATGTTTTTTATCCCTCTCTCCACTTCTTACCAACCATGCCCTTTATCCCCTTTGTCTTGTTTCACCATCCTCATCCTTTCCCCTTGCCCTTGGAAACCTATCATACCCTCTTCCTCACTCTCTTTTTCTTACCAATTCCACATCATCTTATTCCTTTGCACACTGATGAACACTTTTCCCTCCTCTTCTTTTATACCACCTTCTTACTACCCTTCCATAATTTTTAAGCCACCTTCATTCCAATTCTCTATTCTTATTTTCCTCTTTCCCATCCTTTCAATCTATCATGCTTTTTATTTTCTCTATTTTTTATAGCATCCCATTTTTATTATGTGTGCCACCACTCTCTATCAATTTTCCACTCTCCCCACTATTTTCATTTTTTGCCTTCACAACTAGCTTCTAATTGGGTCTTTATCCTTTGAAAATCCTTCCATAATTACCCTTTTCTTCTTATCAATCCTAGCCTTTTTCACTTTGCATTACCATTTTCATCTTTCCATCTCAGTACTCATTTGTCTTTTACATCTATGTGAGTGTCCATGCTTTATATCCCTTCTTCAATTCTTCCTTTTCCTTCTTATCATCCATGATCTTCATCCCTTATTTTCATCTCATGCTCTTTCATTGTGTTCCCATATTTATTCACCACCTCACCACTTTTTGTCTTAGCAATCTCTTCTAATCACCCATTCAGCTTGTCAATCTTTTCTAACAAGATGATTAATACATACCTTATCTCTTCACCTTCTTATCCACTCATCCTTCACTTCCCCTCATTTTTCTTAAACCCTTTCTCATTTTCCATCCCATTCTCATAACTGACACTACCCTCTGATTTGTTTTGTTGTTCCTCTCCTTACCTATCATCATCCATGCTTACTTGGTCATGTCTTCACCTACTTCTTCACTCTCTTATCATCCTTTTTGTGTCCTCATTTCACTTATTTTTCTTCCTGCTTCCTTTTATTTCATGTATTTCCTTATTTTTCATTTTCATCACCAAACTATTTTCTCTTTGGTCTTTTTTAGACTTATTTTCAAACCTCTCATGGCCTCCCATATTTCTCATCCTCCCCTTACCCTTCACGATTTTTACACTTCTTTCCCCATCTATTTTAATTCTCCAATCTATCATTTTTTTAGTGCATTCCTCATACCCCCATCTTCTACCTTTTATTTTTCTTCTATTTTATTCATTTCATTTCATTTTTTCATTTTCCTTGATGGCATTCCTTATTCCTCCCAACCTTCTTTTTTTCCTCCTCTATATCTATACTTGGCTCCTTCCATCCTTCCCCACCTTCATCCTTATATGTGACCTCATTGCTTCCTTTACCTATCTCTTCATCCATCTCCTAATCCACCTTCACTTCATCCCTTGATGGATTCCTTTTATTAGCACTCCAAATTCTCACTCATTAGAGTGTAGCCACTAGTCTTATTACTTATATGTACATATACATGTTTGTTTCCTCATATCCTTAGTTCTCTTATTTTAATGCATGAAATATTATTATGTTCACTGCTTCAGGGCATCCATTTATTCCTTTAAAATCTCTATCTATTAAGCATGGGTCCTCCTTTTATCCCTCTCTAGCTATTCCCTTTACCTTATCCATCATCTCTTCAACCTTTAAACCCTCTATACATTTTACATATACTTGATAGAGTGTGATCAACACACCTTTTTTTATCCTTCAAAGTCTTCTCATGTGATGCATTTTCATGGCTTACATTCATTAATCCAAGACCACTTTAGGTCTATTTTTAGTCCTTGTCATAGAAGAAACATCATGTCGTCTTCTCATCCTAATGTTCTTAGTTGATATTTTAATTACAAAATTTGTCTCTTTATTATATTCTTCACTTTACCATTAGTGTTGCTCATTTCCTTACCTCATATGATTTACCTTAAGAAAAATTACAACAACCATAACCATAACCATGACATTCATGAGTATCCACATAACCCTAAACATGATAACATCCAAAGAATGACATCCAACACATTTTGTATATGTTTACAACAAACTATGTAATATTATATTTAAGGGTCTGAGAGGTCACACAACCAATAAAAATTTATTATACTATCCACACCTCACATAAGGCCCCTACATACATTATTTTCCTACCCATGAATTAATCCAATTATCTAGTGACTTTGGATGTGTGTTCAACCATCCTTCTATTTGATTACTCTCTAAACTAACATCTATAATATTCCCTATCTTATTAGCTCCTAAAGGGTGTACTCTATTCTCCTCTTTTACATTCATCCCCACAAGGTGAGAATTATATTCTACTCTTGGTATTTCACCCTGCTCACTCATCATAGCCATTCCATCCCTCTACTTTGTTATTTTACTCGCATAGGTACCATTGGTTTTTACCTCATCACACATCCGCTTAGATAGTGAGGGTTTCCTCTTTGGACAAGCTAAAGGTCATGTTCTCCAACCTTACACCTTGTACAACAAAAGTCTCACCTTCTTCACTACTAAGGAGGTAAGAGTTCAATCTTGAGCTCAAGTTATAGATGCCTTTCCTCTTGTTGTCAATTTAACAATAGTTCCATTATCACTATTACATGTTGCAATATTTGATACATAAACACATTCATCATGTAGATTATTTTAGGTCATGGGGGTTGTTGATTATCCTCATCATTGCTCCTATTATTTATCATCTTTAACCTTTGGTAGTTCTCTACACCCTAAACAACCTATAAAACAAAATGACTTCATGATAGGTATTCATTCTTACCATGATTCTTTAAATAGACTACTTAACTATTATTCCTCATCAACATGATTATCCATTCCATTGATTGGGAGGGTCTTATGATGTCATTGATTCCCTTAAATAGTCTTCCCACTTAAAAAAACTATGTCTACTCACCTTTTTCATGGGGACATGTAGCCCTCGATAGTATTATGCGCTATCATGATGTCTTTTTGTCACCCTTATCATTTGATCCACATTTGATGTCTTTGTTTGCTTTGCCATCTAGTAGTCCTTGTGGGCTTGGTGGTCATTTGCATCACCTTAACCTAATTGATGTAATTTTGGCTTCTAGCCTTGGGTCATTATAATAGTCACACCTCCAAAACTATCATTATTATTAGTGACAGTAGCTCCCAAATGCTTACTACTATAGAATCCCCCCATATTTCCAAATATATAACCAATATCTTGGACCACATAGCTCCCTAATAGCAAGGTCTTTTCTAAGTGGAATGCAAACTACTTGGTTCCAAGGAATTGGGATAGAGGATGTAGACATGGCCATCATTTATCTAGCCTACCCATGCAGCTCTTAGGTCAGGCAAGGTTCATCCTCTATCACTCACCATGTTGATAACTTTATAACTTGTAGAATCTACTTAGTCATCAAAAAAAAATTATAGGTCATTACTTCACTACTACCCTTAAAAATTAGCTCATAACAATGATGAACCTTTGCCAAAGAGACTATGTAGATCCTGATAGACACCTACCTCCTAAAACTTGACTTGTAGTGATAGATACCAACACTATGCTTATACCCTCACACAATTTTAGAAGGTGTAACCTCCTCATAAAGGAACCTCTTCTTTGGCTTAGCTCTATCATGAGACATTTGTGATGCTTATCCTTTTATTACCCCCTTATTTATCTTACCTTACCCATCTGTGTCTTTTCCTCCTAATGCATATGGGATTATTAGGGTGACTATTCACCAATCTATACCATGACACCTCACCATTACCAAACTCTCACCCCAAACCTAGCCATGTGGTATATCACATTAGGGAAACCCATCTGAATTCTACTATAGAACTACATTTGACTAGAAGTTTTTTTGGATATTATATCCATGAAACTATGTAGGTAGCATCCACTTGCCTAATGCAGATAGAGTCAACTCAACCATCCCTTACTTGAACCCTTGCCTACCACTCTCTCTAACCAACTGACCATTGTATAGCATCCACCTTGATGTTGGTCATTTTTTACCCAAACTATTACATATCTTTGCAATGACCTTGCATAGGTCATTTTAACCACACCAACCAACTTTGCCATGTTGTATTTTCACATGACCCAACCAACCTTACCTTGGATACCTATAACCAACCCTGACCTTATCTAGATCGCTTGATAGGCATGACTCGATCAATTATGACTAATTTTGTAGACTAGTTACACCTAATATATGTCCCTCTAGACCCAAACATAAATTAACCCACATTAACAACTTTAGTTTGTGTGTGATCCTGGCTACTGTACTTAGTTACATTTTGTGTGTATGTTTACATCTTGACTACCCACCTACCTTGTTACACCACCTAGTTCCTCCCCACCAATCACTTATCAAATCTACACCTGATTCTACTTTCCCTCATCAACTTCTAGTTTGAGGGTAAACACCTCTTAAACTCAAGGCACCTTGACCTTAGACCAAGTGATTTATTTTTGTTTTGTGTCTTGTTAATTCAAAATTACATAACAAAATGGGATAAAATATAGACACTAAAAATTTTCACACTTACAATTTTCAATGACTGAATCCCTTGAGACATCCTGAAGACTCCTTAAACCTTCTTAACCCTTAACCAACCCTTTTTAAACCTATCCAAGTCACTATTATCCTATCACTATTCACATAATACTATTCAAAAATACTATTTGAAAGTACTATTCAAAAATACTATTCACTATGGGACCCACTATCATGATTCATGATAACATGGTAAGTGATATGGCATGTGATATGGCAAGTGACATGGAAGGTTATTTAGAAGGTTATATGGTAAGTCACATGGATTAAAAGTGAGGTGGCTTGATGTGAAATATCATACCCCACCTAAGATCCTTCCCCAAGGTGGTTAATGACCTCATTTAAGAATCACAAGGGTCCCCATTGAAATATATCGAATTTTCTCTTAAAGGGACATCATTCAATGTGCATTTTGTCTTCACACATGAAAGTGGCCTTCAAAATGGGATACCCACCTATTTAGTGTTTTGAAAAAGATAAAGAGCACTATATCCACCCATTTTTGGACTCTTTAACAAGGTGAGAGACCCATGATCAAGGTGGGAATCCTACCACCCTCATATTTTTACTCATTCATGAACTCACATGGAAAATGGTGCCATATTTTATGGGGCATCTCTTTAAGTGCTTAGATGAAGACAAGAAAATGTGGTGAAAAGTCTTTTGGCCTTATTTGGGCCCATGTGCATGATTCTCACTCAAAATTAGACTCATGTGCAAGGTAGGAGACACACCAATGAAAATGGAAGAACCATTAACAAGGTGGGAATCCCACCACTCTTATATCCTTTTTCATTTATGATACCATACTTCTACTATTCCCTCTTTTGGCATGATTCTTCACAACAAATGCTATAAATACCCCCTTCTCCTTCACCAAAGGGTAAGTTGTTTTTGGTAAAAGAATTATTGTTTTAGTTTTCCCACTCTTGAATTATTTCATCATCTTAGAGGTTATAAAAAATTAAAGCAACGAATCTCTGCCAAAATTGTTGTAGGATTCTTCAACAACATCTACATCAACATCATCATCTACAACCATCTTCAAGAGGGCAAGGTAATATTTGTTTATTTATTAAATTTATTTATTTATTTCCCTTTGTAATTTCCTTCTATTAACCTCTAAACCATATATCCCCTTTCCATTTTTATCCCATTCATCCCATTTACCCTTTTCCATCTTCATCCTTTTTATCTCATTTTACCTCTTTATCCCACTCATCCCTTTACCTCACTTTCCTCTTTGTTTTGTTTACCTCACTTACCTATATTTTTATTTTTATCATATTTATTATTTTACAATCTCAACCATTTACCAAACCCCAACCAAACTATCTTTTAACCCTTACCAAATTACCAAACTAAAAACCATCATTTTGCCTTAACCAATTTTCAGCACTAGTTGATTTATCTAGTCATTGTTTTAGCAAAGCATTTAACTTATTTGTTTTATTTTTATTTATTTTTTGTTAATTTATATTTTTAGTTTCATTTTATTTTTATTTCATAAAAAATCTATTTATTTTTAATCAACTTAAGTGTTTAAATCAGTTGGATTGACAGCCTCTTAAAAAAGCTTTCGTTTCTAGGATCTAGCTTAAGCTAGGCAATCCACCTTTCTACTTTTTAAAAAAATAAGTTTTATGGTATTGTTTTATTATTTTCATGTCATCCTCTAAATCCAAATATTATATATCCATAATCACTTAGATCTAATACGTACACATTCAACAGATATTTTTCTACACACCCTTCTTCACTAGTTTTTGTCTTTTTAAATTAAGCAAAAATTTAGATAGAAACAATGAGTATGTATTCAGAATATTTGACCAACTAAAGAGAGGGAGAGCATCATCTAGACATTTTTCCTCTAACTATATATTGTTGATCTCCTACACACCTCCCCACATTTCTACTAGGAGTGTTACATCTTGATTTTTCACTAAGCAAACTATTTGATTATCTATGGATATTTATAGTTGACAAATTTGATTTGGGTTTTTTTACTAAGATTTAAGATATATGTTGTTATAGGATAATTGGATATTGCCTAAGATACATAATTACATTAATATGAGTTATTTTTAATGTATATGTTTACATTATGATCATGTTGATTCATCATTTTAGCTATATTTTATGATGTATGTATATCATGTTGTTATAGTCTAACTACTTATTTATTGTGAGATTGGCATAAGAGAACTCATCCCTCAAAGCATGACAAAGGGAGAGTATCATTAAATAGGATGATCTAGATGAAGATATCAGAGGATGATAAATAAACTAGCTAGAACCTTACACACACCATAATAGCTAGCACATATTAGATGAATAATAAAATGGTTAGCATAATGTGTTTTGATGCCATTTATATTAGATAGTCATTTATACATGATTTGTTATCATAGTTTAATAATTTTATGGAATTCATTTTTCATGACATGTGTGTATGTTCTTTAATGTTTTGATATTTGTATAATTTGAATAAATTTAGATTAATTTATTAATTTATTATTAAACCATCATGATATTTAAAGAGCTAATTTAATTATCAAATATACTCATTATTATAACTAGAGTAAAAGAAATAAAATATAATAATTTCCAATTAATAAGAGATAATGGTAAAAAGAGATTAAATTCTTAAAATAAGTAAAGAAAGGAAAAAATAAATAAGAAAAAGTGGAAAGGGTTAAAAATAAATAAAAAATATTGATAAAATAATAAGAAAAACAAGGAAAAATCTCAAAAAGCAATGCCCTGTTCATCTTAATATAGTATATGAAATAAGATCATGAAAAATTAGAAATCAAGGAGAACAAAGATAGGCACATATACAAAGGAGGAGGAATAGTTGTTGGCTGAGAGCTCATGCTAATAAAATTGAAAAATAGAATATTGTAGATCAAAAGAAGAGCTTCTATCTCTCATTCACACACCAAAAGTTCTATGATCGATTCTCTCTAGAACAAAATTTTAAGATGAGGTACTTAAATATGTTAGCCAATCCATGAATTTTTTATAGTGTTTTTTTCTCTTAATTGATTCTCCATTTCCAAAGGTTCAAATCGAATCTAGTGACTATTTTTACAAATTTTGGTGTGCTAATGGCGATCTTGTCAAATGAAAGTTGTGAATAAGTATGGATAAAATATCATTAGAATTCATCTTGCCATAAGTTTTAGTTTATTATAATCAGATGTATGAACCTATTGATTTTTATGTTATAACCTTGTAAAGTTGCAAGTTTTTATTTTTAAATAAAAAATGCTATCTTTTGACAATGTTGAAATAATTATACATGTTGAATTTAACTTATTTACAATTATAAACATTTTTAAGATAGTGTCATTCACTAAGGGTTTGGGATTCAATCAATTCAAGAGCATATTGTCATAGATAGATTCTTTTAACTTGAATTTTATTAATCATCAAACAAGTGAATTGTCATGGATCCTCCTCAACAATTGTTTTGTTACCAATGATTGAATAAAACAGGGCACCTCTAGGAAAATATGCTAAGGGAAAATTGTGTAGGTAACCTCATAGAGGGGGGTTGTTCTTCTATAGAAACACTAGAAGATACTTAAATAACCACAATTTTTCATCAAATTTATCAATGATTTATGCTTGATTAAAACTTAAAGGGGATGTAGTTCTTAAACCACTCAAACTAAAGTCATTGATTTTAGAGATCATGTATGGAGTCTACAATAAAAAAAAATAACTATCCATAGACTAAAAACTAAGATTTCTCAGTGCATAATAAGTTCTCTGAAATGGGGAGATCATAAGGTTTAAGCATAATGTAGTGTAGACCAATAAGAAAATATATTATGTACTTTAGCAAATATAATAAATTATATAAACAATTCCTATGAATAATATTATGAATACCCTTGTTTATATATTTAAATCTTATATTTTAGGATGTGTGTCCTAAAGTTGTGAATAAATGTCTGTGGATTCTTATTTGTATGGTTGTTTGTGCTACGAATAATAAAAATTGTATAATTCAAGGCAATTGTCCATAAAGCATAATATGAACTAAGGCATATCCTAATATGAAATATGAGAAATTGAGAATATAGAAACTCTCTCACATATATATATATATATATATATATATATATATATATATATATATATATATATATATATATATATATATATATATATATATATATATATATATAATGATCTTATCTATCTTTCCTAATTAAATGGTATTGACTATTCAGGCTAAAACTATTATTTTCTATGAATATAATTGCTTGTTCCTTAATATTACAGAAATAGTATTAGGATTAGTAATAGCTTTTCAATAATATTATATTAACCAATTAAGTGACTGAGAACCATAAAGGACCTTCTCCATCTTTAAACCATATCTAGATATATTGAGAAAATATATTTATCTAAAGATTTAAGAGTTATTATAAGAGTATAACGAATATGAGTGTATCAGGTTGTATGCCTCCAAATTTTTTAACAAACATAAAATAATTAGTCATGGGACTCTGAAATTTGAAAAACCATGTCAATATAAATATAAACTTCTAAACAAGCCTAAATTCATGTTCACAAAAAACATATTTAAGTTATTGACCTTTTGACTATTAAAAGATAACTAGTTATTTGAATGAAAGCTTATATTTCCATTGATTTATATTACTTTATTATGACTAATTGTGGTATTTAGTAGTTATGATTATTAATACTAGACTATTAAAATATGGGTTATCATAGGGTGTAGTATATTTATAAATATATTTAGATAAGGATAGAAACTATAAAGGAGTATTAGATTATTGAATTCCTTATCTTATGAAAATTGTCAATATATCTTATGAACAGGAATGTATAATAATTCTTAAAATCATATGGAGTTCTTGACTTAGAAACATAGTTGTCCATTGATATAGTATGTATATATGCCATTTGTGTGCTTACATATGGTACATATTATGTTGTATGATTATTCATATATAAGAAACATATATATTCATGGACTTAAGCAATCATATGAAAATATTACATATATAGATGTATTAGGTCATATGCTAAAGCTTGTAGCTAAATGGATGGTAATATTAAATCATCAAGTATCTGAAGGACCAATACTATAACCATATGAAATTAATCTCTAGAAACAAAATTAATTTATTTAAATGAAATTTTATGGTATAAATTGGTTAGAGGTTATCTAACTCTTTGAAAATAGCATGATTGATTATTGATATATATTCATACAATGATGAAAATCAGTGAGTGGTATAGTTTGTGAGTATATCTAAAAGTACAAGTGTTTATATGTATGTATGTAGCATATATTAGTGAATCATGATGTGTACCTATAATTTATATTTTTTATAATTATTAAAATACAGTTTAAATATAAGATATGCCTGATTGGTATAAACTATACTTTTTTGCCTAATATTTAAGATTGTGTACATTTAATTCTTAAAATTATAAGATCGATTGTTCGTGATGGAGTAGTGTACTCATGTACAATTAACTATGATATTATGAGATGTTATAAAGTGCATTATATTTGAAAATTACAATCTAGATATATGTTATACTTGGATGGTACAAACTATAATTAATATGTATAGATTCATTCATACATTTGATGGACTAAATATATACATGTTAGACATTTATAAGGATAACATGTTTTATGATAGTAGAAAGTACTATATTATGTCTGCTTATAAAAATAGAGTGTGCATCCTCATATATATTATACTCATGTGGTATAATCTGAATGTGTTACTTAATATTTCTATTATAAAATACATTTAATTTGATATTCATCCATACGTTTATGAAATTGAGATTTAGTGTGCCAGATGAAAGTAATTTGATTAAGTAGTGTGTATGAAATTGACTTATCCTTAGATCACTGTTTATTATTTAAAACCTTGGCTAGGTAATATTTAATAAGGCATTATCATTTCATGAGCATGATTGACATATTTATGTGATATATTATATTATAAAATATTTCTATGATACACCACATGTTTAGTTTTAAAAATTATACAACACGCAAGTACTAACTTGTCTCTTTGAATTCGTGTGCCATTATTATCTACTCATCTATGAAGGGAGGGCCATTCCTTGATGGGATTAGTTTGGGGTATTTTTGGTCCATGGTTGGTATGTAAAACCACTTAGATGATGCTCTCTCTTCCTACAATAGTACTACTTATAAGATGACACTTGAGATTGCTACAAATACTAGACTCTGGAGAACTATGCTTTAGGTAGCCATGTATCTTATATACGTACTTCATATTGTATTGTATTTAGTTTTAGAACATTATCATGATGAATTATTATTACTTATTTATTGCACATTAATAGTAGTGCTTTTTGGCATGTATTATTTATGGATAATTAATTGTAATTACTTTCTATATTTGTATTATGATGTGTTTTTTATGATGATAGTGATTAATGATGTATGGTGTAGTATGACTCATTTAAATTTGTCACATTTTAGAGTATTTTTTATGATCATTGATTAGATTCTCATGATGTAATCTATTTATAATATATATATTTAAATTAAAAAATCTTGTATTTCTAGGTAGATCCTAGTGGGGATGTTACAAGGAATGGTCCTTCCCTTCACAGAGACATGAATAATAGTAATGAGAATATAAAAAATTCAACTAAAAATGTGTGTAGATGATCACTAATACATACTATAGTTATATAGATAATATAAAATAATTTTCTATCTAATATGACATCACACATATATATGTAAACTAGATTATATAATAAATTTATAATGTTTTCAGATATAACATTAATTTGGCCAAAGTTTTTTATTATAGATTTCAGATCTCTTGTGAATCTGAGTCAAATCCACACACACACACACATGTACTCTTTATTAAAGAATCTAAATCTCCCTTATGTACTGAATGATAGGTATATACATATTATGGCCTCAACCTTGTATACTAATAATCCCTTAATGTAAGAAAGAATACATCTAAATAAACTCATAAAACAGTTAAAAAATATGTTATTCACAACTTGTAACATAAAAATTCAACTAGAAATTTATTATAAAATTCACTTGACCATTTAATACAAGTTTATAACATCTATATTTCACAAAATACAACTTTACTTTTCCAATATGCAATCTATCTTTGTTACATCCAAGTAATACATATTCATGTCAATCATCTCACATTCTTAATTTCCAAAAAAGAGAATAAATAAATGCAATGTTAACATATTAGTGATTTTTAATTAAACATATTTATTTTCATCTACCTTCTTAAATACTAACAAATTTTTATTTTTTTATTTCCTTAATGCTTTACATAATGAGTTATGGATCAAATAGAACTCTATAAGGCTCATATACATACAAATTAAGGTTTATTTACCAATTTGAAAATGGTCATTCAATCAATCATTTAAAAATTATTCATCCTTAAACCTTCATTGACTATTTTGATAATTATTAGCATGATAAAACTTTTTCTTGTACCACTATACGTGCATAGTTTCATATATATGTATATATATCCCATCTAAAAAATATATTGTCCAAGGTAAGGATTAAGTAAACCATCATTTTCCATAGACTTTTTTATAGAGATATATGTATATATGCATTTTATCATATCTAAAAACATTCATATATTTACTAACACTACTCATTTCAAATCCCAAACCATTATAAAACATGTCATTAATTCATCTAAACATCAACTCCATAAATGAGTACACACACACATACATGGTTTTGTATGGACTCCTCTATCATATACGACCCAAAATTTTAAATGAATATAAGTAGGGAACATTCCTTATCTTGTGTGTGTGTGTACTATCAACAACTTAATCATAATACAATCCTATAACTCACAAATATAAATATGTATGGTTACATAATTAAATCCAAATGTACATCTACAACTTTTATATATTTCATGAGACCACTAATAATCAAATACATACGTATAACTCTTATAATAATTTTTATGGTTATACATCATTATAAATACTCAAGGTAAGGACCTATAACTATTCAATTTTTAGACACTTAAAATTTTCCATAGACCTTCACCTATAGTTGTCCATTGTTTAACACTACATGTAGCTATGAGGTGCTCAAATGATGGAGGTAAATGAAATGTATCTATTTGTAAATACCATCATAACTTGGAGATCAACTAATACAAGCTAAATGAATTTAAAATCAGGATATATATCCACTTAGAGTTCACGAGAGCCATTTATATAGATTTAAAATAACCAAAAGAGGGTAAAATTATGTTGCACATGTTATCAATGCTAAGATAAACATTGAATAACTAGAGTTACCAATGCTAAGCATGAGTGTACAATCCTCCATAATATTTTTTGGTTTCATGAGACCCATTTATACTCAATATTATGGGTTTGTGGATGGAAACAAGTTTCATCTCTAGGTCTGTAAGAGTGATCCTTACTTAAACCATAAATCACACACACACACACACACACTCATGTGTTAAAACTCAATAAAACCATGTTACTATTTTTACATTTATCTAAGTATCATGACCAAAAGTGTCCATAATGTATACTATTTTAAGCATTCAATAGCCATAAAACTTAACCCAGATAAAAGGGTTGCTATATCTCTTTCATATAATAATATATTAAAGAACATAGTCCATTTGAAATTAGGCATAGCCTAAAATATTTCCATGAATTAAAATGTAAATTACAAAACTTTCTTGGTCACTAAAGAAATCGATGGTTGATTCCTATTGGATGCCCATAATGGTAGATGAATCCCTTTACTCCTTCTAATCCTTACCACTTCTACTCTCCTTTTCCCTTGCATCCCTCTTTATTTTCATTTTCCCTTCTTATTCTATTTTCTTTTTCTTTTCCATATTCTATATTCCCTTAAGTTTCTCCTAAAACTCTTCAAGTTTTCTATCATAGGACTTGAATTCAGAAAGGTGTGCCCATATTTTGTGTAGTTAGCTTAAAGTTCCACTATGACTATCTTAGAATGATAGTTGCATGCCAAATCTATAACTTAGCTCTTTACCAAATAGAGAAGTCAAAACCATAATGATAAAAAAACCTAATTTTCTTCTAAAATCTTCAAAATAACCTAAATTTTTGGTTCAAACTATGCATGACGATGATTTATTCTAAAATATAATTATTATACAACTAGAACCTTCCAAAATATTCATAAAAATCCATTTTCCCTAAATTTTTAAGACTCGACAAAATGGTAAGTGCTTGGGTATCTTTTGTCCCATATCCCCTAAGCCACCACAAAAGGTAAAATCTAAATCCAAACAAACCTTGAATATTTTGATACAAATAAATGGGTTAAATACTCATCCTTCATTTTATAGATTTATAATGAATAAATTAAGTCCATTTTCATTCAAAATTCAACAAACCATAATTTATCCTACATACCACTTTCATAGATGTTCTTCCAACAAATACACATAGTAGGCTTAATAAATAACATTAATAAGAACATCCATATTCAACTGCTTAGTCCATATCAAAGTAAGTATTTGGTATGTAATCATTGCAAAACATGAAATATTTACCATAATAATAGATAGTTAAAATCAATCACACAACACATTCACAAAATACCCTCAACATTAATTCATCTCAATATACAAAATTGTAAGTATGTGTGTGGGTTCAATTTCATTATTTCAATCCCCATTGTTGATATCTGGATCTTCCTACCATATAATGATCTCTTTCCATTCCACTTAATGAATGTTGGATAGTCCTACAAACACCTTAGTCAAAAAACATAGTAATTAGTCTAAAGTTACAATAAGATAACAAAAATACTCATAATATATATATACATCAAGTGAACTATTGTATGAAAAATTAAATCTACAAATGAAATCAACTCAACATAAGATTCCAATACACAGTAGTATAATATATCCAGATACATGTGAAAATTTCCTTGAATCATAATAGACCATGAAAGAAAACAAAACCACCATTAAATAAATTAGCATATATCTAAATATACTATCTGAATCATAAAAGTATATAATCATTAGTTAATTCCATTTTCTATTACTAATACAATTTGTAAAGAGTAAGACGGGATGTAACATCTCTCTTCATGACATCATACCTGAGAAGAGATTTTTGAATTCTATATTCATGCCTTAGATCTCTTTGATGAGCAATATATGGGTGTTTTACATCATAATCATAAATACAAAGCTCACATCACGAAACAAAAAAACAAAAAAATTAAAGTCGGTTATTTTGATGTTGGTTACATAGTGTTCAAGTTAGATTATACCCACAAAAAAAGGGAAAATATGTCCAAAATTGGTGGGGTCCTTACTTATTGAAAGACATCCTTGGACCTAGTATTTATAGATTTCAAACCAATGAAAGATACATCTTCAAAGAACCACCCAATGCTAAATTTTTGAAGAATTATTTTTCTTAGTTATATGTTTTTATAGCTTTATTTTTTTGCATCACTTTCAATTTAAAATATTCTTTTCTTTCATGTTTATTTTTAATTTTATCTATAGACTACAAAGCTAACATATCTTGCAGGTTTAATCTCCATTTTTACACCTCTAGGTTCCCCTTTTACACATTACCCCTAACTCCTATCTTAGGTCCTTATGTATTTTTATTTAAGTACACCTCTTTGTTTCTCAATTTGTGAGTTGAATTTTAATACCTATTGAAAATTTTTGGTCACCATAAAGGAGCAACGTCCGATTTTATTTCTAAGATCAACAACCATACATATTTTCAAAATTTAGTCAAAATTTGGCAAAAAGAGACTAAGTCAGAATCAAAAGACTTAGCATATTTTCAAAAGGTTGGCCTTTGTGGTTTTTGTCAAGGAAATGGTCTTGACATTTCTTGTCTAAATATATGTCAAATATTTTGTGCAAAGGAGAGTTTGTAAAAATCTTGAAGACTTCAAAAAAATTATTCAAGTGTTTTTGGTCTTTAGAAAAAATGTTACGACTAGTCAGAACTTTTATTCTGAATAAAAGTTATAAAGTCTAAATGTTTGAATAGAAGTATTGAAGCCTATAGGAATCATGAATAAATCTTCATGATTATTTTCTAAGTGTTTTGGTCTTCAAAAAAAATGTTACAAAGATTAGTCAAAACTTTTGTTCCGAATAAAAGTTCTAAAGACCAATGCCAAATAGAAGTTATGACAAGAAAAGTTCCAAAGACTAAGGTAAAAGTCAGAAAAGGCAAGGGAAAAAAGTCAAAACTTTTACATGAAGGTTCAAAGACAAATATTCTAGGGGAAAAAGTTACAAAATCTATTAGAAAGTTTAGAACAAAAGTTATGATGGCAAAGTTTGCGAAGATTTGGGTCTTCAAAAAAAATGTTATGATAAGTTCAGAACAAAAGTCGTAAACAAAAGTTATAAAAGGTTAGGTATTTTAAAGTCTTCAATACAAAAGTCACAAAAGTAATTTTCATAGAGACTAAGACTTAGGTCATCGAAAGTCAGAACTTTTGTACATCAAAGTTGTGAAGAAGTAAAGTCATAAAGAAGAAAAGAAGAAAATGATCGTGTTAACTTGCACAATAATTATGTCATAAATTTTGTGCAAAAGTTTAAGGCATAAGTCACAAATGTCAAGGCCTGAATGAAAATCATGAAAAAAAAAGATCTGAAGTCTTGGGTCTTCAGAATGACATCGCAATAAAAGTTGTAAATACCTATAGCTGAATAAGATGCATAAAAAGCTGAGGAGAAATGTGTGGAAGTAGTAAATCCAAAAGGTAAAGTGTTCAAGAGGACATGAAGAGGTCATGTGGATTTAAATATATTAAAGGTGAGCTACAAAGCTAAATCTCATAGATGTCAACAAGCCGCCAAATGGAAAAATGAGAGCCTATAGAAGTAAAGCCAATAAAACATCAAAGGAAAAGGAAAAGGAAAAGAAAAAAATTGTTGAAACGAAGACATGTGGTAGTGATGATGTCATCAGTGTACCACCTAATTTTATGGCTCATCTGGATATTAAAAGACATGAATATGACTAGCATATTAGAGATCATGACCAGATCATGCAGGATAATGAGGGTCTTAATGATAAGCATGGGCATACATTCACTTTTGATAGAGACCTTGAATGTTTCCCCAATCATTATTAAAATTTGTAACTACCCCAATAGTGGGTGAGACTAAGTAAATATCATGAGCTCTTTAATTACATATATAAGTAGGAAAAATTATCATTGTAAGGGTTGACATTTATAGTCACAATAATGCTACCAAAATTTTCCCTCCAAGATCCCTTTACCACTTGAGCCTTGAAACTAATGAGAATTGAGTTTGTCTTTCTTCATGATTCTTTAATTTTCTATGTATTTTTGATTTGTTGATCTTTGTCTATGGGTAATTCTCCTTCCTCTCATTGTTTTCTATCCCTCATCACCTTTGTGCCAAACTTGGCTCTCTCTTATAGGTAGTATGTTGTGTGCATATAGGTCTATGAAATAACTATATATGGACCATTTTATGTCCCTCTTAGTGTCATATCATGTCATGCACCATCATATGAATTACTTATGCAATTGAAGTGTCCATTGTGGAGATTATGTAATGTCTTCTCATTTTCTATAGTTGTAGTGTGTTCAAAACATGTATATGTGCTCTTTCTAGTCTTAGTGCATCATATTTTACATTTAATCAACCCCCTCTCTCCCTTTTCTCCTCAATATATTTTAGATTTATAATTATCAATAAATTTTATTTTATCTCTTTTAGACTTACATGTTAATCCTAAATCAGATACATTTAGATTAAAAGGAAGTTGTCCTTATCCAAAGGTTCATTCCAAGGAGTGAAAGAGTCCCACACCTTGGGGGATGATCCCATTATCTCACTAAACCATCTTCCAATTTAGCAGGTGTATGATTATAGAGATAACAAGACCTTAGATAAGACCAGGCCTTCCTCACAAACACTTGTTCATCTATATCTTTTTTATTCAAACATGTTTTCCTCTTTTGATTCTTTGGTTTTAATTGCATACCTTTTGGGTCTTTTTAGTTACGCCTCTTGGATTTTTAGTTTGCAGGTTACATTATAAGACTTTGGATAAGACCAATTATTCATCAAAAACACTCATAAATTAATCTTATAGATTATTTTTTGATCCCAACCTTAGATAGGTGTCTTCCCTAAAATATAAGTCAATAGTTGAGAGTAGTGTTTTCCCTCACTTCAAATCAGTTATATCCTTTTATGGTAAAATTATAGTAGTCTATCTTCGTGTCTCTATTCACATTATAATATTTCTCAAGATGATGATTCATGCCTACATGTCATTGTATCATTTTCTCTTATACATTTTTTGAACTTGGGGAAACCCAATTGCTTTATGATCAATTCCATCATTCCTTATTACTCACATCACTTTGGACTCATCAAGGTCAGTTTTGATATTGCATCCCTTTCTAATGTACAAGTCTAGGAGACTTAAACACTAAGGTCTTAAGGTCCTCTTATCTAGCCACTAAGTGTAAGCTCTCTTATGATAGTCATATTTAACACCCATGTTTGGATTTATAAATCCTTATGGAGGAGGAATAATCCAAAAGAGTTGAAAGCCATATCATAAAAAAAGGTAATGATTAAAAGGCAAATTATATCTTAAAAATCATATCACACTAAAAGACATGATATTTATGTGGTACATCTCCTATCTTAGTTTTTTATGCCTCAAAATCTCTCTCTATTAGTGAATAACTTCCTATGGGAAGCTTTACAGATGTGGGGTTGAATTACAATCTGTAAAGCAACCCCTAGGATTTTATAAGCTAGCTCTTTGTGTTAGTCAGGTATGAAAAGGGTAAGAAGGGAATGTAAATAAAATTGAAGTAAATCTAATTAAGGTGATGTGTTGAGATTTGTAGTGTATCTATTCTTAAAATTTCATAAAGTAACTTGAACCTTTGAAACACTACAGATAATTTAAAAGAGCATATGCATGATTTAATGCCTACAACATAAACAAAAGCCCATACTATAGAAGTAGAAAATAGAAATAATAAACAATAATATATTCCATTTAATTTTACATATAACACCACATCCTCTTCATTTTTAGATGGAGAATAAAATATAAAAGGACCAAAGGCACAATATACAATATATAATACTTCCTATGAGGGGCACCTGCTAAGGTTATGAAAATGAAAAAATAATGATTATTTTTAATCCTTTTTAAAAGTAAATTATTATAATGGTTTCCCTATGATGAAAAGTGAAAAAAAACTAGTATCTAATTGTCTCCCCCCAGAAAAAGAAAAGAGCCCTAAATATATAGGCATGACAGCCTCACAAGGAAGTGACACGTAAAACCTAGCACTTGCACTCATGATGAGGTCATTACAATTGATTGAGGAGCTCTAGTTCATGAATGTAGTTGGTTCCCAAATCTTAGATATGGAAAAACCTCTATGCTTCATGATTCCCACAATGCTTAGAAGAAGCATCATGGTGATGCATGTCTACCTATGAAACTACCTCTAGAATTTTGTTATAAATGGGGCCCACTCCCTTTGACCAATTGTGTTACTTGAAGATCTAATAGGAAAAAATTTGCTCTCAAAAAGTGTTGGGATGATGTTTGTCTCCTTTGAAACCTTTTATCACTTTTTAATTGGTAGTATGTGGATCCACCACATGGTAAGTTGGTATTTCTCCTAGGGAAGTTAATAACTCCTTTTCAAGGAATGAGTGCAAGGGTACTACATGGAAAGTTCTCTTCCTTTTTGGTATAATTTCAAAGTGGGTCCCACCCATTATTCCATTAGCCAATGACAATACTTTAAATTTTGATTAAAAAAACATGCCTTAGATAAGTGTTGTGATGTCACGTGTCGATTTGGTGCTACTCCTGGGTAAGTTATGAACTTTGTTGTGAAGAATGAGTACCAAGGTGCCATATGGTAGTTGTAGAAGGAGTTGAGACTTAGCCAAAATAAACAAAGGGAACCTAGGAAAGAGGAGGAAAATGCACCATCCACCAAACTCACCAAAAATGTTCATGATAAAAGGCTAACTGTCCCAAAACTTCAAAATGTGGATTAAAATCCATAGTTTCTAGTGACTTACAATGAAGTCTACCTATGAATGGAAGAATCTAATTTTTTAGGTTTTTCAAACCAGTCAAAGCAAAACTATAAAAAGGGATAGCCTCTAAACTTGAAACTTATGAAGAGTAGCCTTCAAAGTCATCCACTCTACCTCTTTCAGCGAAGTCTTCTTTTTTAGAGCCTCAAAGGCTATGTCCAAATCAATGATCTCCTTGAAAGAGATGCTTCTCAAACCTTGAACTACCACTAGCATTTTAAACTCTAGCTAGGTGAGAGTTTGAAAAATGGTCTCTACCTTAGAGATGCTTGGCACTTGACCAAGAGCCATAAAGATGGTCTAGTCATTCTACTTTTTGATCAATAGCTCTTTTATTTTCTTCTTTGAAAGGACTATGTTGTGTGTGAAAAATAGGGAAGGGAGTCCCAAATGGACCAATTGCTTAATGTACCCCTTCATATCCCAAACCACTTTCTCTAAACCATCCAAAAATTACTTGTATTTTGATGCTCCCTTATTACAACTCAAGAACTCCTTCACCTTCACCTTTTTTTGATATATCAGCCACCCTTACTACTTAGAGTATTTTGTATGAAGCACTATATAGTTTTTGGACCAAAAGCTATGAATCTTAAACTTTTGGGGACAAAAAGGCAAGGATTTATTCCATGGATGTACTTACCTATGTGCTTAGTTATTGTGAGTAGATAATGAACCCAAGCACTAGCTTCAAGTTTGTGACCACATTATTTATTCTCTCTTAATAGGATACATATAGTTATTGGACCATGGGGAGGATCCCTGTAGTTTCAGAGTGAGCAATGATGTCATTCTTTAGTTACTAGATTTCCCGGTCTTTGGCCAAGGATTCTTAATACAATTATTACTAAAAATTTTGTTTCACACTTATAGATTCCAAGAGACTCTTATGGGTCTACACAAGCTCCATTTCCTTTTCATGTAGTTTATTTTCTATAGCTTACTTCTCCTTCATTAGGCCATCTATTTTGGCCTTTAGCTCTGTAACTTGGACCCACAACTAAGCTATTTTACTAGATTCTACTTGGAAGCTCTCAGTGGTGATGTTAATCTAAAGGTCAGACCTCATCTTGGTGAGATCCACATCTTTGGCTTTGGCCTCTGTGTTCAAGTGATCAATAGTAGCTTTGACTCTTGAGAGTTCTTGCTCTTTCTTTTTCAACTAGTGGCATGCCTTGAGATAGTCCATGGTGATGGACTTATAGGTTTCCTTCATCAACTTGACCCTATCATTTAGCCTAACCTAGATGAGGTTAATTTTAATGGTGTGTATCGAATAATCCCCTAACTGCATATGTTCTTGGGGATTGATTACTTATGGTACCATATGTGCAATCATTAGGGATTGTTGTATAGGGTCAAAAAAGGATCACATATGAGGTACCATTTGGGCCTTATCCATCTTTCCTCTTCTCTTTTTTTTCTCAAGCCTCTCAAGCTTTCCTTGTAGTCTCTAAATATTGGTAGAATTTTTCTTGTGACTGAATCATTTCCACTATGAAGGTGGATCCTTGTGGTATCTTGAAAGGAATAGTCACTTGTTGCTATGAAGTAGTCTACTACTTATTATCTTAGAGATGAGAGGGTGAAAGGTTAGGGTAGAAGGAGAGAAAGGTAGGAGGCCACAGGGAGGGGTGGAAGGTAATTATGCCATGATGTATGTATATGTGGTGGATGAAGGTGGAGGAGTGAAGAGTAGTGTAAGTGAGGTGATTGACTAGGTAGAGGAAGGTGGTGCAAGTTCAGTGAAAATGGTAAAAGGTGAAGAAGAAGTGAAGAATTAAGAAGTGGATAAGAATGGTTAGGTAAAATGCACCTTCTTTTATTTAGGTTTGGGAGGAGGGGTTTAATCTTGTGCTTTGATGTTAGGCTAAGTTGATTGTACTTAGGGCTTCCCCAGAGCGACCTGTAACTACTATTGGGGAGTTGTGTATAGAGGAGAGGGCCAAGTAACAGGTCTCTAAATCATGAAAACTTCCTCCTATTTTTTAGAGGGCATTTCCTCTTCTTCTTCTTTGACAAAAACCTCTTCCTCTACCCAATCTTTGTCCTCATGGTGTTCATCCCTAAGGTTTTTGAATTGCTCATCGGATTCTAGATCTTCAAAGCTTAACTTTTGTTGGTCGATTTCTTGCCTATATTTCCAATATGCATCCTATTTATCCTTGCTCTGTCCCCTCTAGATAAGTTATTCCCTTAGACCCTTTGTTATGTTTTTTATGGGATCAAAATCCTAGATTGGTTTATAAAAAGACTCCCACAGCTTATAGGTGTCTGAAGGGATCTTGGACAGATCAACATAGTTCTTAATGTTATCCTCCATTGGTGACCTTCACTCTTTGAAGTATGGTTAGGGCTCATGTTTAAGGGGGATAGCGGTCTTCAAAGTGGCTATATGTCCAATCAGGTTGTAGTTCCATTGGTCATTGATTTTGTCTAGTCCAAGCTCTATTATTTTTAGCATAATTAGGCATTCTTGTGACCTCTTCATCACTATAATGCCTCCCCTTGAAAATGGGACTTCATATAGGGCCTTCTTCTGACCCATCCCATACACTAAGTCTATCACATCAATTTAGTGAGCCAATTCTAGGGCTAAGGTTCTATTTGTACGCATTTATGAGAGCTAGAATGGCTCCTCCTTAAACCTATGAACCTTAATAAATGTGAAATGGGATTTAAAGAACCAATAAACCAAAATTTTGTAGTTAGTGAGCCATTATTTCTAGTGGTCCATCATTCTAAAAGTGATGGCCTCCTAACTGAGGTCAATGAGGAATAGAGACAGAAAGCACTATACAAACTCATGATAATCTTGTGTGACCAAAATAATGGGGGTCTACATAGAGATGGGGATGTTGGACATAGTCTCTTGGTGTCTTAATAATGTCATGGTTTTCGTTGATGTCAAGCTTGGTCATGATTCATAGTTCATTAATGTAAAAGTGATCAGATTGATGTTTTGGATAGTGTTTCACTTAGTGAGTCAATTGATGGATGATTTGATGGTATAGATATGTTGTAGAGACTCTATGGGATCTTATGAGTGCTTAGAATTCTTATATAAGTGAAAAAAATTCATCAAAATACTCATATGAATGTCTAAGCTCAAGTAGTCATCTTGATAAATAAAGCCAAGTGAGAATATTGATGACATCATATTTCACACATGTGAAGGTTAAAATATTAGCTTGATATATGGATAGATTTCACTATGTGAATATACCATATGATTAAAATTTTAGGTCATGAAGCTTTGTGTATCAAAATTTATTAAGGTATAAATTTTTCTTCTCAGGCAAAGTTTACTAAGTTCTCATACTTAGCCAAATTTGTATTATCAAAGATCTATGATGAGCATTTAATTAGATCATAAATATAATGATAAGTGTTTAATCTGACTAGATAAAGATCCAATGGCATGGTTAAAATTCAAATAGTCAAGATGTCATGTTCTGGTGACATGTTTCATAATCATGGAGTTTAAGCAGTAGATCTAATGATGAGTGTGAAACCTATCAGATAGAGATCAAAAATGAGTGTGTAATCATGTAGACTATGATCTAATGGAGAATATTGAGTCAAATAGTCAAGATAGAATGTGGGTCTACCAATTAGTATAAGTTCATTAGATTCAAATAGTTAATGTGCTCAGAAGGCACATGGAGCTACCAAGTGGAAGAAGTTGATTAGTGACTGATTGCAGGATGCATAGAAGGCACGTAGAGCTACCAAGTAGCATAATTATGGAAGCTCTGATAGAAGATCAATGGTGAATATTTCAAGGTAAATACTAGGCTACTCCTAAGGAGATAAAAGGTGAATATTTTTTCAAATTTGATAGGGAACATGAGATGAGTTCAAAGTGTTTGATGTTTAATGTTTACACAATGACCCTTGACATTTGAATTTAATGAAGAAAAAATCAGTGCTCAGTATTTTGATTATATCTTTTGATCTAGGATGAATTTGAAGTTGATATAAAAATAAAAATTTAAGGTGCATCTAGATTAATGAGTTATAATTTTTTGAATATTTTTATAGTCAAAGATATTGAACTTCAAATTTGGCTATGTGTTTGACCATGTTTTGTAAGTGACCAAAGAAGGATAATTGAGTTGTTCTTGATAGTGTCTTGATGTTTCAATATGAAATAAATATTGGAGAATGTTTAATAATCCATGAGGACTATCTATATGGATTGTGAAGGTTTGACCAATCCATCTTCAATATGAACAAAGGCTTTGAAGTTGACTGTGTTTATTGAATATACTAGTAGTTTGAGTGACCATCATGTAGAGGTAAGTTGAATGTGTTATGAGTAGCATTTAAGAACAAAATGAGCATGGATATGTTCTAAAAGTATCTAAGGATTATTATAAGGAATTAGTTTTCATATTTTTTCCCTAATCAGATATGGAGAGTTAAAATAGTATAACTATATTTTGATTATGTGTGACCAATCTCAATGGTCATTTTGAGAGATTTGAATTGAGTGATTAAACCCTATGTTGAAGTATGTAAAGCCCATGAAGGTGTATCTGAGGTCCTAAATGGTTCACCCATATGATCGAATCATATGGATATGTGAAATATTTGAGTATTTGCTTCAGAACTTTGAGAGTATGTTTTTTGTGTATGAAGACCTAAAGAGTAGGGGACCTAATTGGTAGGTTCAAGTGTTGAGTTGGTGCACCATTTGGCATGTACCCCTATGAATTTAATTATAGTGATATTTTAAATATATTAGATGTTTTTGAAGCATTGGTAAAGGATGAAGGTGGTCCAAGTAATCTCACATGTAACATGTGAGTATGAAGGCCTAATTATTTTAGGTCTCACCAAGACCTAATGGTGGTTTGGGGCTAATGAGGTAATGACCAACATATGAAGTGTGTGGTTATTACATGTAACATGTATGACAACCTCTTTAAAAGGTATAAAAAATATGTAAACCATCTTGGCCGACCAAGATGGGTTAAAGGAAGAGAGTGGTATAAGTGCAAGGTCTTATTGGACTAATTATGCTAGTTATGGCTGTGTAGATTCAAGTGAAGGAGAAAACCTCTAAAAGAGAAGGTACAAGTTATTAAGAACCATCAGAGAGACAATAAGATCAATAATGTTTATATGTTCAAGTTGATGTAGGTGGATACATAGGTCATTGGACCTAATGAGCCCAAAAGAGGCAGATTAAGTGAGTGAGCCCTTGAGACTATTTGGGTGAAAGGGTGAAGGTGAAGAGTGCAAATAAAAGTGGTCATAATCAGTTAAAAAGAAATAATAGGTGTTTAAGATTATTTTTTCAAGGTATCTAAGTGGGTGCTTAGTTATCTAGTGGGTTAGTTCTTCCTTGCAAGGTAAATCTTGCTAAAGGCATAGTTATTGTGGGTACTCAGCTAAATAGGGATAGTAGTTTCTTGTGAGATTGGTGTCTCACTAAACTAAGGGATGGGTGGTCATTGATCAGTTTGGTATTGGTTTAAATATTGTATCTTATTTTATAAGACTATAGTCCATCTTATAGGGTTTAGTGGGATTTATCCTTGAAGAGGGTTCCTCACATATATGATGTGTTCATGTGATGTATGCTCTTACATGCTTTGGATGCATGTAATTTCATGTTTATGTATGTTGAATGATTAAGAGTTGGCAATTGAATTTGATTATCTAGCATCACTAATTTACCCACCCCCCTCTCAGTGATTGTACCTCTAATAATTGGTATCAGAGCAGGACCTTCTTTGCAAGTTTAACCACTTGAAGGTGATCCAAGGTACAATATGGCAAGCAATTGAAGAAAGAGAATCAAGAATTAAAGGCTCAAGTGGAGGTTACTTATGCATGTCTAAGATCAAGTGAAGAAAATTTTAATCATCTTAAGGCACTTTTTTGAAAAGTACAGAGGTAAGTTGAGTGATTATGATCAGAATAAGATAATGGCTTCAAGTTGTAAGGATACTAAGGATAAGTGTATCAAGCTCAATAAGGAACTAGAATCTTTGAAAGCAATCTCAAGATCAAAAGATGATAAAGATAATATCAACATTATTGAGGATCAATTAAGGGTTACAAAGATAAATTTGAGTTCAAAAGAGGAAGAATGCAGACATCTCAAGACTCAGTTAGAAGAGACAAATGCCAAGTTGAGTTCAAATCAAGGTGACAATGATGAGTTGAAATCCAATCTTGATTTTATAAATATTATTGAAGATCAAGCACGTATATTGAAGGATGACATGGCTAAAGAAGCTAAGAGGGATTTGAAAACTATCCAAATTCTCAAAATTCAGTTAGAGGCTACTAGGTCAAGTGTGAGAACTAAAGAGGATGAGAGCATTTAATTGAAAACCAAGCTAGATTTATTTAAGTATAAGCATGAGAAATTTATTGTCAAGGTAAACGAGGCTAAGAAAGATCAAGAGAGATTAGCTCAAGACAAAAAGGATACAAGCACCAAGTGTAACATGAGAAGACCTATCAGGTAACCAAACACTATAAGGTATGAAATTTTATTTCATGGTCACTGCTTTGCATGTAAGATTTTTGGTCATAAGGTCAGAAACTATAGAAGAACAAACAACTGGTCAGCTAGAGGTATGGATAATGTAGTCTACTATAATTATCATGATATGGGACATATTGATAGATTTTGCCCTAGAATTCATGGGAAAAGACTAACTCAGGTATGGATACCTAATGCAATCAAACTTGAGCATAATGAACCTAAGAGACAAGATGGTATGTTTATTGAGATTCATAATATTTATCAAGCAAAAGGTATGAATAATGTTATTTGTTTCTATTGTCATAGTGTTGGTCATATTAAAAGATTTTGTAAAAGCAAGCTCTCAAGTCATAAGAAGGTGCATGGAAATCCTAGAGTGCTCAATAAAGGTCAATCCTTGGTATAGAAACCTAAGGAAGTGAAAACCAAAAAAACTAATTCAAAGAAGAATCAGATATGAAGAAGGTTTAGGAATGCCAAGATAATGTCTCATCTATCCAAATATAAAAAGAGAATCAAAAGTTAATTCAATTCAAGCTCAAGGAAAATACAAAAGTGCTATTTGAGGCTAGTTATGAAGTGTATATGGATCCAAGAGAACTTTTTGTTTGTTGAGTAAGTTTTATGCAAAGAATATCAGTTGTCAATGCCTAGTGATGAGGTTCTTTCTTCAGATGAAAATGTATGTCATGAATATTTGTTGTCTCCATGTATTTTCAATTAATTATTAAAAGAAAAAGAGAATATTGTAGTGGATGATAATGTTGCTTATCTTAAACCTAAGAAGAAGAAGAAGAAGAAGAACTATCAGTATCAAATGACCAAGGAGGAGGAATATGAGAAGTTGTGGGAAACTCCTTCTTTCACATTGTTCTAGGACATTATGGGTTAGGGTGTCTCTATTTAAGCTTCAAGGAGACACTTGACAATAAGAGGAAGCATGTTGGATCCTAGTTGAGCTTTTGTTGATCATAATAATATGTGTTGGTTTACTTTGGAAGGACATGATAAGATATTTTTAGAAATAGTGATCCTAAAGTCAAAAGTTTTGATCAAATGTAAAGGATGGTCTAGTTGGTCAAATGGTGAATAATGAATATGTTGGTTCTAAAGGTATGTTGGAAGATAATGGAGGTTTTCAAGTTTATGATCAAGGATGGTGAGTTATCAAAATATTCTATTGCATAGAAGGTATGTTGATCTTCTCCAAATGTGCTCAAGGTGTGTTCATGGTTTTTGGTCATAAAGGTAAGAACTTGTCAATTGCTTAAATTGATTGATCAAATAATAAATATCTAAGACAAGGTTGATATAAAGTATGAGGATACTATGTTGTCATATATTTAATGTCATGGAGGTCATAGTGTTTTGAAGATAATATGTTTCCATAATATTTTTGACTGAAGTGTGGATAGTGTTGAAGTGTTGTTGGCAGACCTAGTTTGTTGAGAGGACTTGCTCAAGATGTCATGATCTAGGTGAAGCATAGAGTTAGGGGGAGCTAACTAAAATATAATGAAATACTTGAAGAAGATGTGCATGATGTGAAGGGAAGCATATGTGAATATGCTTCAGTCATGATAGAAGTGTGAATATGTTTGCTACAATTGTGAATTCAAGAAGTTTTATATGATGAATTGATCAAACTAAGTCATATATTTTGACAAGGTGTTGAATCTTCATGCATGAGTAAAGAGATATTACGAGTTCTATAGGTAGACAGGTCCAATGATTAGAAAATCCCAAGCTCATATTGGTGTATGTCAAAGAATAGATGACATGAGATGGATCTTGATGTTATGGGGAGATTTTTAAGCTCTATGAGAAGTTTGTCAGGTCTAAGGATCAAAGAAGTCCAAGTTTAGATTGGTGCATATCAAAGGGAGAGAAATTAATTCATATGCTTAAAAGTATATAAGTATCTTGAGTATCTTAAATATTATTTGAATGCATACATAATGTTGAAGAATGATTGTTGGCATGTTGAGGAAGAGACCCTTTGTTATTAATGTCAAAGGGGGAGAAAGATCATAATGAAGGAGTTAAAATGAATAAACAGTCATTCTGAGGGTGTTTTACCATCAATGACAAAGAGGAATATTTTTGGACATAGTCTCTTAGTATCCTAATAGTTTCATGGTTGTCATTGATGTCAAGTTTAGTCACAATTCATAGTGCATTAATGATAAAGTGATCATATTAATGTTTTAGACAGTGTTTGACTTAGTGAGGTAATTGATGGATGATATTGATGGTATGAACATGTTGTAGAGACTCTATGGGATGTTATCAGTTCTTATAATACTTATGGAAGTGAATGGAATTCATCAGAACACTCATATCAATATCTAAGGTCAAGAAATCATCTTGATAGATAATGATGAGTGAGCAAATTGATGACATCATATTTCAAACGTATGAAAGTTTCAAGAAAATATTAATATATGGATAAATTCCCCTACTGAGGAGATAATACTATTCAAATTTTAGGTTATGAGGTTGCATGTATCAAAATTTATTAAGGTGCATATTTGACTTCACAGGCAAAGTTCACTAAGCTCCCATACTTGGCCAAATTTGCATTATCAAAGACCTGCGATGAGTGTTTAATTGTATCATAGATTTAATGACAAGTGTTTAATCTAACCAAATAAACATCTAATGGCATGGTTTAAATTCAAATAGTCAAGAATGCACATGCTAGTGACATGTCACAATCACAAAGTTTGAGCATCGGATATAATGGCAAGTGTGAAACCTATCACATAAAGATCAATAATGAGTGTGTGATCATGAAGATTATGATCCAACGGAGCATACTGAGTCAAATATTCATGATTGCATGTAGGGATTCCAAGTAGTGGAATTTCATTGGAGTCAAATAGTCAATGTGATTAGAAGGCATGCAGATCTACCAAGTAGCAAAATTTCATTGATGACTGGTTGTAGGGTGCACAGAAGGCACATAAAGCTACCAAGTGACACAATCATGGAAGCTCTAATCAAAGATAAATGATGAGAGTTCCAAGGTAAATACTAGGCTAATACCAAGGATATTGATGGTGTGTATTTTTCCAATGTTGTTATGGAGCATGAGATGAGGTCAAAGTGTCTAATGTTTAATGTTTACACAATGACCGCTGGCATTTGAATTTAACAAAGAAAAAACCAGTGCTCAATATTTTGTTTATATATTCTGATCTAGGACAAATTTTAAGGTGATGTAAAAAGAAAATTTGAATATAAATTAAATTCTCATCCATATGAATGAATTATAAGTTTTGAATGTTTGTACAATCAAATATATTGAGCTCCAAGGTTGACTATGTGTTTGACCATGTTCTGTAAGTGACCAAAGAAGGATAATTGAGTTGTTTTTTATAGTGTCTTGATGATTCAAGATGAATTAATTATTTTATAATGTTTTATACTCCATGAAGACTATTTTTATGGAATATAGAGGTTTTACCAATCCATCTTCAATATGAATAAAGGATTTAAAGTTGACTATTGATTGTGTTTATTAAATACACTAGCAATTTGAATGACCATTTTGTAGAGGTAAGTTGAAGGTGTTCTTAGAAAATTTGAAGAATAAAATGAGCATGGAGATGTTATATAAGTCTCTAAGTATTATGAGAAGGCATTGGTTGTCATATTTTTCCCTTGATTAGATATGAAGAGTCAAAATAGTATAATTGTATTTTAACTATGTGACTAGTCTGAGTGGTTATTTTGAGAGAGTTGAATTGAGTACTTAGATCTTATGTTAAAGTGTCCAAATAACATCAAGGTTTATTTGAGGTTATTAAGGGTTAATATATGTGATATAATCATATGTCTATGTAGAATATTTGAGTAGTTGTTTTAGAAGTTTGAGATTGTGTTTTCTATGTATGAAGGCCTAAAGAGCAAGTGACCTAATTGGTAGGTTCAAGTGTTGAGTTGGTGTTTTAGATGGAATGGACACATAGGAATTAATTAAAGGTATATTGAAAATATATTTGATATTTTTTAATCATTGGTAAAGGATTAATGTGGTCCAAGTAGTCTCACATGTAACGTGTGAGTATTAAGGCCTAATTGTTTTAGGTCTCACCAAGACCTAATAGTGGTTTGGGGCTAATGAGGTAATGACCAGCCTATGAAGTGTGTGTTTATCACATGTAACATATATGGGGACCTATTTAAAAGATATAATAAATATGTAAAGCATTTTGGCTGACCGCAATGGACTAAAGGAAGAGAGTGGTATAAGTACAAGGTATTATTGGACTAATTATGCTAGTTGTGGCTGTGTGGATTCAAGTGAAGGAGAGAACCTTTGAAAGAGAAGATATATGTCATTAAAGACCATTAGATAGAAAATAAGATATTTCATGTTTATCTGATTAAGCTGGTGTAAGTGGATATATAATTCATTAGATCTAATGAGCCTAGAAGAGGTAGATTGAGTGAGTGAGCCCTTGAGACTATTTAGGTGAAAGAGTGAAGGTGATGAGTGAAACAAAAAGTAGTCATCATCAATTAAAGAGTATAAATATGTGTTTAAGATGATTTTTTCAAGGTAGTTGAGTGGGTGCTTGGTTGTCTAGGGGGTCAGTTCCTCCTTGCAAGGCAAATCTTGGTAAAGGTCTAGTTGTTGTGGGTGCTCAGCTAGACAAGGGTAGTATTTCCTTATGAGATTGGTGTCTCACTAAACTAAGGGATGGGTATTCCTTGATCAATTGGTTCTAGTCTAAATATTATATCTTATTTTATCTTGTAGGGTTCAGTGGATTTTATCCTCTAAGAAGCTTTTCCACATATATGATGTGTTCATGTGATATATGCTCTTGTATGCTTTAGATGTATTGATTTCATGTTTATATTACTTGATCAAGTTGATGTCTGCTAAATGATTAAGAGTTAAGAATTGAATTAGACTATCTAGCATTGTTGATTCACTCCCCTCTCTTAATGAGCATACCTCTAATGGGGGATCACCATGTGAGGATACGTGCTCATCTTAGTTACATTGATTGTGAAGTACAACGAGAAGAACCAAGATCTTTGGTATAAGATCAGGTGGAGGAAAGATGAATACCTAAAGGTATTTCAAGATAAGAATTTTCTAGTTGATTATGAATAGCATCAATGGTGGCATTTACAAAGTCCATTTTATAAGCTTTCTCCTTTCTTATCATCTTCAAGTGGAAGATTGCACCTAATTGGAAATTGTGGAAATTGTGAACGTTGGCATCTAAGTTCATTCCAAAAATGAATGCCAATATAGAAAGGACATATTTCATGTCTTATGCCATAAATCTCAAGAGAGAAATGGGTAGATGAGGCACCTCCATTTAATTACTACAAAGAGCTAAGTTGATGAACTTCTTATTATGGACATGAGTGTCTATAGGCTTTCTATGTCATAGATGTATGTGCCTAGGTCACTAGGCAGTCAAAGCATCTCCCTCACTACATCAACACTAATGTCCAATTTTAGGTGGTGGCCTACAATAATGATGGTATTGGCATCATATCTCTCTATTCATATAGAAGTTATTTTTGGGCATGGGTGCACAAGAGGCACCATATACTAAGCTAGGGTAGAGCTCCATATCCTATAGCTAAATTACTCAAAGTTGTTGTTTTATACCTTTTTGAGCATGTAGGAATAGGTACCCTCCCTCATATTCTTTGTGTTCTTTGTCAATTTGGGATCACATATCTCATATGCAAAGTATAGGACCAATGTAGGGTCCCTACAATGCCCCTTTGCGATGCTCTTGACATTTGGCACAATGAGCTTCAGTTGTGCAAATGTGAAAGCATATGATTTACTTCCTGAAAGATTTGGAGGAAGGTCCCCATGACCACCAGACCCATGGATTATTTGATTGTTTGGGTTTCCACTACTAGACAAGGATCCAAAAGTCTCCATCTTATAATTAAATAATCCTCTCTCAACTTTGAGGAAAACACTATATATTAGCTCTTGCTCTCAATTTTGTACATAATATTTGTTGGATTTATCAGGAAAGAGGTATTTATAAGACAATACTTTGAGTGTGATCATCATACAGCTCGTTTTTAATTTGGGCACCCCATAAATCTTAAGGGTGTTACACACACTTGAAGAATGTCTCACAAGAGATTTACAGTGATCCTCATGGAAGATTGTGCAATTGGGAGCATCTAACATTGATGGAAAGAGAAGTGGGGTAGATAATCATCTATCAGTGGATGATTCAAAAATTAGGGGATCCAAGGCATAGACACTTGGCAACAAGATGAACAACTGGAACTTATTTTGAAAGAAAGGGAAACAAACTAACAAAATAGAAACTAACTAAATATGTACAAGGAGAGCCAATAAGTCAATTGAAGTGCTTCAAGTGGATTCCATTTATAGGAATCTCAAAGGCATTACCTTCTTCATCCTCTAATTCAAATGAATTACCCTACCTATTACCAATAATGTAAAAAGGTCCCCTCAATAAGGAATCAAATTTTGCATGTTGGCCTAGCTTTGTATCCCTTTCATCATACCTTAGAGCCAAATCTCTTGGCTTGAATCCTGAGTCAAACACCATCTTGTCAAACAATCTCTTGACTTCTTACTGTCAGGTGACCTTAGCATCATTGGATTATTCTCTCACTTCCTAGAGGCTGAGCAATTTGACCAACCTGAATTCATTCACTTTGTTCTCTACTATTTCGATAGCTTTCAATAGCTGCAAAGTGGGAATCTCTATTGAAATGGGCATGACCAATTTTTTCCCATATACTATTTCATATGGGTATGTTTTCAAAATTTACTTGGGAGTAATTCAGTCAGCCCATAGAGCTATCTTCACATGATGATGCCACTCCCTTTGTCACTTGATGCCTATCCTCTTGATTAACCTTATGAGGTTCTTATTTATTGATTCAGTCAATCCATTTTTGTGTGAGTAGTAGTTGGATGGAGTCTTAAGGAAGATGTTATTTCAAATCATAAATTTTTAAATCTTTGAAACAAGGAGGGCCTTTGCATTGTTAGATATAATCATTTTAGGAGGGTCAAACCTTGTCACTAATTCTTCCAAGAAATTGAGGATCACATTTTTAGTTGTCTCCTTTAGTGGGGCTACTTAGATCCATCTTGTGAAGTAATCCATTGATGTAAGTATCCACTTATGGCCTATGTTATATATAGGATTTATCATCCCAATGAAATCCAAGCCCCACTACATGAAAGGTTCATCAATTACAATCAGATTCAATGGCATGGCCGAATTCTTTTGCTTTCCCATAAAAATTGAAATTGATGGCATTTTTTCACCACTTGACGACAATATAAAAACATGGTTGACTAGTAGTATCATGTGTGCATAAATTTGGTTGTGGTCATCTTTGCTGAGAAATGTTCACTTAGAGGGGTAAAGTGCTTATAATGTAGGATCTTCCTAGCTTGGTGGTTATCAACACATCAAAGTAATTCATTGTCAAAGTTCCTTTTGAAAAGGACTCCCTAGACTATCATATAATTAGCTACTAGCAATCTATAAAATATTCTATTATGCAGGGGGAGACCATCTAGATATCAACCAATTTGTATGAACCAGGTTCTATCATCAACCCATGACCCATCAGTTTCATATTGACTCACTAGACCCATCTATGATGCATCTTGTTCCTCTATCAAGGCATCTATGTATTGGGTTAGATACTCACAAATCCCTTTTCCTTGGATCACCTTCATTGGTCTAACCTCAATGTCATATTCTAGGATCTTAGTGATCTAATTGGCCCTCTTTTTTGTGATCTATCCATCCATTATGTACTCTCTATCTTGGGATGTGCCACATATATCATTATCTTTCTCCCTACCACTAGGTACCTAAACTTTTTGAGGCCTTTGATGGTGGTGAAAGCCTGCTTCTCAATGAAATTGTACTTCATCTCATACCCACACAAAGTTCTTAAATATAATGCAATAGGGTGCTCACCTTTCTCTTCTTTTTCTTTCTGAGTCAACATAGTTGCTAATCTATGTTCACTCCCATAAACATACATGATGAAATCTTTGGAGAAGTCAGGACTAAATAGAATGAGAGTGGTAGATATTGCTTCCTTAATCTTTTCAAATTCTTCCCTTCCTTCAGTAGTCCACTTAAAAGATTGGTCTTTCTTTAACATCAATGTGGTTGGCCTTACCAACCTCATGAATTCACATATGAATCGATTGATGAAATTGATCTTCCCTAAGAAAGATTGGATTCCTTTTTTATTAACTAGAAAAGTCAAGTCCTTGATGGCTTTCACTCTATTCAAGTCAATAGAGATGCCTTTTATGAATACCATGTATCTTAGTATCTTACCTTGTAGGACGTTGAAGATATATTTTTTGGATTTAAGGGATACCCTGAACTCTTGACATTTTTGAAAAAAAATCTCCAAATGATCAAAATGATCATATTTTTTCTTGGAGAACACATTAAGATCATCTAGATAGATGAAGATGATATTATTGATCATGCCCTTAAAGATATGTTCATGGCTCTCTAAAAGGTATCTCTTCTATTAGAGAGGCCAAAAGGTATTATTGCATAGGTGAAGGTCCCTCACTTCATAGTGAAAGTGGTTTTATGTTGATCATCTTCATTGACCCATACCTGGTTCTATCCTAAAAACCCATCTAGTAGAGAGAACATTTATGTACCCACTACCATCTAGAGGATATATTTTATTGAACGAAGGGGGTAATGATCTTTTAGAGATGCTTTGTTCAAGTCCCTGAAGTACATGCATAGCCTAATTTCTCAATTCTTATTTCTTACTAGAACTAGGTTGGATACCTAAGTTTAATGCTTGATTGGGTATATGATCCTTGAGTCAATAAATTTTCTTAATTCCTTAGCCATAATCAACTCAATCTTCAGATTTACTGGCATTTGCTTTTGATGGACTGGTTTGGATCCTTCAACTAGGTCTATGGTGTGCTAGATGACCTTGTGGTCATACCCATTCAAATCATCATAATTTTAGGCCATAACCCATTCATATTTGTTACATAAAGACACCAGCCACTCCTTATCTTTTTTGGAAACTTATTTCCCCACCTTAAATTTTATTCCTCCTCCTACATCAAGCTTGGAGTAATCACCTTTATCTTTGATAAACTTTCTTTTATCATTCCTTTCATCATCAAAATCGAATAGATTCTCCAAGGTGATCGGTCCCTTTATAAGTTTGTTGGACTGAAGTTTCATGGTTTGATCTTCATAGGCTTCTTTGATCTTTGGCTTCAACTATTTTGTAAACTTGCATGATTTTTGTAAAACCATGACAATTTGAGCATCATTATCAAATACTTTCTAGTTATGGTCATTATCCAATATAGAGAGTTTGATAATTACTTACACCACTTGTTCATTGGTCAATATCCAATCACCGAGTTAAATTGGGATTCAATTACTACCATTATATCAACCTAAGTGTTCTTAGACCTAGGGATGATTTGGATATTGAATGCTTCAAATTCTTTGATTAAATCCCATATCTAATGGTGGTAGGACCTCATGAAGATGTTCTTTATAGATGTGACTCCTCATACTTTCATTACCACTAGTTTGAAATATCCGAACACTTTTAACCACTTCACACCCATATGCTCAGCAAAGTTGAGGCCATAGATGAGTGCTTCATACTTAGCTTCATTACTCCTGTAGGAAATTAGAAGTGAAAGGCCCTAAGGGTCTTTTTTCCAAATGGAGTTGTCAATTAGATGCTAGCTCCAAATCTGATCTTGCATTTCACACCATTGAAATGCAGAGTCCAAAATTCAGACTCATTTTCTAGTTCTTTGATTTGGACCTCCTTCTTCATGATTTTGGAGATGACTTGATCTTCATCATGGATTACATAAGTTTTAAGGCCAGTGGAATCAAAGTTAATAAATGGATCATTATTGATGAACTCATTAATGAGTACTTCATCCTTCAAGCTCCTATCATCTTTCACTTTTTATTCCTCATTCCTTGAGCATTTCTACATAATACATCTCTTTTTTGGAGAAAGAAGTGTGCATGGCTTCAAAGTTCATTAAAACATCATCAGCTATGTGTTTTAGATGTAGTGACCCAGACAACACTTTCAATTTCAAGACATATTTGGTCCTTAGGATTAAGTGAGACCAATCCAAAGATAAGTATCTACCTATCTTGGTGGTGAAATCTCTTGACAAACATAACCCAGAGACTGATAGGATGTCAATTACCATAACTTTTTAGGAGACTGTGATATTGGGACAAGCATACAAAGTTAGGGGAAGATCTTTGATAATACCTATGATCTACACTTTTTCCCCATCTAATTGCATTACCCCTCTATTCAAAGGTTCATATTGAAGTTACAAAGCATCCTCAATCTACTTGGGCATCACTATGGTGTTGGCATTGGAATCAATCATAGAATTGTGTAATAGCTTTGCCCTCATAATAAGAGTTAAATAAAATGTGGTGGGTTTTGTTTTACTTACCCTTGCATTAGAGTTGATGAACATAGATGGTGCATGAGGTTGTGCACTACTGTTGGCTTCTTTTCTCTTGATTTTTGAAGGTTTTTTATCTAGCTTAGCTCATGCAAGATTTTCCTAGTCTTCTAATGCTTCTAGTGGCAAAGACTTATGCTTAGGGATAACCAAGACATCCCAAAGATAAAAATTGGTTGGGGTCATTTTTAGCTGCTCCACCATATTAAATGACCCTCATGGTGGGACCTCAGGGTTCTTTACCTTATTCTTTGTTATTTCACCCCACTTTTGATATGCCAAGGGTGATGGTTGGGGTGCTAAAAACTTTTAAAAATTCATTTTAGGCCATGTAAAGGCCTCTTAGGTCTCAGTTATTCTCTTCTTGGATCGCATGTAGTAATCTGATTGGACTTGTGGGGCCTTCAACTAATGGATCTCGCTTACATAAAATGCATCTTTGCCTTCCATCCAAGATAAAAGTGCATGATCTTAGGCTATCTCCTCTTCTTACTCCAAGGACATTCCTTGAATTTGTGCCATTAGGATGATGTTTTTAACACCTGGGGACTGGTATCCGTAAGGGGTTGTGTTAGGAGTGATTATTTATCTTCATTGATCGGTAATTTTTTGTTTTAGATTGTCTCTTAGGCAATTCTAGGGTTTATACATATTTTTACATGGGAAGCACCATGAATTTGAGTCATCCGCCAAGTTTTTTTGGCCAATGACCAATTATCTATTTGAGGTTGGTGGGACTACTTACAAAGGATATGAAATTGAGATGATTTGATTTTTAGGTCACCCCTAATGATTTAGTGCCTCATGATTCAGCCTTTGTCTTTCTTGATAGTGAATGTGAGGATACAACACCCTTCCATTTTGGTAATTCTGGTAAGGGGGCTTTGGTGGCATAGCCTACTACCTTTTGAGATTAATGATATCATTTGAAAAGTTTCGTAGGATGCTCTTCATATAATTTATTTTTATAGCTAGAACGGATGAAGAGGATGCACTCACTTGAGTGGGAAGATATACATACATGGAAGGAGATTATTGCAAGGTGCTTGGGACTTCCTCTTATGATGACATGGGTATTTCTAGGAACATGGGCATCAATGGCCATGAGGGGAGTTTCCCAACATCTATCAAATTATTCTATATTTTAACTACCAGGTCATATGCATCTGGCAATCTCCAGCCTCTAAGGGATTGAATCATAACCACTATGTCTAAGTTGAAGGCCTTAAGGTAGAAGAAGATGTCCATACTCGTAGGTGATCGAGCCTCTATCAAGATTTTTTGTTAGGTCTTATGGAATCGGGTATTGAAATCAATGATAACCTCTTATGGGGCTCTCTCAATAGTGATTAACTATTGTAGGAGGGATGATTGATCAGATTTATCATTAAATTGCTTGAAGAATTTATTGTCCAAGTCATCCTAAGTGGTGATAGAGTTAGGCAACAAGAACCAATACCAATTGAGAGCTCATCCTTTGAAAGAGGAAACTATTAGCCTTAAGGCCATGTTCTACTTTGTGACATAATGCACAGTGCAAACATTGATGACATCTTGAAGATGTCTCATTATGATTTTAAAACCCTCCCCTATGAACTTTGGGAGTGCCTTCAAGGCATTGGTGAGAATAGGATCCCATATTGTTGGGGCTACTAGAGGGGTGATTGGGATACCACTATTTCATTCCAAAAAGTTCCTTGGTGGTCATTGGATAGCCATCTAATGTGGTTGTTTTGTTTCACTAGACCCTACAGTTCTTTGGCGAGTTATAACTACTAGAGGTGTTAGTAGCAAGATTGGATTCTTATCTATTTGTGACCTTATGATGATCTTATGGCTCATAAACTCTAACTCTTAATCAAGTAGACTAGTAGTCAAGTCCCATTAAGCGTACCAAGAAAGAAAAACTATTGATGCCTAAAACTCTTACTATTGGCAAACAACTTCCTATGGGAAGCTTTACAGATGTGGGACTAAATTGCAATATGTAAAGTGACTTCCAATATTTTAGAAATTGGTTCTTCATATTAGTCAAGGATGAAAAGGGTAAGAAAGGAATGCAAATAAAATTAAAGTAAAAATAACTAAGGTGATGCACCAAGATTTGTAGTGTATGTATTCCTAAAATTTCATAATATAGCTTGAACATTTGAAATACTATAGACAATTTAAAAGATTGTATGCATGATTTAATGCTTGCAATATAAACAAAATCCCATACTATAGAAGCAAAAAATAGAAAAAAAAAATAGATTCCATTAAATTTAACATAAAACACCACATCCTCTTCATTGTTAGAAGGAGAATAAAATATAAAAAGCTCAAAGGCACAGTATACAATATTTAATCTTGCCCATGAGGGGCACCTGTTAAGGTTGTGAAAATGAAAAAATAATGACTACTACTATTCATATTTAAAATTAAACTGTTACAATGGTTTCCCTTTGATGAAAAAAAAAAACTATTATCTAATTATCTTCCCCCCCCCCCGATAAAATAAAATAGCCTTGAATATATAGGCATAGTGGGCTCATGAGGAAGCAATACCTAGAACTTAGCACATGCCCTCATGATGAGGCTATTGTAACTGATTAAGGAGCTCTAGCTCATGAGTGTAGTTATTTCTCAAATCCTAGATATGGCACAACCTCTATGCTTCATGATTCCCACAATGCTTAGAAGAAGCACTGTGGTGATACGTGTCTGCCTATGAAACTGCCTCTAAAATTTTGTTATAAATAGGTCCCACTTCCCTCAACCAATATTGCTACTCAAAGCTCTAACAAGAAAAACTTTATTCTTGAGGAGCATTGGGATGACACATGTCTCCTTCAAAACCTTTTATCAGAGCTACCACATGGCAAGTTGGTGCTACTCCAGGGAAAGTCAAGAATTCTTTTACAAAGAATGAGCATGGAGGAACCACTTGGAAGGTTTGATTCCTTTTTTTATAATTGCATAGTGGGTCCTACCCATTACTCCATTGGATAATGGTGGTACTTGAAGTTATGAAAAAAAGAAACCTACCTTGGATAAGCATCATGATGCCACGTGCTGATCTGGTGCTACTCCTAGGCAAGTCAAGAACATTTTTGTGAAGAATGAGTGCTAGGGTGACATGTGGTAGTAGTGGAAGGAGATGAGACTTAGCCAAAAATAAACAAAGGGAACCCAAGAAATAGGAGGCCAATACACCATCTGCCAAACTCATCAAGCATGTCCATGATTAAACGCTAACTACCCCAAAACTTCAAAATGTGGATTAAGATCTACATTAGTCAAAGCTCAAACTTTGCAGTTGGTCTCATGATAGATCCAAGGTTCATTAGGGTGTGGTAGGTCAGTAGATTTGGGTAGGAGGTCTCATTATATCATATTATCTTCTTATATTTTAGTACCACCTACTTTCTCACACAAGTATACAATCTTTATAGTAAACTGATAACTTTGTAAGTGGTCCTGAGGAGCAAGGAACACATTGTGGGCAGGGAGGATCATTTTACATTTCATTCATACTAGCCTTCATGGGATGATATTTATACTTCACTAGTTAGCCCAAACTTACGTTTCTAGGTAGGGTTTTTTAGGGCCATCAATATTAAAAACCCCTAGTCTTGCCAACTTAATTTGAGTATCTTGATTTTGGTAAAGATAATTTTTTCACCTTGGTGTCACCCTATTTCCCCCACCTCCCATTTCATTTCCCCCTTGATAGGTATGTTTTTTTTCTAAATTATTTCTTACTTTTATGCTTCCTCTTTCCCATCTCTTTAGACATAGTACAAATATAGCCATTTTAGTTTCTCCAAATTTAGAATAAAATTTGCATTTTTGAATTATTGTGATATGTTCTCTAGTTTATTTCATTATCTTTCCCAAATTTTTCTTAGAGTTTATGACCTTGAGTCTTTTATTTACCTTTTTACAGGCCATATAGTCATGTTTTTCCATTTTCATGATTTTCCACATCATTTTTTCATCTTTGTTTGAGTATGGCTTGTTACTTCTCTTACAACGATGTTGTTAGCATTTATCATGTCATGTTTTTCCATATTTATTCGAGTATGAATTTTTACTTATCCATTGATGTTGATATTATTATTCAATTCTATGTGTCCCTTATTTGATTGTGATTTCTACTTGTATTCCTTCAAACGCATTTTTAGGTTTTTTGGTCATAAGTAGCCTTGACTTTTCAGCTTACCAATTTTTCCCTTAGTCATTATTTATTTTTCTTAGTATTTTGGTTCTAACATAGACCTTTTCATCATGGCTTACTAATTTTACAATTGATTTGTTTACATTTGAGAGTTTTCCATTTACTTTGGCCTTCCTATGTTTTCTTGCATCACTCTTTAGCCTTGTATTCCTAGGGTTTGTCCAATGAAGTTATTGCACCCTCCATAATAAATGTTATGATTCTTTCCTAAATCCATTCAATGGTAAAGGTAAGTCAAGGTATGTATATGTTATTTTTAGTTATTCATTTTACCAGTATTTAATTTTAGTATTACATTTTAGTTAACTCAATTGTTGTATTACCATATTATTTCCTGAAGCACCATCCCATGTTACACTATTGTGACACGTGATGAGATTTAGGTGGCGAATATGTATATACATAATATTTTTCACTTTATCATTTAATAATGCTTTCTCTTGTATTAACCTATTGATATTCAATCTTCTTAAGTGCACACGTAAAAGGGTACACTAGGAAAGGGGTGGACATGTCTTTTGTGCTTTGCAAGAGATGTTTTTAATTATGGTAAAAGTGGGTTTTAAACATACATCCACCTCGATACAAAGTAAAAATAAGCTTTAACTAAAATCCATATTTATAAAATAAAGTTTGAACACAAAGCCACCATTACAAAAAACTATCAACAACAGAAAATTATCCAAAAATAGCAACCAAACATACTAAAAAACCTAACAACTAAGGTTCTTACAACCTTTCATAATATTAGCCTAGTTATTATTCATATTTTTAATCATTTTATCCATCATCTGAAGGGTTTGAGGATCCTAAGCCTCCTCACTAATTATTTTCTTCTTCTTGTACACTTTACCATGTTCAAGCATCTCAGTCTTCCTCTTTTCCACCATCCAAAGCCCCTCCATATTCTAGAGATAGTTATACATTGAAGTTATGTTAAACTCAATGATCATCCTGATATTATCCTTAAGCTGCTCATTTTAATGCTCCATTCTATTAACTTTATCAGTGAACTCTCCCATTTGCTCAAAAAACTCATTCCTTGTGCAATAAATTCCATCTTTTTTGTTCAAATTGGTCATTATTTCTTTAAGTCTGACATGTTCCCTCATAAACCAATGTAAGAAAGCCTTTTGAAAACCTATCTCATCTTCCATTTCTATAAATTTATTTTTAAGCGATGCCATAAGATCATAAAAATATTTATTCTTATCCTATTTTATAGAAACATCATTCCTACCTTCTTCTGAACCCTTCTACACACAAACCTCCTTATGTTTCTGGAAACCTCCCAACACGTCATGTAATTTTTCATCACCCAAAAAAAATTCATTCGCCTATAAATTACCTCCCTGATGGTTTTCAAACACTATCTCCATCTCTTTTGAATTTTTCCAACGTTCAAAAACATTATCAGTAAACCCCATCTCCATTTCCTCATTGTACAAATCAGTCATATCACCACATAGACCATCCATTTGAACCTTATTTAACTTTTTATTAGTGAGCTTTAACGGATATTTTTGGGTGTCAAAACCCCCTTACCCAACTTCTTTTTGGAATGAGGGATAACAAAGATAGGATTTATACCTTTAAAATACTTAAAAATAAGAAAAATCACTACCTTGTGGAGAGGATATGACCCTTTTCTATTATTTACATCAATCATAGAATTCTCCAAAGAGTGTAAAATATAAAATGGAAGGCTTATGGGAATATATCTCCTAAAATAATTTAAGATGGGAAAATGGTAATAATGAACCACTATGTAATGACCTTTAAAATTAACATACATTATTATTTATTTTGCCACTTCATCATACAGCTCTGAGAAATCCTCCTGAAGATATCCACCTTGGTACTTAGTGAGTTCTTCACCATCACTCAAAAATTTAGTGTTCTCATCTAGATGATCTGTACTAAACTTCATGTATTTGGTGTCTTCAGTTTTTAGACTCATGTCCTAAGTAATAAGCCCCTCTAAAATTTGCATTGTGACATCATTAATTTCTACCTTGTGATCATTCCAACTATCCACAAACTATCTAGAAAGATACTGGTCATACCCATCGATATTATCCATAAATGTAACAAGCCCACCAGTCTGTAGAATACCCCATACTTCGACATTATTTTTTATTCTCCCTAAAGATAAAGGCTCAACCCTATGCAAACCACCATCCATCATGTAACAATCCAAAATGAACCTATGAAAACCCAAATATAACTAGAAAAATAAGTCAACAAATGCCACAAAGAACATATGAATTAGACCCTTAGATAAATGGCCCCTATTCATCAACTGGGTATCATCATAATTACACATTACCCTACTTATCTCACACACAAAATGATTCACATCAATCATTTCCCCAAGTACCATATCAAGCACCCTACCACTCAAATAAAGAATAAAGTACCTCATTCTCACACAAGACCAAAAACAAACCATCATTAAGAGATATCATTAGAATGAAAATCACTACTCTCTCTCTCTCTCTCTCTCTCTCTCTCTCTCTCTCTCTCTCTCTCTCTCTCTCTCTCTCTCTCTCTCTCTCTCTCTCTCTCTCTCTCTCTCTCTCTCTCTCTCCATAATAACCTTAGATTTAAAGGGGAAAGACCCATATTTAAACCAGAATTTTAAGGAAGAAGGCCCTACCCCTTTATTAGAAAAATAATTGGCCAAACAATTACCCTCTCTATAAGTGTGTTGAAAAGAGATATCATGAAAATAACTTCCTAGCATCAAAATTTCTTCAATAATATAATTGATACTATGATTAGGCTTATTCCCATCCAATTATTCTACAAAGTAACATTATGAATCCAATTCACATGAAACTTACTTATAAAAATACCCCAAACTCTATAAAAAAAGAACAATCCACCATAAGATGTTGAACCGATTCACTCTCCATCTCATAGAGAAAACAACAGTCAACTAAAGGCAAACCTATTTTGCTTAAATTATCTAAGGTAAGAATCTTGTTTTGAAGACATAACCATAATAAAATGTTAATCTTAGGAATAATATCCTTATCCAAGACATTTAACCAAGGAAACTATTCTTCATTTTGTGGCAACAAAACTTCATAACTAGACTTAACACTGTAAATCCCATCTTCAAAATTATCCCATAATAAGTCATCTTATTTTAACATATTAATAATGTGAATACCCCTTAGTAATAGATTTATATCAAGAACTATATTTTTCACTTTCTCGACAACATTATCAATATAAAGATGTTTCCAAAGTTTCCTACCATTATGAACATGGATATAGTCCACCACCCTAACTCCAAAAAGATTTTTCATTTGATCACCAATACGTTGCCAAGGTTTGGATGCAATAAGTGGTTTATCTTATAACCAAGGATCTTCCCAAAACTTGATATAAATCATATTCTTGACCTTCCATCTACAACCATTCATAATAATAACCATATTTTCTATTAAAAAAATTATAGATAATAGAACCATTGCCGAACCCATCCTCATCAAGGACAATATTAGCAATTCTATTATTAATATATTTAACCTTAAAAATATTAATCCATAAAACTTCCTCCTTAATGAATCTCCAAACTATATTAGTAACCAATGCTTTATTCATCCAATTTATACTTCTTAAGCTAATACCTCCATGGCATTTAGGTAGGCATACCTTTTCTCAGGCCACCAATGGTAATCTTCACTTATCCTCAGTCCCAAACCATAGAAATATCTTTTTAATCCTTTCAATCTTATCAAATACAATTATAACAATCTTGAAAAGAGACATAAGAAAGATCAGAAGACTCTGCAAAACACTTTTACTTAAAATATCTTTACCAACTTGAGAGAGAAGTGCCCCCTTCCACCCAACATGTTTACTTTGAAATATTTCAATAAGAAAATTCCATTGTTGAATCGGTAATTTATCAACAAAAAGATCCATTCCCAAATACTTAGCAGGAAGACATCTAATTTAACATCCCAAAATGCATGTTATTTTTTGTTGTCTCAAAAGAGGAGTATTAAGAAAGAAAAGGAAACTCTTATCAAAATTAATTACCTATTTGGAAACCAATTCATAAGTCATGAAAACTTTCTTCAAATCCTTTGCTTCCTTTACTGAGGCAATATCAAAGATAATAGTGCCATCTACAAATTATTGATGAAGAGTAGCATCCACTTTATTAGCAGCCTTGAACCCCTTAAGATTACCATTACCAACAATGGTCCAAAGATTTCTACTTAAAGAATTAGCCATAATAACAAACAAAAATGGAGATAATAGATCTCCTTGTTTAATTCCTCTCTTCCTGCTTCCAAAGAAACCCACAAGTGCATCATTTATGAGAATAGAGAACATAGAGGTTGAGACACAAGTTTGAATCAAATTACAAACATGAGAATGAAAGCAAAATTTATGAAGTACTTTATCCAAGAATTGTCAATCCACCCTATCATAAGCCTTATTCATATCCAATTAAAAAACCATACTTGAAGTTTACTCTTATGCATAGAATGAATAGTTTTATGAACTGATATAAACCCATCATGAATTTATCTTCTAACAAACCTTGATTTTTAAACATAGTATTCCCTATTAAATGTTGGATCCTTATGCCAAAATCTTAGTAAATATCTTATAAATTGAGTTACACAGACTAATAGGCTAATCATCAAAGAAGACTGAAACATCATTCTTTTTAGGAATCAAAGAAATAAAGGTATTATTGAATTCATGTAAAAAATTCCCAAATCTAAAGAATTCATCAACTATAGTCACCACATCAAGATAAATAATAGGCTAGTAAATCTAAAAAAAATGCATTGGGAAGCCATCAGGACCTGGAGCCTTATGTTTGTTAACATGAAAACAACTACCTTAATTTCATCAACTAATAGAAACTTAATCGAATTGTCATTATCATGATTAGAAATTAAGGAAGGAATGGATTCCAAAAAATCATGAGCAAGATCAACATCAAAAAATTTATTGGCATCAAAAAATGTTTGAAAATAAGACACAACTTCCTCAATAATTTGTTGATCAAAAGAAACAATCCCATTTAAACATTTAATTTTATAAATTGTATTATGGCTTCTATGCTTAAGATTATACAAGTGAAAAAAAATTGAGTTTCTATCTCCCTCTTTCAACCAAATATCCTTCAATTTCTGCCTCCAAAAAGATTCTCTTAAGCCACAATAGAATGATACTCAAAACATTCTTCTCCTCAACCAAATTTTCCTTCGAAAGACCATTCATCACATACTTTTCTTTGAAAACAACTAAAGCTTCTCTAACACTCTTCTTTTGAAAGAAGATATTACTAGAAACTTGTTTATTCCATATTCTCAAATTCCTCTTGAAATTTTTAAGCTTATAAGCTAATTTGAACATAACAGTCCCTTTAATATCAATGACCCACCATCATTTGACTTTATCAATCAAAATAGGATGAGAAAACCACATGCGCTCAAATCTAAAGGGTGTATGGACCTTCTTAATTCTATCATCCATATTGAGAATAAGTGGATTATGATCTGAACCTCTTTTTGGAAGAGAGGATAAACAATGATCAAGCAAGATAAACCAACCAATTGAAATAAGAACTCAATTAAAATGGAATTGAATAAGATTAACCCCAACTCACTTATTTGACCAAGTAAAAAATAGCCTCTTAACTCAACATCCAAAAGGTTATACTTGTAATGAAGTTCACAAGATCATCCATGCTTTCAATGTAATCCTGAATACCACCTACCTTTTCCCTAAGATTAAGAGGTGTATTCAAATCCCCAACAACCATCTAGTTGATTTTCTCATAGTTAGATCTAAACATGTTTATCTCATTCCATAATCTACACCTACCAATATGAATATTCACTACATAAAGATTTGAAAGAATACATGATTTTTTTAAAATGATCAAAAAGCTAAATGATGATTATTTTTAATCAAAACTTCACCATCTAGCAAAGAATCATTTCAAAAACTAATTATACCCCTGAAAGCCCTATAAAGCTTACACATTCCATTTTAACCTCCTTACAAATCACCTTCTTAGTATCATTCACCATTGCTTCATTCATCTTAGTCCTTTGAACAACTAAAATACAAGGCTTATTATCCTTACATAAATCTTTCAATAATCTATGATTACTAACATCATTCAAGCCCCTAATATTCCAACTAATCAGCTTCATTTAGCATAATAAGAAGTTCCCTTAGCCGATCTAAAATAAAATGTAATTTTTACGTCATCTGTGATATCCTTCTCAATCTTTTTTTACAAGTTCCAAAATGGGACAATTTGCCCACATTTTTAGAAGAACCAACATTTGGAGATTTATACACCCCTTTCTACTGAGTTGGAGTTAGACTTACTTTATTACCTAAATATTGCCTGCTAGAAGTCAGAGGAGATAAAGCACCTAAAATCCTTTTAAAAGACTCAAATAATATTATTTTGAAGCTCCCCATTAATCATAGAATCATGCACAAGAAAAATATCTTTACAAACTAATTTAACTCTTTCAACAAAACAAGTAATTTTATCTTCAACTTCTTCCCTTTCTAACTCCATAAGACTATGAAACTAATTTGTGTCAAGAACACAATCATGAAGGTAACTCAAAACCACACAATGAAAGCTCTCTTCAACCAAGAGAGATCTGAGCCAACCATACACCTAACCTCAACTAACCCAAAATCTAAATTAGGCAAATCCTTTGAAAAGTTTGCTTTAGGATCTTTTATTAAAAGCATCCCACCCTCAAAATCATTATAACCAGTTCAAACCAAGAGGAGACCCAACAACTTATTTACCATCTACCAAAGTCACACCCAAGCCCCTTGATACATCTTTTGAAGGACTATTAATAACCAATGTGGGTATGCTAGAATCAACCTTTGGAACTTTATCCACAACCACCTTGTTGAGCTCTAAATTTTGAAGAATATTACTAAATGAAACCCCTTTACCTTTCTTCTACCAAGCCAAATTATTAGTTCTTGAAACATATGAATTTCCCCTTTTGACAAAATAAGGACAGCTTCTAGTCATATGCCCCAGCTACTTACAAGTTTCACATTTCAATGTTGAATTTTAATATTGAATTTGTTGAACCCATTAACCCCTACTAGAATGTAGAAATACACATGAAGGAAATTCTTGATTTATAATAGCATTAACAAAAAACTTAACATGCACTAATCTAATTATTACCTGGGTAGTATCATCAAAAGCAATAATATACCCAAAAGTATTGAAAATACTTAAAAATAAATCCTTTTCCCAAAATTCCATTGCGAGACCAAGAAGTCTTACCAAAATAGGCATAAGATTTATGTTCTCTTTATTAGGGTCAAACCTAGTTTTCTATTTCTTCAAGAACAACCCCGATCTTCCTAGAAAACATGTCCTCCCACTAAAACTTTAACACAATCATCAGCATGATTGAAACGAATCATGAAGAACCCATTACTCATCGCTAAGATTTCAACATGAACACTTGGAGCCCATTTCCTTGCAACCCACTTCCTAAAAGGGTCGATATTTGGTCTAGATCCCAAAAACTTACCAACTAATAGCTTAGACATTCTCAAAAAGTGAAATTAATTACAAGTCAGGAACTGCAATATGGAAACCCCTACAATCATTAGAAGGAGGGATTTATTGAAAGGAACAAGAATCATCCTTTTCCTCCAAACTTCCTTTAAGTTTACTAGCCCAAGAAAACTTACCATAAAAACCATTATTAAAACCAGACTTACCAAAATAATTTACCTCATTTTCTTTTTCTTTCATAGGATAGGTTTTGCCATCTGGGTCCACTCCTAACACATGCATCCCATCACCATCACCTCTATCTCTTTCCATGTATTTTTTGAAAAGTCCTCCCATATAACTGATAATATTCTCTACCATGGGTAGATCTGGTCACCTTGAATCTATAGATTTGTTATTATGATGTGATAAATTTGTTGCTACATATGTCATGATCATATAATTGTTATCCCCAGTTCAACTTCTTCAAATTTTCATTTTTACCTACCTCCTTCCATCCTATTCCATGGAGTTTTACAAGTTTCATCATTTTCTATAACATCAGTTAGACTGATACGATCTATTTCATTCCCTCATTGTATTATATTGACTTGGATAATGTAGTTTTCAGTGTCTTTTTGGCATTTTTGTTGATTTAACATAGCCAACATAGTTTAATTCCAATAGACTCCTCCTAATTGCATCAAGTTGGTTGATGTCATCATCTTAGTTTGGTTTGAAGTATTTGAGCACTATATATACAAAACACGTTCCATTATAAACATATAAATATATTATTTCACTTTTTTTTTTTTTTTCACTCACCCATATACACTAATCACATTTGGAGGAGCCATAGGTAGAATCTTGTCTTAAAGAAATCATCTTCTGTAAGTCTTAGAGATTCATTAGGAGTCATTTTAAACCTAGATCTTGATTAATCCTTTGAGGTCTTCACAACCACAATAATATCTTGTAAATCACCATTGGCCAAGGGGAAGATTGAGCCCTTACGGTTCCCTATCAAGTTAAGTTTCTAACCTCATGATATTTACTTTATTTCATTTAAGAGATATATGTTGTTTGTTGTTCAGTAGATAAATGTGTGTGCATGTGTGTATCCTTGTTTAAAATTTATCTACACTTATACTTAGTGTGGCTATAGGATCTCTTAGACTTGTCATTTATAACTTTTTAGGTATCATAAACCCCCATTTGTCTATCATGGATCCTTACCCATTTTATTATTTTAACCATTTTCCTTAATTTAATTTAATGTACTTGCACAATCACTTACATTGTTTTTTTTATTCATATTTTTTTATCATTAGAAGTTTAGTTAGAGTTATTACGTTGTGTTTTAGGCCTAAAGTCTTTGGAATCATTTCCTTTGACATTAGAGAGTAGGTAACCCTCTTTCTAGGTATATGGATCCACACATGATCACAACTTGAACATTAGGTATCACAAGCTCTTTGATCAATCTTCTCTAAGTATGATATCTTGAGATAGAATAGTTGCAAGCTAATCCTAACTTTGGCATGCAATACCCATATAAATTTTATTAGTTGATTAAGGGTTTTTAAGTATTGGTGAATGATAATGATATGGATAATCTTTAGATTGAGTCATATAAGCCCGATGTGTTATGCGATATTATGCCCATGGATGTATGACATGTGTTTTTGGAAGGCTATGGAAGTTTTATAAAAATACATGCATGATGGTAGATAAAACACCTACACGATTGTGAAGGATGGAAAAATGTTTACATTGAACCATTAAAGGTGAAATTTGAAGAGGTGGACAACATTCCTAAAGTATTTCTAGTTTCTGGTAAATAATTCTAAAAAGAAACAAGGAGAAGGCATATTTTTCTTTCATCCCAAGGCTTGTGCAAGATGTGACTGCAAACAAGGTGAGTGATATTCCTTTTGAAATTCATTTTTTTAAGAGTTTGATAATAATTTTTAGATAGACTATTTTCAATGAGGGGCATTAGTGATCACATGGATATAATGCCTTAAGAAATATTTACAAATAAGGCAGCTTATAAATTGACTCCTATATAAAATGAATAAGTAAATACATAATTAAATTAGTTTTTGGAAAGGGTTTAATTCAATAAATTTCAATCCCATGTGTAGTTCCAATATAATGGCACCTAATAAGGGTGGTGATTGGAGGATGTGTATATATTCTATAGCAATCAACAAGACATCTATTAAGTATATATTTTCATTGCCAATGACAAATGGCTTGATATATTATTTAAGTGGAGAATTTTTCTCCACAAAAATAGATATGAAAAGTGGATATCACCAAATTGAGGCTAAAGAATGTGATGAATGGAAGATTGCACACAAAACAAATAATGGATTTCATGAATGACTTGTTATGCCATTTGGTTTTTCAAAATGCATTGATCACATTAAATACACTCATGAATGAAGTATTAAATCCATACACATGTTTTTCATTGTATATCTTAATGAAATTTCAATTTTTGATCATTCAAAACAATAACATTTGATGTGTTTGAGGTTAATTTTGTAGAAGTTAAATAAGATAAATGTTCATTAAATTAAGGAGGTGTAACTTCATACAAGAGGATCTATTTTATTTTATATTCATAATATCAAACTATGGGTTAAGAATGGACGCCTAGAAGGTAGGAGCAATAGTTGAGTGGCCATCACCAAAAATCATGTTTGAGGTTATGGGTTTTCATTGGTTGGAAAGTTTCAATCAAAATTTTATTTCAAACTTTAGTGGTATATGTGCACCCATTATGAAAGCAATGAATTCTAATAAAAATAAGTTCAAGTGAATTATTGTATCAGAGGAGAAATTATATTTTTTGAAGACGAAGATAATGTAATAACTAGTGCTAGCATTGAAAAAAATAAGTAAAGTGTTTGAAGTTGATTGTGATGAAAATAGGACAACAATAGTAGTAGTATTGGGCCAAGAATGTAGGCCCATTGCTTAATTTAGTGAGAATTTGAATGACTACAAGATGAAGTATTCAATATATGAATAAGATATCTTTGCAATGGTACAAGATCTTAAGAAGTGAAGGAATTATTTTTCCCTAAGGAATTCATTTTGTACATAGATCATTAAGAGTTACAGTTCCTAAATATATAAGGTAAGTTGAAGTGAATCCCAAGATGCATGGGCAACATACAAAAATTCAAAAAGCATGGACAAAATCCCATGGATGGATTTTGTGATACAAGATGGATTATTGTTCAAGGGAAAGAGGTTGTGCATAACTCAAGGTTCCATGAGAGAGAACACATTAAAGGAGAAGCATAGTGGGGGCCTAGTTGGTCACATTAGTATGGATAAAACATTGGTGCAATTTATTTACTATTATTATTTGCTGAGGATGAGCATGGATGTCAAAAATTTCATTAAAAGGTATAGGAATTTCCAAAAATCTAAGGTAAAATGTTAGATTTATGGTTTGTATCATCCATTACCAATTCATGATAAACCATGGGAAGTGTTGAGCATGGGCTTTGTTCTTAGGCTACCAAAAAATTAAAGAGGTAATGACTCTATTTTTGTTGTAGTGGATATATTTTCCAAAATGGCACACTTTACAACATGTAAAAATCTTGAAAGTTATTTTTTTTTAAAGTTGTGATATTACATAAGTTTCAAAGGAGCATTTTATTGAATAGGGATTTTAAATTTGTTAGACATTTTTTAAGGACACTATAGAGGAAACAAGGGATGGCATTAATTTTAGTTTAGCGTACCATCCTCAAATAGATGGGAAAACAAAGGTAGTGAATTGTAGTCTTGATAGATTGTTAATATGTTTTGTTAAAGACAAGCTCAAACAATGGGATTTGACATTGACACAATTTTACTTTACATAAAATAATTAAGTAAATAAATGTACAAGAATGATTTGATTCCATATTTTCTATGATTTTGGCCCGATAGGAATGTGTGAATTGAGAAGTATAAAAAATATGAGAATAATTAGTGTTTTAGAATAAGACTATGCAACAACTATGCATAATGTGCACATGGAGGTGAAGAAAAGATTAGTGGAAAAACATATTAATACAAGAAACATACTAATCATAGAAGAAGATAATATAATTTTGAAGTTGGGGACTTAGTAGTGACACATTTAAATAAGCACATGTTTCCAAAAAGTGAGTATAACAAGATATAATGGAAGGAAATATGACCTTGTACAGTTTTGAGAATATTCTTAGTGAATTATTGTAAAATTGAGTTATTAGATGGAGTGGGTTTTCACCTATCTGGAATGTATCATATTTTTTCCTATTTTTTGAGGGAAAAAGCAGTGAGGAAAGATCAATCAAGTTCATATTCTTCAAGTACATTTTGGAAAAAATAGTTGTCCATAAAGAAAAAGGAGGAAATTGAAGCCATAATGGATAAGAGGATTGGCACAAAGACAAGAGGTAGAGATTAATTTAAGTACTTAGTGAAGTGGGGTAAAAAGTAGCTGAAGACACATTTTAGATGAGTGCATCCAAAGTGTCCAAACATGGAAAAAAAAGGAGTTTACAGAGGGTTCACAAGTAGGAGCTCATAGACAATTTCATTTACCATGTGTGTATGATTTAGGAGCATCTAGGTTGACAAGCTATTTTGCATCATCCAAAAACATGGGTTTGAGTTCATGTACACTCTTGTGTAAATCTGTGTTATGTTGTGTGACTTGTCGTTCTTGTGATAAATTGCATGTGAGGAAGATCAATGTCAATCCAAAGAACATCAAATAGAGTCCCACAAGGCAAGAAAATACATGAAGGATTGATTTCAATCATGTTCCATGGGAACGATTGACCTTTTGATGGAAGCATGATGAAACCATTGCTTTATGTAGTTGGTAGTTTTAAAATTGCCACTTTGTGCAAGAGCCAATTACACCACCACCATGGTGGTTATTCAACCTCCATCTTGTAGAAACTAGAAATTTTGCCCACATGGGAAAGATGCATAGAGTAACTTCATTTATTGATCAAACATGAACGGGTATGGAAATAGGTTAATGTCAACCACCAAGATTTAAAATTCAACTTTGGAAGATGAAATGAGAGTCATCTCAATTGAGCCAAGGAAAGAGAGGCAGATCAAGAAGGTAAAAAGGGAAACTCCAAAACAAAGGAGAGTTGAGGAGAAAATCAAAAAATCTTAATGTATATAAGAGCCAAGATAGAGACCTGTTAAGATGGGTGTTTATCGTAATCCATTCTTTAGACAATGAGTGTCTTCTTCATAGTTTTGGAAAGGGGAGAGTGTAAGATGTGTGCAATCTCTATGACAAAACATCACTAAAAAGAATCTTTGTATCTACTTTAAATCTTGGGTCATTGAGAGAATAAAATTAAATAAGTACTATTGGGAGTAAGTCAAGCATTCTCTTAGTCCCTTCAATCCCATCTGCACTAGAAACACTAATGATGCAAGACTAAATATGGTAAAAATCAATGCAGGTGTACACAATGGATTCTAAAAATAGAAGTATGTATAACTCTTAGAAAAAGATGGTAGAAAGGAAGAAAATAGATAAATCCATAATGTGAGGGATAAATAAAGTCTAAGAGACCTAAAAAAGAGATAAACAAAATACAAAGGTCCAAATAGCCATGAAGGGAGGGCCAGAGTAGGTCTAGATGACATGCAAAAAGGACAATAAAACTCAATATTCCAAACCTAACTAAGATAAATCATATAAAAATAAGGCATTGAACAAGAGATAATCTCAAAATAACTCAAAGATTTAGCTACTATTCAAACATGCCAAATTCAAAGGGGAACCTCTAAACACTAACACTTATCACAATACTAACATGTTTGAAACATATGGAAAATAAGAGATAAAATATGGAAGAGATTTAGAAACAAGTTAGTTTGTCAAAGGGGAAATGAAGAGGAAGAAAAATAGGGTGCCACCAAGTTGAAAACATAATCTTCACTGTAAACAAGAACTCTAATAAGTTTGAAAATTCTAAGAGTTCTTGACATTAATTGCCCTAAATAACCCAACCCAACAAGCATGAGCTTGGACTAACAATTTAAGAATAAATTCCATCCCATGAAGGTTAAATGGATACAAATGTAAAAGTATCCAACCTTTCCACAAAAATTTTCCCATTCTTTAGGACCTCGACAAAGCCATGATCAACTGCGAGGATTGGTTACTTGCGTGAAAAAGTAGGTGAAAGTAATTTTATATGTGTAAATCCTCCTATCCCAATATACCACACTCCAATGGACCTTGGCTCTATCATGAAGCCAACTATGGAGTTTAATCTTTAACTAGGATAAGGGTTGTGCCAAATGATATGATCACATCTTTTTGTGTAATTTTGACTTTTGAAAGATATTTTGACTTTTTAAAATTTGTCTTTTTCTTTTGATTTTTATCAGCTTATTTGTTTTTGGAATTTTATATTTTCCTCCTCCATTGGGATTCATAAACCAATGATGGGTGTTAAACAACACTAACATAAGAAATATTACACCTAGTTGCTAAAAAATAGAGCCTAAATACTAAGAATCTTAGATGCTCCTAGACTTGCACCTTAAAAAAGCATTCAATCTTGAAACAAGCTTGGTGGGCCCAAAAAGAGGTGGAAATAAGGAATATATAGATGCACATGAGAAAGAGTGGGTTGCCTCAATCACAAAAAATATATAAAGGGAGATGATACAATAACAAACATGTTTGAAACTTCATCATAAGAGAGGGTAAAATATGGATAAGAAACACATAGATAGACTATAATGGTTTTTCCACAAGTTATAACTGACTCTAAATGGGAAAACATCACTTTCAACCATTTGAATTATATTTATAAGATGATACCTAACTAAGGTTGGGAATGGGGCAAGATACAATAGGATGGGCACCTGTGAGGAAAGTCTAGTTGCATTCCCCACAAATATAAGTGTCTAAGGAGATCCTGAATGTGATAAACAAACTGACAAGGCTATGAGGTGAAAAAAGTATCAAGACTATATGCAAAGATAAGAAGGTAGTACAGGGCCCCAAAGGCAAATAAGATTGAGGATGAGTATTTGTGAGGACAACATAGTTTTAATCCCCAAAGTCTTACCATGCAACTCGCAATATAAAAATCAAGAGGCATAAAAATAAAGGAGCCCAAAGGCAATGTTAAAGTAGGTAATAATAAATCCATGGGTGTATATAAATGAAGTTAAGTTGACATACAAACGTGTTAGAGGAAAACCTATAAGAAACATTACTACAGAGAATATAAACTAGCTATATACAAGCATAAGATATGTAAAAGAAATGAGGACTATGAAAAACATGTATCATGCATAATACTTTGTTGGCTCTTTGAAATTTTCTTGCAGTTGGATATATGATGTTGAGAAAGGATTGTGCTAGAATTAAATAAGGTGATTAATTCACCATAGGCATATTGTTATTTAATTTGTACCGTCCTAAATAGGATATTGTTTTGCTATAGTTTTGGGTCTATAATAGCCCTTGTAATACATTCAGTGTTAAAGCTGAATAATATAATTATTTCATTCTATCATTTGGTATCAGAGTAGGAGAAAATAAGAGGAGCCTAAAGGCACTCTTTCTCTTGATCTAGGAAGCTTATTGAAGCATTTACAGAAGGAGAAGCCGGAGCTCTCACTTCTGAACCCGTGAGATTGAACAAGGACTCTTTAGGAGCCCGTATACTTTCAAAATCATTACTCAGATTTATATTGCAATTAAATATTGCATTTCAAGGATTCATGAACCTGAGTTCTATTGGATCAACTGTATTTTTTCAATCCAGCTGTATTGATGAGCCCCTGTTTACAGCAGTCATATGTTATTGCATGTTTATTAATATTCAGGTCATCATTAGCTATTAGACATATTTTAATAGTTCTATTCCTACGTGGTTCATGCATTTTTACGTGATCAGCGCATCTTAGTGCATTACGTCTAGCTCAAACGCTTTTTACGGGATTCAATTCCATCAATAACCAAATACATCTTTGATCCACGCAATTATTTTTTGTACAAGTTTAACAGTGTCAAAAGTTGCAAAAGAAGGTTGGCGTCACATCTAAATGGCATCGAGGATCAACGCCTTTCCAAACAAGAATCAAATTTGGAGATTGTAGTAAAAGCTGGTGTTAATTTTATGAGCTTCTAAATTCTTAGTTGTTTACAAGTTCCAATAACACCATCCTTTCTATTGATTTACTACAAATTTCTTAAATATATATTGATATAATCCTCAAAACCACCCTTCCAATCATCAAAACCGCTTTAAAATCTCCAAACTACCTATTTACCACCTCAAAACTGCTTGTCAAATGTTTTCTTTGCTGTAAAATTTCTCCAAAACCACCATTTATCAAACCCGTGGTATTGCCAAGGCTAGTGGTTTTGTCTTCCAATCAGCAATTTAAATCCCTTAAATATTAATTTTGTCAGGTCTTAAAGTATATTAATGCATAGGCAAGTTGGCAAGAACTTATTTTGGACAAGGAGAGGTGAGAGGTTCAAATCTCTACAATTTTTTTTTTAGCAAGCCCTCTAAATATGGCAATTTAACCAAATTTAGTTATAACTAGCTAAATTTAGTTGTAATTTTTTCTTTTGCAAACTATTGTACTTTTTTACCTATTTACATAAAATCATGAGTTTTTAAACTCAATCATAGTGTTTAATACAAGCGGTGTCTCTAACTCACATATTGGATAAAGTTGTCGCACTTGAGTCACTGCACCCATAGCTTAACATAACTGTAACAATGACATCTAGGCATCATCCCTTTAAATCATCAAGAAGAAATAAAGACATGCACTCATAGCATCCCTTCATCTACCCGTTTGTTTCAATCGAAGGGTGTAAATCCTAACTGATGGTATTTCTAAGTATATAGCGAAGTTACACGTGCATGCAGAAATCCATCTAAGCAGGTGTTAGTGATTGAACGAACCCTTTTCAGTACTGTCTAAGTACCACGTACTAGACTCTTTCACGTGCGTTTACGTTTCTTTCATGTAGCGTCAGTTATATAGAAAGGGTGAACTTCTTCCATGTACTGAAGGGTATAAAGGAAGGGTGCATATAAAAAAAGGTCTTGTATAACGGACTGACAGTATATAAAAAAGAGACATTGATACCTGGAGTGATAAGGAACCAATCCATTACTTTTGATCATATTCTACATAAATGGTCGAAAATAGGCCAAAATTCTTTCTACCAGACTCATGGCTTCTTTGCAAAGATAACTATGCCGGTTAGAAAACTAAAATCAAGACACATTTAGAATTTTAATACATTTGTCCTATTATTAATGACACTCTTACCCAACATGCTATTAATGTTGATCATCATAATAAGTTTGACAAAGCCATTCAAAATGCAAAGTTGATAATCATGTTCGAAGTATCGAATGAGGTACAACCTAATATCCGTGAGGCCACAAAAGCAAAAGATGTATGGGATAAGCTCTAGACAGTGTATGAGGCCAAAAATTAAAAAACCATTCTTCATTTGTAGAGTCAACTTCATTCCCTCAAATTGAAGTCCAATGAAAAAGTGAAAGCTTTTCTTCGTCGTGTTGCAACCCTGAGGGCTTCGCTCCAAGCATTGAGCAAAACAATGTCAGATGCATCTCTTGTACCTATTGTCCTAAGAGTACTACCACCTTTCTAAAAGATCTTTGTGACTACTTTGACAGTCATCGAACGTAAACCATTTTTTGACAAGTTGGTAAACATGTTGTAACAGGGAGAGTCTATGCATACAGAAGAAGAAGAATCAGAAGAACATGCTCTTGCCTCTAATCAACAGAAAGAAAAGAAGCAGGTCAAGTCTTCTAAACCAAAACAAGGTCAACAATATCATTCATAGGGGGATAAACAACAAAAAGTTTTCCTTATATGTGGAAAAATAAGTTATGAGCTAAAGAATTGTTGGTATAACTCATTTACACAGGGCTCTTCAAGCAATGAGAAGCCTAGTCACCAACAATCATCTCATCCCCATAAAGGATAGGGACAAAAGAAAAGGCATTAGAAGAAGAAATCCAATCAACAAGGCAACATTGTTGAACAAGTGTTGATCATTTTGTGAATCCTGCATGCCAAAATGGGCATCCCCCTTCTTTTGCCTTGAAGCCTTGTTCGTCATGACCTTTTGCCTTGAAACCAGGTCTTAACCCTTTTAAAAAGCAAGGAACATGTTGCTTTTGTGCAAGTGGAGGTGTTGTCTCATCAAGCATTGGTCTTTTCGAGCACTCACAGAGCAAATTGGGTTCTCAGAACAACACTACTTGTAAACTTTACAAGTACTAAGTAGGAGCACTTGACAAACTCGAAGGGGTATAGCCCAGTTCCAGTACAAGTTGAGTTTTGTAGAGTACTTTACTTGCCAATTTTTATGAGTTGGAGTCATTCACAAATCCGAAAGGGTAAGGAAGAAGCAATCGGGTTTTGAGACGTCTTTACTTCAAAGCTTTTTGAGTAAGTCTTTCAGAAGAGCCCAAATTGGTCTTAGACACTTCTTAAGGCAAGTGTTTTTTTTTCATGGAAGGCACCTGGGCATTCTATAAGGTCATTTACAATTTTATCGAAGGGTATGTGCCCTTGCGGGAGGCACTTCAAAGATAAAATAGACCTTTACAAAACTTTTGAGGGGTGTGTTGGAAGGAAGAATGGACCTTGCGAAGGGCTTTTCGTCGGTGTGAGGACCAGTACAAAAGTTTTGAAGGGCACTTTGGGCTCGAAATGCCCTTGCGGAGGGAAACCAGTTGAAGCAAAGGGGAAAAAACAAGAAGCTCGAATGGAACTTGCCCTTCGAAAAAAAGTGACAAGCCGAAAGAATTCTTTCAGACATTTTATCTGAAGGAAAACCGAAGAAGAAAAGCCAAGGTTGAATTCCTTCGGACATTATGTCTAAAGGAATTCCTTCAGACATTTTGTCTGAAAAAATTTGACGGTCACAGAAAGTCCGAACGGTAGGTGTCTTTGCAAGGGGCACTTGGTCGAGAAAGATGACTCTTTTCACTTTTTCGAAGGGTCATTTTAGAATTTTTGAAGGGTCACTTTCTTTTCAAAGTGGACCATTGCATCTTTTTCAAAGGTACTTTTCTAAAGGCAAAGGTCATTTTCGAATGCTGAAGGACTATTTCAATCTTTTTGAAGAGTCACTTTCCCTTTAGAAAAATTTGTTTTCAAAAATGCCGAAGGAATTGTCTTGGTGAGTGACGACTGTATGGACGTCAATTACATGATGGAGGACTAGCCATTGGGATTCAAATGTCCAATGATGGGCCCATGAACGTCAACTTTGAGGTGATAAACTAGCCGTTGGGAAGTAATCAAGATAAGAAAGCCCGAAGTCCCGCCAAAAGAAAGTCAAAGAGTGCAAGCCCAAAAAAGAATTCCTTCAAACAAAGTGTCTGAAAAAATTCCTTCAAACATTTTGTCTGAAGGAATTCAGAACCAAAATCCTAAAAGCCCGAAGGATGAATGAATGAGCAAGCAAAGAAAGGATCCCAAGAGAAAATAACAAGCGCCCGAGAGCCCAAATGGCCATGACAAAAGGGGAATAATAAAGTAAGAAAAACCAAGGCAAGTAACCCATAACGCAGCCACGTGCATAATAAAACAAAATCTCAAAACGTTCCAAGTGGCGTGACAAGTCAAAGCACAAACCCAAAGATGAACCAGACTAAGGTAGGTGGCATAGGTGTCATCATCAAGAGGAGTAAATGCACTTAGGTGAAATAATCTCTACCAAAAAACCAATAAAAAGATTCGTTTTCAAACTATAGAGGGGAGCAGCTCATGTTTTCATGCTTTGCCATTAATGTATGGCTGGTTGTGCCTAGCATTAAAGAGAGCATGGCCTAGTCAAAACAACTTGGGGATGGCCTTGTCAGTTGCTAAGAGTATTCCATTCTCTTGCAGGCCTAGGTTAGCAAGGGTAGCGACTTGGACACCTACAACATGACTCTCCCATATGCAATTAGAAGGATAAGACAGTAGCATGGGCTTGTGGTCCCTGCAAAAGTGTTTAATACAGCATGGGTTTCCATCCCTTGACTTATCAATTATCTATTTTCAAGCTCTCTATATATTTATAACTTCTCATTTGAGAGGGGATCTCTCAGCATTGTATGGTGAAGCCCTGAAGAAATTTACCTTGAATCAAAAGAAGTATTTTTACCTCCATTTGAGCTTGCACTTTTACATATGTCTATGGTTTTCTCTTATGTTAAATCATTTCTTTTTCATGCTTTCATAAGTTTATGCCAACATATCTAGTGTATTTTGAGTTCTCTTGCAGGTCAACAAAAAATGTCTAGCTCAGAGTATAGGTGCATGTGAATAGGTTGTCCATAGTGTGTCTTAGAACACCTCTGGTAGTCCTTCCTCCTTGTATCTCCATAAGATCTCTTGTTGAAACATTGATGCAAGAAAGGTTCTTATTTGAATGAAGTATATATTTGCTTCTCTCTAGTGTAAAGTGTAGGTCAAAGCTGAGTAGACCAACCAATTTGGTGCATCACCGCATTAGTTATGTTCTGTTTTCAGTATTTCTCTCTTTTCACTCCATTGTTAGCAGTAAAAAATTCATGGCCTCCAGGTCCATCAAGGGGAGCTAGCCCTTAATCTAGAGATTCATCCCTCAAGTTTGTAACCCACAACAAGAGGAATGTCTCCATTGTGCTACGTGGAGGAAGAGAGCTGAGTCTCCCTTCAGAGAGTGCAATCCACAACATCAACAGTTTTTGGCACACTCGGTGGGACAAATTTTTGTGTCCTGTAAGTTTTAGGATTGGTGTTGGTCTTGATATTGTTAAAAATCTAAAAGGAGCTATAATTCAGCACCTGGCAACTCCATTCAAGAACTCAGTCTCTAGTTAATGATTAGCTTGACATCCCATGCCAAAGGTCACTACAGGATCTTCTAGGGGTGTCCCTTTTGAATTTATTGAGTTGCCTTTGAACTCAACAAAAAGGCTGAGGTTTGCAAATACCCACCCTTACGTAGTAAGCCACTTTCCTAAACCAGCCATAAAATACACCTACTCAAAGATACCTCGATTGAATCCTTTCACAGCCATGGTGACCCTCGATGTTTTCCCTTTTGTGGTCTTCAATGGTCAAAGTCCCTTGAACCTTCAGCAATATAACCCAATTCCAAGGACATCTCTCAAAAGTGTTCCTCCCTTTAGTAGAGAGGGCCCAATCACGGCTGTCGAGCATATTAGAAATATAGCCAACCTCTGCAACATCCATAATATCACTGAATAAAATGTAGCTATTAGATTGCTAGCCTTGTCCTTCAAAGGGAAAGTTTTGGGTTGGTATGAGACCTTGCCTATGAACTCAATTGACTCATGGAATGAGTTAGGGACCCTCTTGACCAATAGGTTTGGGAAAAAAAGTGACCATTTGTCTCTAACTAAGCAATTAACTACCATGAAGAGAGCCCCACATGAGTTTATGCAATATTTTAACACAAGGTTTCAAAAGACTTGGGACAAAATCTTAATTCTTGTGAGGCCAACCCCAAGCTATGCTTTCTTTTACTACTTGAAGGCCCTAAATAATGACATTGATGTCATGATATAGTCTATGGGTGGGAACACTCCATCCGCTGCTTATGAGATAGCCATAGCTACTAAAAATTGCCTTGTTCAAGAAGAAAAGATAGCTCTTAGACCTCATATGCCACTTTTTTCTGATTTACAACCCTCATTCCACCCTGTTGCACCCACCCTAGCTCCTCTGTCTAATCAATAGAAGCTAGCTGCTACCCCTGTAAATGATCTCCATAAAGTTAAGAGCCTACTGCAAAGTGTTACCAATGAGTTAGTTGCCCTCAAGAGACAACAATCTCAAGGTTATAGGCCAAATCAAGGCTACCAACAGTTTGGGCAAACAAATAGACCTCCCTTCCAGAATTATAATCAAGGGCAAGGTTAAATTACACATGTCAAGCCTTACCAAAGCTATAATCCAAATGCCCCTTCATCTTCTAAGGCTCTTGTCTCCACTCAAAATAATTTGGTGCAGGATCAGCCCAATTATCCACATTTGGAGCATGGCCAAGAATAGGTTGCTTATGCCAGTGAGCTACTAAATCAAAGTATGACCGCACAAGGTGATCAGACAACCCAATTCTTAAATTTTGAGATATCAACACAACTTGGGATGGACAGCAGGGAGGTTCAATCTGATTCCACTCTTATAAATCACTTGGAAGGAGAGTTCTACGTAGTCAACTATGTGGGGAGTACAAGTAATCAGAATGATTGTGTTGTAGCCAACACCAGGTCCAAAAGGAGAGCTATTGATAAATCTCAAACAACCACTCAAGCACCTACAACGTCTCCTTCACCATAAGCAAATCAAAAGTTTCCCAATTATAGGCCATCAGCTGTAGCTTCAGCTCCTTAGATTGCACCATAGATTACAAATGTTCCCAAAGAGAACTCTAAAGGGGGCAATCCTTCAATCAATGTAGTGGACCAAATGAAGAAGCTACACATAAACATCTCATTGTGGGATTCTTTATCACTACCAAGACAAAAAGATATACTCCAAAAGAAATTGCACGGGCTAGGTGAGCAAGCTGTCCTAACAAGAAATGATAATGTGTTGATAGTAAATGGGGCTCCTCCTATGGGAGGTCAAGCAAAGAAAGATGAGAAGGTCCCTCCCTTCTATTTGTCTCTTATTATTGGTGATTTCTTGGTCCATAATTGCATCATTGATAGTGGAGCAAGCACCTTAGTTATGTCCAAATGCATAGCTGATAAGTTAAGCCTCAAGTATGAGCAAATGACCAAAGGAGTTCTATAGTTGGATGGATCACCGGCTAAGATCTTGGGAGTGGCAAGAGGCTTGAATATGACTCTTCATGCCTATCCAACCTTCTCAATTCCCCATGATGTGGTAGTGGCAGATGTTCCTCCTTACTTCGCTCTTTGCTTGTCAAAAGATTTCACATCCAAGATAGGTGGACACTTGGCAACCAATTGGTCTTACATGGTTTTTAAGACAAAGTATGGAACTAAAGTAAAGATTGAGTCAGAGCCCATCCACAAGGATCACCTGGAGCCATACTCATCCAAAGCGGTAAATGTGAACTACACAATCATTGATAAAGAAGAGCTCCAAGTGGACCAATCTCCATCATCTTCCCTTGTAAGAGTTGCTGACCTACTCCTAGATGAATGGGAAAATAACAATTTTGAGCATGATCCTTACAAGTTCATTGAATAAGCTAGTCTTGGAGTCTACTATATGCATGAGAAAAATGCTTTCATGCTGAAATTGATGAAGACAGATCAAGAGGATTGTGGTTTGTGGTAGTTGTTCTTTGATGGATCTAGAAGCAAGTTGGGAGCTGGTGGTGGGGCAATGTTGGGTTCACCTTCAAAGGAAAAATACTTTTCAACTTTCAGGTTTCAGTTCTCCTACACTTGCAACATAACAAAGTATGAGGCCCTTGTTCATGGCCTAGAATGGGCAAGGAAGAGAGGAATCAAAGAATTGTAGGTGTTTGGAGATAGTGAGTTGATTGTGAACCAAGTGAGAGATCAAAGCATGGTTGAGAACTCATTACTCAAATCTTACAAGCACAGAGTGTGGGACCTTGTGGAGAACTTCATTTCTTTCAACATCATTTCCATTTCAAGAGAGGAGAACAAGCATGCGGATAGACTAGCAGCATTTGGTGCTTAGTTTGATATCCCAAAGGGGGTGAGACAAAGCAAGAATAAACATCATTTAAAGATGATCATGAGACCCTTCATACCAAACAATGTCACCAATTGGTAAGTGTTTAAAAGTGACCAACAAATAACACTTTTCTTATAGGAAGATGCTGACTTTACTTCTAAAAATTAGTCCAAGCTACAACAACAGTATGATGGGCAAATTGTTCAACTAAATACCAACAGGCTTCCCAAAGGTTTGGTAACTCTTGAGAGCATCTTCAACAAATATGACCAACTCAAGAGAGACAAAGCAAACATGTCAACCAAGAAGTAAAACTGTGAAAGGGTAGAGATCTACAAGGATAAGCTGCTTGCACTTGAGAAGGTATGTACCAGTGAAGAAAAACATGCTTTTATTATGTTATGCCAAGAGTTTGTTGATGTTTTCGCTTGGAAATATGTTGATTTGAAAGGCTTTGATCCAAGTTTGGCCCAACACACCATTGAGTTGGAGGAAGGTGCCAAACCCATCAAGCAAAAACAAAGGCCAATCAATCCAAAGATCGAGCCTCTCATGAAGAAGGAACTCACCAAACTGATCGAGTCCAGGATCATCTTCCCTATCAAACACTCTTCTTGACTGACCTATTTGGTCCCTATTAGGAAGAAAAATGGAGAGGTCAGATTGTGTATGGATTTTAGAGACTTGAATAGAGTCTCACTGTGAGATCACTATCCCTTTCCAAGTATGGAGCAAATTCTTCAGATGGTGATAGGCAGTGAAAGATTCTCTCTCTTAGATGGCTACTCCAGGTACAGTCAAATCTTAGTACAAGAGTGTGACCAATACAAGACAACTTTCACCACCAAGTGGGGAATATACGCCTACAAAAAGATCCCATTTAGATTGTCAAATGTTAGAGTTACCTTCCGACGTGCTATGGATATGGATTTTCAAGGTTTGATCAATGACATTGTGCTGGTTTATCTTGATGATGTGATAGTCTTATTTAAGGAGGCAAGTGAATATTTGAAGCACCTGAGGTAAATCTTTGAAAGGTGTAGAGAGTTTGGCATTTCTCTCAACCCAAAGAAATGCATGTTTACCATCCACGAAGGCAAGCTCTTGGGCCATGTCATTTCAAAAGAAGGCCTGTCTATTGATCCAAAGAGGGTGCTCACCATCTTAGCATTGTCCTTACCTAAGCACAATAAGGGCCTGCAAAGTTTCTTTGGTAAAATAAATTTCATTAGGAGATTCATTCCTAACTTTTTTGAGCTGGTCAAGCCATTAACTTCCATGCTAAGGAAGGATGAGACATTCACGTGGATAGCAAGAAGTACAAAAAGTTTCGAAGGCATCAAGAAAGCTATCGCCCAAGCTCCTACCTTGACTAGTCCAAACTTATCCAAGGACTTCAATCTATACATATTTGGGAATGAAGAGGTAATCTCTGCTATGCTCACTCAAACAAATGGTGGGAATTTAGAACAACCTCTCACTTTTTTCAGCCAAGGTTAGAAGGCTATGAGGTTAGATACATGTATGTTGAGAAGTAGGTGCTTATAGTCATACAAAGTCTGAAGAAGTTTAGACATATATTGTCTAACAACAAAATTCACATTGTGGTGCCACATCCTAGTGTAAAAGACTTCCTGTTGAGCTGAGACTTAAATGAGAAAAGGGCAGATTGGATCACCAAAGTAATGGAGTATGACATAGCGATCAAGACCATCAAGCTGGTAAGGGGAAGAGGGCTATGTGAACACCTCGCTACAAACTTGAAAGAGTCGAAGGAGGACATTTTGGTACTCCATGATGAACCTATAAAAATTGTACCTATAGTCATGAAGAGCTAGGCATAAGACATGGTTCATTTCCTTCGAACTAATGAGTGTCCACAGGGTCTTGATAGGACCAAGAGGAGGTATTTTAGAATCCAATCTCTTCCTTATGTCTTAGTTGATAGAGTGTTATTTAAGAAAGACCTTTCAGGGGTACTCATGAGATGTATTGATTCAGACCAAGTCGATAGGGCTAGTTACTTTTGACTCAATTTGTTTAGAGACACTCATGCTTAGGTGAATAAATGTCAAAAATATGCCTTCTTTGATGAGAAGTAATGGCTGACTGCCATGCCTCTTCATCCTATTTACGTGGAACAACCATTCATGAAATAGAGGTTGGACTTCATAGGGTTGATCAATCCTCTTTCTAGTGCTGGCCACAAGTGGGTTTTGACTACCACAGATTATTTCAAAAGATGGGTAGAGAATGTAGCTTTGAAAGAAGCCAATGAGAGTGCAGTCCTAGACTTCTATGAAGGCATAGTGACAAGATTTGGGGTCCCAACAACAATCATTTCAGACAATGCATTGGCTTTCTTAGACACAAAGACAAGTGAGTGGGCATTAAAGTATGTCATCTATCTCAATACTTCTTCCAACTACTATCCACAAGGGAATGGGTTGACTGAATCTACAAACAAGAATTTGATTAGGATCATAAAAAGGATAATGGAAAAAAATTAAAGGACTTGGCATGGCAAGTTAAAGACAACTCTTTAAGTAGATAGGATCACTCCAAAGAGGGTGATCAAGAATTCACCATACACACTTGTGTATGAAAAGAAAGCTAGACTTCCTATTTCACTTGAGTTACCAGCCTTAGATCTTGCCCATCAATTGTAATTGGTGGAGAGCGACCACCTAGAAATCAGGTATTGTGAGCTAATGAAGCTTCAAAAAGTGAGAGACCAAACCATGTATACAATGACCAGTCGCCAACAAAAAACAAAGAATTTGTTAGGTTGTGGAGCTAAAAGCTTCACTGATGCAGACATTGAAGGAGGGTATTGAGTGTCACAGTCGTCGGCATCAGTCAGGGCAACCGATGTCGGTCAGGTGGAGACAGGAAGCTGTCGACGATGGTCATATATCAGCCGACGTCGATCACCCCCAAGCAGACAGGGACCGACGTCGATTACCTGTGCGATTCCAAAACTGCTAGTTCACGGACAGTTAATTAACAAACCGATTGTTTGCATGTCAAAAGCTAATTATAGACTTGAAGCTGCAGATTTAATTATTGTAATTAGGTGTCTAATTATTGTTTGCATGAGATCTATATAATAGACTCATTGACTGTATTGTAATTTGTGCTAGAGAGTAAGAGAGCAAATATTAGCTCCTTCTGTGTGTGAAGAGAGCAAGGTGTGTTCCTCCTAATGCCACAGTGCCAAGTATGGGTGTTGGTTTGGAAAATCAGAAGGGTTCTTCTTGTATGTAGGATCTTAGTCAGCAGGTGTGCAAAGCCACATTTGGAGATCTACATGCTAAGTAAGATCATTGATCTGCAGGTGTATGTGTGTGCAAGATCTAAGGTTTGCAGGTGTGCAAAACCAGGTTGATTTGTAGGTGGTAGCAAGATCAAAGTGACAGCAACACAACAGGGAGCAAGATCAGGCGAGATCTACTTGGAGTACGGTGTGTACTCAGTTAGAGAGCAAAGAGGAAGGCAAGGTAGATCCTTCCAAAGTAAGATCATTTGAGTTGCAAGTTCATGAGAGATCTACTTAGAGTACGTTGTGTACTCAGTTGAGTATGTGTGTATACTCAGTGTACTGGCAGTAGTGGATACTGACTGGTTGGAGGTGAACACCAACTCTGTGTTTGAGTTGTGTGTTGGGACCGTAAGAGAGAGAGTGAGCTCTTGAAGGTGAATTACTGAACACTCGGTGTGGCAAACAAGTAAGGTGGAAGAGTGTGGCGTCTCTTTGTTATAATTTTTTACAGTTAGTTAACAAACCGGTTGTTTGCATGTAGAAGGCCAATTATAGACTTGAAGCTACAGATCTAATTATTGTAATTAGATGTCTAATTATTATTTGCATGGGATCTATATAATAGACTCATGAGTTGTAGTGTAATTTATGCTAGAGAGTAAGAGAGAAAATATTAGCTCCTTCTGTGTGTGAAGAGAGCAATGTGTGTTCCTCCTAGTGCCACAGTGTCAAGTATGGGTGCTGGTTTGGAGAATCAGAAGGGTTCTTCTTGTATGTAGGATCTTGGTCAACAGGTGTGCAAGGCCATGTTTGGAGATCTACATGGTAAGTAAGATCATTGATTTTCAGGTGTATGTGTGTGCGAGGTCTAAGGTTTACAGGTGTGCAGAACCAGGGTGATCTGTAGGTGGCAGCAGGTTCAAGGTGACAGCAACACAACAGGGAGCAAGATCAGACAGAATCTACTTGGAGTACGGTGTGTACTCAGTTAGAGAGTAAAGAGGAAGGATCTACTTGGAGTACGGTGTGTACTCAGTTAGAGAGCAAAGAGGAAGGCAAGGTAGATCCTTCCAAAGTAAGATCATTTGAGTTGCAAGTTGTTGCAAGTTCATGGGAGATCTACTTAGAGTACGTTGTGTACTCAGTTGAGTATGTGTGTATACTCGGTGTACTGGCAGTAGTGGATACTGACTGGTTGGAGGTGAACACCAACTTTGTATTTGAATTGTGTGTTGGGACCGTAAGAAAGAGAGTGAGCTCTTGAAGGTGAATTACTGAACACTTGGTGTGGCAAACAAGTAAGGTGGAAGAGTGTGGTGTCTCTTTGTTGTAATTTTTTGCAATTAGTTAACGAATCAGTTGTTTGCATGTAGAAGGCCAATTATAGACTTGAAGCTGTGAATCTAATTATTGTAATTAGATGTCTAATTATTTTTTGCATGGGATCTATATAATAAATTCATGGGCTGTATTGTAATTTGTGCTAGAGAGTAAGAGAGCAAATATTAGCTCTTTCTGTGTGTGAAGAGAGCAAGGTGTCTTCCTCCTAGTGCCACAGTGCCAAGTGTGGGTGTTGGTTTGGAGAATCAGAAGGGTTCTTCATGTATGTAGGATCTTGGTCAGCAAGTGTGCAAGGCCACGTTAAGAGATCTACATGTGGTAAGTAAGATCATTGATTTGTAAGTGTATGTGTGTGCGAGATCTAAGTTTGCAGGTGTGCAGACCCAGATTGATCTGCAGGTGGCAGCAGGATCAAGGTGACAGCAACACAACAGGGAGCAAGATCAGGTGGGATCTACTTGGAGTACGGTGTGTACTCAATTAGAGAGCAAAGAGGAAGGCAAGAGAGATCCTTCCAAAGTAAGATCATTTGAGTTGTAGGTTGTTACAAGTTCATGAGAGATCTACTTGGAGTACGTTGTGTACTCGGTTGAGTATGTGTGTATACTCAGTGTACTGGCAGTAGTGGATACTGACTGGTTGGAGGTGAACACTAACTCTGTGTTTGAGTTGTGTGTTGGGACCATAAGAGAGAGAGTGAGCTCTTGAAGGTGAATTACTGAACACTTGGTGTGGCAAACCTGTAAGGTGGAAGAGTGTGGCGTCTCTTTGTTGTAATTCTTTTCTGGAAGAGTATTAATACAATTGGGCATTGTCTCTCATATTCTGTGTTATTTCTGAATTCTAGTTACTTGTGATTCTGGTTTAATCCCACATGTTAGTTGCTTGTATATGATAATTAGTTGTGCTTCCTAGATCCTGACAAAGTGGTATCAAAGCATGTTTGTTGTTCTAGATTACCTGACAGAATTTTGATAAGAGGTCTACGCCAAAGAGCCTATCAAAAGGTGACATTGTCTTGAAGTGGGATGAGGACCGAGCCAAGCCTGGAAGGCACATGAAGTTTGATGCCTTATGCAGTGGCCCATATGTCATCACCCAATGCAAAAAACACAATGCTTTTCAACTCTCCAAGTTAGATGGTGAAGAGCTACATATCCCAGTCAATGGGATATATCTTAAGCATTGTTACCAGGTTTCTTTTTTTATGTAATAGTTTCCTTCTTTTTTCCTCATTTTTCTTAAGTGTTGTTATGCATGTGTGTAGTGTTTTTTAGTCTTTGTGTGTGTTCTTTTTCCTTTTTTGGGGTAAAATCTTTGTTGGTTCTTAGGTCCTTACAAGGTTGTTACCAACTTTTCAAGCTGCATCCTGACTCCATACCTAATGAACTTTTAGGCCTCCAGTCTTCTCAAGCATAGCATACATGCTTCCCCTATGAGTCATTAATTTTTTGACTATTTTGTGAATCTTGCATGCCAAAATGGGCACCCCCCTTCTTTTTCCTTGAAGCCTTTTTTTTCATGACCTTTTGCCTTGAAACCACATCTTAACCCTTTAAAAAATCAAAGAAAAAGTTGCTTTTGTACAGGTGTAGGTGTTGTCTCATCAAGGCATTGGTCTTTTTGAGCACTCACAAAGCAAATTGAGTCTCATATCAACATTACTTGTAAGCTTTACAAGTAATAAGTAGGAGCACTTGACAAACCTGAAGGGGTCTATGGTCAGTTTTAATGCAAGTCAGGTTTTGCAGAGTACTTTACTTACCAATTTTCATGAATTGGAGTCATTCACAAACCCGAAAGGTTAAGGAAGAAGCAATCAAGTTTTGAGACGTCTTTACTTCAAAGCTTTTTGAGTAAGTCATTTGAAAGAGCTTGAATTGATCTTAGACGCTTCTTAAGACAAGTGTTTTTTTCATGAAAGGCACCTGGGAGTTCTGTAGGGTCATTTGTAATTTTCTTGAAGGGTATGTGCCTTTGCGGGAGGCACTTCAAAGATAAAATGGATCTTTACAAAAATTTCAAGGGGTATGTTGGAAGGCAGAATGGACCTTGCAGAGGGCTTTTCATCGGCGTGAGGACCAGTACAAAAGTTCTAAAAGGTACTTTGGGCTTGAAATGCCCTTGTGGAGGGCAACCGGTTGAAGCAAAGGGGCAAAGACAAGAAGCACGAAGGAAACTTGCCCTTCAAAAAAAAGTGACAAGCCAAAGGAATTCCTTCAGACATTTTATCCGAAGGAAAACCGAAGAAGAAAAGCCAAGGTCAAATTCCTTCAGACATTATGTCCGAAGGAATTCCTTCAGACATTTTGTCCAAAGAAATTTGACGGTCATAGAAAGTCTAAAGGGTAGGTGTTTTTGCAGGGGGCACTTGGTCGAGAAAGAGGACTCTTTTCACTTTTTTGAAGGGTCATTTCAGAATTTCCAAAGGATCACTTTATTTTCAAAGTGGACCATTACAACTTTTTTGAAGGTATTTTTTTAAAGGCAAAGGTCATTTTCGAATGCCAAAAGACCATTTCAATCTTTCCAAAGGGTCACTTTCCCTTTGAAAAAGTTTATTTACAAAAATGTCAAAGGAATTGTCCTAGTGAGTGACAACTATATGCATGTCAATCACATGATGGAGGACTAGCCGTTGGAATTCAAATGTTCAATGGCGAGCTTGTGAACGTCAACTTCAAGGTGATAAACTAGCCTTTGGGAAGTAATCAAGCTAAGAAAGCCTGAAGGCCCACCAAAAAAAATCCGACGAGTGCAAGGCCAAAAGAGAATTCCTTCGAACAAAATGTTTGAAAGAATTCCTTCGGATATTTTGTCTAAAGGAATTCAGAACCAAAAGTCTGAAGGACGAATGAATGAGCAAGAAAAGAAAGGAACTCAAGAGAAAATATCAAGCACCCAAGAGCCCAAATGGCTAGGACAAAAGGGGAATAGCAAAGTTAGACAAAATAAGGTGGGTAACCCAGAACGTGGCCATGTGCACAATAAAACAAAAGCTCAAAATGTTCCAAGTGGCATGACAAGTCAAAGCACAGACCCAATGATGAACTAGACCAAGGTAGGTGGCACAGGTGTCATCAGTAAGAGGAGTAAATGCACTTAGATGAAATAGTCTCTACCGAAAGCCAATAAAAGAATTAGTTTTTGAACTATAGAGGGAAGCAGCCCATATTTTCATGTTTTACCATTAATGCATAATAGGTCGTGCCTAGCATTGAAGAAAGCATGGCCCAGTCAACATAACGTGAGGATGACCTTGTTAATTGCTAGGAGTATCCCACACTCTTGCAAGGCTAGGACAATAAGGGCAGTGACTTAGACACCTACAACATGGCTTTCCCTTACGCAATTGGAAGGATACAATAGCAACATGGGCTTGTGGTCACTGTAGAAGTGTTTAATACAACATGAGTTTTTATCCCTTGACTTATCAATTATCTATTTTCAAGCTCTCTATATATTTGTAACTTCTCATTTGAGAGGGGATCTCTCAACATTGTATGACGAAGCCTTAAAGAAGTTTACCTTCAATCAAAAAAAGTATTTTTACCTCCATTTGAGCTTGCACTTTTGCATGTCTATGGTTTTCTCTTAAGTCATTTCATTTTCTTGATTTCATAACTTTATGCCAACATATCTAGTGTATTGTGAGTTCTTCTCTTGCAGGTCAACAATAAGTGTCAAGCTAAGAGTATAGGTGCATGTGAATAGGTTGGCCATAGTGTCTTAAAACACCTCTGGTAGTTCTTCCTCCCTATATCTCCATAGTATCCCCTATTGAAACACTGATGCAAAAAAGGTTTTAATTTGAATGAAGTGTATGTTTGCTTCTCTCTGGTGTAAAGTGTAGGTCAAAGCTGAGTAGACCAACCAACTTGGTGCATCACTGCATTAGTTAGGTTTTGTTTTCAATATTTTTCTCTCTTTTCACCCCCACCATTGTTAGCAGTAAGAAATTCAGGGCCTCTAAGTGCATCAAGGGGAGCTATCCCCTGATCTAAAGATTCATCCCTCAATTTTGCAACCCCCAACAAGAGGAATGTCTCCATTGTGCCGCATGGAGGAAGAGAGCTAAGCCTCCCTTCAGAGGGTGCAATCCATAGTGTCAACAACAAGAAGATACCAACTCTGATGAGGACTTTCTATATGCTACATAGTCTCATAATGAACCAACATCACAAAGTTCTATCTAGTACATTGACTTAGGTGCAACTTGACATTTGACTGGAAGACAAGATTGGTTCTACATCATGAATGAGACTTCCCTAAAAAATCATGTCTCTTTGGGTGATGACTCATCCTATCGAGTTCAAGGCATTGGTAATATTTCCTTACCACTTGGACGATAGGATTGTAAAATCTCATATGTCATGTATGTCCCATGACTCACAAAGAATTTTCTATCAATCAGTCATCTACTTGACCTCAACTTCAAGGTTGACTTTGATTGTTAAAGTGGAAAAAAGATGTGTTTGATCAAAGATAAGTCACAATGCTCAAGAATTATTGCATGAGCCTTAGGAGTTGGTAAAATATTCCAACTTGACTTTGTTCAATCAAACAATCAAGCACTTATAGCTCAAGATTCAGACTCAACCAATATGTGGCATCATTGATATGGTCATGTTAGTTTTGGATACCTCAAAGTACTTAGAAATTGGAACATGGTTCATAGACTTCCTTAGTTAAATAAAAATACATATATCTGCACTGATTGTATAGTAGGGAAACAACATCAAACATCTTTTGGTCAAAGTTCTTCAACTGGTAAGTTTGATCTGGTGCATACCAATTTTTGTGGCCCCATGAGATCCAGTCACTATGGGTTTTAGTATTTCATTCTCTTTGTTGATGACTACTCATGCAATATATGGGTCTATTGTCTCAAGACCAAATACCAAGCCTAAAATACTTTCACAAAGTTCAAATCTGCAATTGAAACTAAAATTGATTGTAAAATCAAAGCTCTCTACTTAGATCAAGGGGAGAATTCACCAGGAAATATTTTTATAGTTATTTGAAATAACATGGCATTCATCAACAAATGACTCCACCATACACTCCATAGCAAAATGGTGCTGCAGAATGGCGAAATTGCACTATCATGAAAATGGTGCATAGTATGATTGAAGATTCAAGTTTGGCAAGTACATATTGGGCAAAAGTAGTGAAAATAGAAGTCTATTTATTGAATAGGTCACCCATTATAGCTCTTCATAATATGAATTGACATGAAGCTTGGATAGGGCATAAACCTTCCATTGCTCATCTTCAAGTTTTTGGATGTAAAGCTTATATGCATGTTACTAAAAAGAAGAGAAAGAAACTAGATACTGGATCCATGCCTTATATCTTCTTAGGGTACAGTGAAGAGTCATTATCCTATAAATTGATGGACCCTAAAACAAAGAAGATATCCATCAGTAGGTATGTTGAGTTTGATGCAAAAATTAAAACTAGTTTGCCTTCTACAAACTCACAAGATTCAATAATCAGACGTTTAGACAATTCAAAAGATCATAACCACACTAAAGGTGACAATAATGATGAGGATGATTAGTCAATTAATACAGATCAACCCACAAGAATAGTGCAACATATGCCTAAATGGTATATAAGTACATTAAGAGATGCTAAACTACTAGAGTTCCAAACACATCGACTACTAGACCAAGGACTCACATCATGACTCAAGATGAGGTCAATTTAGCCCTAATGAGCATAGTTGTAGAATCAGTAGAGCCCTCGATAGTTCAAGAAGCCCTAGAGTCTAAACCTTGGAAGGATGTCATAGATGTAGAATATTAATCATTGATGAAACACAAAACTTGGTAGCTTGAAGATCTTCCACCAGGGAAGAAGCCAATCGACTATAAATGGGTCTAAAAAATAAAATACAAATAAGATGATAGTATTGACAAGCACAAGGCACAACTCATAACAAAGGGTTATGCACAGATGGAAGGCATAGATTATGAGGAGACATTTACTCCTACGGCCAATATCAAAACAATCAGAATGATATTTGCTTTGGTTGCACAATTTGGATGGAAGATGCACCAAATGGATGTAAAAAGTGCCTTTCTCAATAGAGATCTACAAGAAGAGGTTTATATGACATAACCAAAAGGTTTTGTCTCACCTGACAATGAAAGAAAAATATGTAAACTAATAAAATCTATGTATGATCTCAAACAGGCTCCTCGAGCTGGTACATAAAGATCGATGAACATCTCATCCAACATGGATTCCAAAGATGTCCCTATGATCCAAATCTCTACCTAAAATAGTAAGGGGGAGAGATTGTAATCGTTGTAATATATGTAAATGATCTAGTCATTACTGACAGTTTAGTGGAGATGATAGATGCAACCAAGAAAGATCTTAATCGATCATTCGACATGATAGATATAAGGATTCTACACTATTGTCTTGGATTAGAAGTATGGAAAAAGAAACACCACATCTTTGTGTCCCAGATGAAATATACCAAGACAATGCTCAAAAAATTTAGGATGATAGATAGTAATCCAATTACTACACCTATGGAGACAAAGCTTCAATTGTCTTGTGTAAATCCATCAACACAAGTAAATACAACTCTCTATCAATAGTTTCTTAGGAGTCTTATTTACTTAACATATATTAGGCCAGACATCAGCTATGCAATTATCTATCTTTCAAGGTTCATGCAGGAGCCAAAGATGTCTCACTGAAAAACAAAAAAATGAATATGAAGATATATCAAGAATACAATGGACTTCGGCTTAGAATATAAGAAGAATGAAAATTTATTCTTGATGAGATATTCTGACTCAGATCATGCAAGAAATATTGATGACAAAAAATCCACTTTTGGATATGTGTTCTTTTTAGGATCTAGTCCTTTATCCCAGGGGAGCAAGAAACAAAACTTTGTTTATCGATCTTCTACGAAAATAGAATATCATGCTGCAGGAGCTGTCTGTGAAGTGATATGGTTATATCTCATACTTGAAGAATTTGGAGTACCACAAAAGACACCTACCATCCTGTGATGTGACAATGAGGGTGTTTTCAAACTTGTTCGTAATCCAGTCTTTCATGAATGCACAAAACACATTGAGGTGCAAGTTCATTTTATTCGTGAACATGTACAACAACACAATATATATCTCCAGTATTGCCTGACATAAAAATAACATGCAAATGTCTTCACCAAGTCACTTGCACGTGACAAATTTGAGGCATTTAGAGAATTTCTCTCATGTTCACTTCAAGCTATGCTGAATTAAGGAGGAGAATGTTAGAATTAAATAAGGTGATTAATTCACCATAGGCATATTTTTATTTAATTTGTTAGTTTGTTTTCCCCATGAACTCCATTTTGAGTTTATTGTTTTTGCACCATCCTATTTTTTAGGATATTGTTTGCTATACTTTTGGCTATATAATAGCCCTTGTAATACATTCTATGTTGAAGCTGAATAATATAATTATTTCATGCTATCGGATTGTCATCGTAAGGTGCCCTTGGTTTGATGAATAAATATGGTGGACATTGTAGCATGCACCAAATTTTGAAGAGAAAAAAGCATGGACATCATAATATGCCCTAACACATAAGGAATAGTGAGGTAATGGATCAATGTTCACCTCTTGATCAACATATTTATTACATTTGGTGTCAAATTTTGTATGATTTTGTATCATGTCAACATATTTAGTATCTAGGGTAATTTATGGATTTGTAGAAAAAGGATGGGATATTTTCCTACGTATCAGTCCATTCGAAGTAGTTTTGTGGTTTTGGACTAGTTTGAGCTATATTGGTTGAAGGTAAATCTATGCCAATACTACCAAATTTGTTTGCTCGCTTTATGTCCTAGTTGATATAGTTGGTTATAGGTATTTTTTCTGAAACTATATGCTGGTCTATATAATTTTTTTAACCGATTCATTCTAAGTTTTATGTTGGTTGATATAGTTTATTTTATTTTGAATTTTATCAGCATTTTTATACACCCTTCACTTATAGCGTATATTGGGATATGTGTAGTTAATGTGTGGCTATCATAATCATTGATTAAGTCATCTAATCATTTCTATAGTTTCATATTTTTAGTAGGGTTAGCCTAGAGTGTTTCCATAACATAATTAGGGTATATATAAGAGATATTGGTTAGTATTTGATCATTATATTATGAATTATATTCTTACAATAAGATTTTTGAGGTTTCTCCTTTGAAGTGGCTCATCATTTATTCATATATAATGCTATATTTCAATAATATTGTAGTCTATCTATGCGATTCTACTTTATTGGTGAAGTGATTTCATTATAAGTGGCATAAAAGCTTCAATTTGACAAAAGAATAAGTGAAACTTTAATTTTAGAAAATCACTTATATCATGCAATCTATTTCAAACATTTATACATTAATTTTATTGACATTGGAGAATAATTTAATAATGTTATAGTAAAAAAATTAAGCTTTGCTGATCATTTTTGAGTGAATTATTGTGGTTTTAGTGTTTTTCATAAATTCACCCTACAAACCTACAAACCCATTTTAAGTAGTTTTTTCTGATTTATTAACCTTTTTGGAAAGCATGCAAAAATCTAATTTGGCTTTTTCTTTGTATTTTGGGTTTTGAGGATAACATAAGCCCAAAACCATTTGGTCGGAGGAGAAAATCAAATTTCACATTGGCAAGCTTCAACATGACAAAGTTAAAAACTAAAGGCTAGGAAAAAAATCATTTACACCGAGGACAACTCCTAACAAAGAGGAGACATATTCAATCTTTGGATTAAATGGGACTTGTAATATGACCATAAGAAATTATCCACCTCAAAATTTCACCTATCAAAAAATTAAATACAAATATATTTTTATATTTTTTAATTGTACATTCAATGTTTCTTTTTGTGTGTTTCAATAATAATTCTCAATCAAAAAATATTTTAGGTGACCACATCCTAACTTAAGCATTCACTTTTAAGAAGTAAGTTTTAATGATAAGTTATCCATTTTTTTTTCAAAGCCCTTAATTTATAATAGGTTACCCAAAAGAAGTTTTAAAAATCAACTTTCATTTATTGAACTTTGACCATCTACATATAAGTTTTGCTCATCATCATCATCATCATCATCATCATAAACAAATATTTAGATATTTCTATCTCTATTTCTATTTCTATTTCTATTTCTATTTCTATTTCTATTTCTACTTTTACTTCTACTTCTATTTAGTGAAAGACATTTATTCATCTTACAATATCAAGCTTTTTAAAATTATAGATATTTTAATTTATTAGTTAAAATAATTTAAAACAAATAAGGCTCATTAATTTATTAATATCGATTACATTCATATTGATACATAATCAAAGTTTAAAACTATCCTTTATAGTTTGATTGGATGTTCTCCAAAAATCTGGTTATTGTAAGAACCATATAAAGCAACAAATAAATGCAAGACAATTGTTGAAAGGCCCATGTACCATTGGATTAAAAAGGGTAAATAATTAGAAAGTGTTTAGTAATCTAACGATCAAAATATTTGGTACATCACGTTTAATCAAATTGATAAAAAATCATATATTAAAAACTTGACTAAAATTTATATATAAAATTTTAAAAGATAATCTCATACACCAAATTAATATCTTATTTAATATTTACATGAAAAACTACCAAAATTATATTTTAATAATTATGACTTAAAACATTATAAAAAAAACCCACCCACCAAATTTTACCATAAATTTTTATTTTTATTACCATAAATATAATCATGAAAAAATTAAATTTGAACAATATCATCAAGTATACATTGTTTTGTTTTTTTATGACTAGCCAAAACTTTCATCTTGCATAGACATAATGAGACATCAACGTAAATTGATGTAAATAACCAATACATGTAGAAAATAAATATAATATCTCATAATTACTTACATGTATAATAGTTATACTTTTAAGTAAGATCGTTTTTCTTAAATTTTAGGACAACATTTTAAATGATAAAATATTCTAGTGAATGGGACAACCATACTTTATCCAAATTTATGTACACCCATACTTTATCAAAAAGAGTAGAGATTAATGGAAATCATTTTTTTAATTAATTTATTTGTAGTTGTGATTGAATTCATAGTGAACAATATTATTAAAGGTTTTGAGCTCATAATTTTTAATTTAAATTTAATAGGATCATTAATCACATTATGTAATTAGCTATTTTATAATAAGATTTATGATTTTGAAATAAAACTATAATAAAATTTAATGTATAAGATGAAATTTATCATAATAAAGGTAATTGACTTTTTTATAATAAGATTTATGATTTCAAAGTAATTTTTTTTTTTTTTTTTTTCCAATTACTAAACTCAATTTTAACCCACCTCTAACCCAATATTAGTTGATACATTTCATATTCTCTAATTGAGGTGGAGTTATTTAATACAAAAAATGTAACATGTAAGGTAATAAAAAAAAATTAAATGCTCGAGCAATAAGAAAATGAATATTTTGTAAATAATGTTCACAATAAGAGAGCCATTACTATTGGTTTGTTTCTTATGATGTCTTTGGATGAGAAAATGCACAATCTAAAGGGTAGCATGCACAACATAGAGTATGAAATGGATAATATGTGTAAAGAATTGAAAGGAGAACTAGCTACTCTCACGGATTCCATCAACAATATGTTAGTCTCACAAGATAATAAAATTGGATCTAAGGGATAGGCCAATCCTAGTCCAATTATTGTGGAACCTCAACTAATAACTAACACTAATTTTGGATTCTGGAACCTACTACCGAAGGTGGAAATGCATAAGTTTGATGGAAAGGATCCACTCAATTGGATCAAATAAATGTATAATATTTTTGATATATATCAAATCTCATGTGGACATAAGGTTACCATTGTATTCTCATATTTGGCCCCTAAAAAATTCATTTGGTATCAATGGTCTTGTGTTCAAAAGAAAAAGAAGGCTTTCATTGTCACCTAATCAGTTTTTATGGAGGAACTAAAAATGCACTATATTAATAGTGTGATGGATAATTACTTCAAGCAATTGGAAAAATTGCTGAAAATAGGCTTGGTCAAGGATTATATTCATCAATTTCAAAATTTATCTTTCTGCATGGAGATGATTACATATGAGACTCTAGATGACCTACTTTTTGATAGTCTTAAGGATCACATTGAACATGAGGTACATATTTAATCCACTTAATGTTTATGATTCTATTATCATGGTGCACAAAGTAAAGTAATATTTCTTATCCAACAAGAAGTAGACATTCACTAACATCAAAGATTGTAGCATCCATACATCATCTTTCCCTTAGCCTACCCATTTGACAACTCAACAAATTGAAGAAAAGTGGTTAAATTTGATTGTAGTGAAAAATAAAATGAGGACATAAATGCATAAATAATATTTTTTTCTACATTGAAAGAAGATGAATAAGTAGCAAGGTAGGTTGATGATGAGCCAGGAGATGAATCAGAAGTAACCCAACCAACTATTTATTTCCATGCAATTTCCACCATTAGCACTCCACAAACCCTCAAAGTAGTAGGTTCTCTAAAAAAACAAAAGGTGATAGTATTGATTGGTTTGGGTAACACATAAATTCATCAACAATAAATTGTATGTGATTGAACTATTTTGTCTATCTTGTAGACACCTAAAACTGGCCGTCGATAACCTCCAATCATGCTTTTGGCTAGTTTTCATCTAAAACACATAATTTGGCCTAAAAACACTAAAACGCGTAAAATGACGTGAAACTAATATATTTAAGTTCCGATTTTAGCCAGGGTATCCCTAAATGGAGAAATGTAACTTATGAGCCAACTAATTTTGATCAGTTCATTTTGAGTCAAAATGTCAAATTTGCACTTGCGTGTTTTGGACTGTTCTTTCCTAACAAATCTTTTGCACAAGACTCATGCCTTTGTTATTTGTTGTTGGCAACATCCTAAATAGGAATACACATCCAATGCATTTGACGTAGACTTCTAATTCAAATCCAATCAAATTTAGGACCAATAACAAGGCATTCTGATCAATTTGGGTAATTTATGCACAATGTACTTAATCATGCCTAAGAGTTAATTAACCCAAATCAAGGCCTAATAAAAAATTCCATGGAAACTTGTTAAATACTTATTTTTAGAAATGAATATTGAATATTTGCATCATCAAGTGACCTCATTTCTTAAGAAGGCATCCCTAGGCCATAAATGCCAAAAATATTAGGATTCATGCCCTTCATACCTCATCAATGCCCTCCATGCCTCTTAATTGTCCATTCTTTCAATGCCATGATGAGGATAATTACAACTTTTAATTCCAGAATTGAATTAATCATCAACCACACATCTCAATCTTGAGATGGATGGTTGAGGTTGATTCTGATCAAATCCAAAAATATATAAATAAGAGGCCTCACAACATCATTTCTAAGCTTAATTTGTACAAAGTTATAATGCAGAATTGGTGCCAAAAAGAGATGAAGGTAGCCACACTCCATTGAAGAAGACCTCTTGAAGCACAAGCCGAGCAAGCTACCATTACAAAGGCATTTGGAGCATCCAAGGAAGGTGAAAAGAATTCTTGTTTTTTCATTTCTTGATTTTTAGTTGTGCTTATCATTTGTTTTTGTTAACTAAGCTCTCCCTAGTGTTTAGGCCTATAGATGTTATGTTATTAGTGTGATTATTTCAATTTTTTGTATTTTGCAACTAACACTATACTAACCATCCTCTCTTGAGTCAAATTCCTAGATCACATTATGGCACATCTGATGGGACTAGACGCATCCTATACCTAAAGGAGATCCTTTTGCAACCTTAAAAAATTTATTTGAGATTTTAAAACTCTTACAAATTGGTTTTCTAACTTTTTTTTTGCCATTTTTGGTTGCCATGGTTTTTACACAGTAACCAATGTCAGTAGAAAAATAGACATCAGTTACTTGGCTTAACTGATGTCGGTCAGCAAAACTGACATCAGTCAGATCTCGATTGGTCGTAACCGATGGTGGTATTCACCGACGTCAGTCACTGTGTTATTCAAAAAACACAAACATAAGATCGACGTTTTCAAAGTTTCTTGTTTCAAACTCAAAAGAACTTCAAAGCTAAAGGACATGCTAATAATTTTGTTGCAGGCCCAAGTGGGATATTTTCTCCAAACATGTTTAAATCACTTTTGCATGCTTAAAGTTGGATTATGAACTTTGTTTTGATGATTAACAAATAATTTAAGTGTCTTTGGTGAGTGTTTTTAAAGTTTACAACTAAGACCAAGGGGTCAAATAAACACCACCAAACATTTCATTTGGGTTTAAAATTGAACACACTTATCAATTTTTGCTTGCAATAGTTGTTTAGATTAATCTTGTTTGGCAAAAAGAGGGGTGTTGCATGTATGTTCTTCCATTTATCCCTTATAGGGAACCCTTGGAATCAAAAGCATCATTCATATTGCAAATAGCCTAGTCCAAGGCTTAGAAAGAATGTCGCCTAAAGCACTTCCCAAAAACTTGATAAAGCTTGGGTGACCTTGAAAATGACCCTAAAGTCTTTCTACTTTTATGATTTCTTTATTTTTATGCATATTGGCTGCGAAGGGGACTTCATCACCTCCCGTAAGTTCCGTAGGTAAGCTTTGACCCAGGGTTTTATCTCTCGGCATTGACTTCATTTGACTCTTTTAGAGTTGTACATAGGACATAGTGGCACTTTGGACATCGCACTACACTGAGCAAACAACATGATGTAGTGGTTGCAAAAATGACTAGACCTTTTCGTAATAAGCTAAGTGATACGAACCCAAAATATGTTCTTTTCTTTTGCATTATTTGGTGTGAAAGTCATTGTGCACTTGATTCCCCTAGATCGTTCATAAACTTGTTAGAATTTAGACAAATCCCCACTTACTGCGAAAGTATTGTTGATGCAAGGTGTGCCTCAAGATCTATGTTGCAGTACTATCATTTGAAAGAAGGGGGGGTAAAAACCCTACTATATAATGCACATTTACTTTTGGATGAACACTTAAACTCTTCTCAAATGATGTATATTGATGGACTCCAACAGTACCAAGCAACCTTGTCAGTTTAGGATCTAAGGACGATTAATTAGTTGATCTTGTCCTAGTTTAAAGTCTTGTTTAGAGTCAAAACTTGGTGTAAACAAATAAACCAAACACAACACATAGTCCAAATTTTCCTTTGAACAAAGAGGGGTTATGCTGTCCATGTGAGATCATCCATTTGCCTTGTTCAAAGTTCATCAAAAGCTTGAGAGTCATATCATCCACTTTGGCATAGTTATGCTACCCAATTGAGTCTAGACCTTTGCCAAAGCTCTTTAAGTCCACTTATAATTTAAATTCAAAATTACACCTTTACAAGTTCATAGGGTTGATGTGTTAAGTGGATTCGCCATTTGCATTAAACTTGAGGGAACTTAGGTTTAATTTCCAATATAGGTTGAAGACCATTTTAAACTCATAATTATTAGCATCACTTGATAGACTTAAGCTATTTTGTGCTAAACACTTGCACTTTAAGTCTATGTACCACAATATTTTGCGTCAAGAAAAGTAGTGTTATGCTGTCAAAATTGTGGAAAAATGTCTTTGCCTTAGAGAGTCTTTGAAACAAACTTTTTTATCACACCTTTTGCATAGTATAGTGTCGTTACGCTGCCCAAATTATTTCAAATGTTGTTTCATGGACCTTCTTACATAGAATTCCAAATTTCTTCCTATATATTCTAGATCGATCCAAGTGTACATTTGATCCTTTGTCTAAAGCACAGTTATACTATTCACCTTTGTCTAGTTTGATTGTCAAAACGAACCAAGTTTTATACCATTATTTATGAGAAAATAAGCTATTGCTAAAGTGCCTTTTGTTTCATACCTTATACTTAGTTGATCAAGTTCATGTCCAAGAATCAAATGCCTAGTGTTTGTTAGAAGTGTTTCAAATCCATTAGATTAAAACTTTCATCTATTTTTAAAGTCTAGTTTTTGACATCATTTAGCCAAAAGTCCTAGCACATGCTTTGTTTGAGCTTATCTTTTGACGCCGCATTTGGCCAAAAGACCTAACAACTTTTAATTTTCTAGATTAAGACTGATTTGAAACACTTCGATCTTAGAGTTTGGCATTTCGATTTTTTAGTCCATTTACTTGCTTACCTTTGTGTGAATAGTGAAACGTTAGATACTTCACTCTAGCTTGTTTCCTCACAAATATTTGCATAAACCTTTTGATCCTTTTGACAAATCTAGACCAAGTTTAAGGCATAATTTGTTTTAGATTTTGTCCTTTTTAAAGTTTGTAGAACTCTTTGACCTTTTATCGCCAAGCATTGACTATGGATCCAAACATGTATTCTTATACTCGTAATGGACTTATATACAATCTAGGTATTAGTAATGTAGTTGTGCAAGTAGAAATGGTGCAAAACCCCTATGTGGATAACATTGCTTCTGAGATGGATTTTTATCCCTCTTATCATACTCAATCAGGGGCACAAAATCAAGATCCATTGGCTAACTATTTGGTTAACACATCACCTTACACAAGACATGACCAAAAACAAACCACGTAATACTTAGCTACAATACCAATGGTGGATGACCTAGTACCTCAACAACCATATGCTACTAATTCAGCTTCCATGTATGATCCATTTTTGTTTGAGCGATATTTTTTAGAGAACAAAGATGAGATTTTGGTTAGGGCCATAGAGGTAGGGGCTAAGTTTCCAGCGAACTTCCCCCATGAAAATATACCAAGTCTAGTAAGAGTGCCCCACAATATCATTCATGATCAATAGGCTTCTTCTAGCAATCCTATGGCTCTAGTCCAAACAACGTACCAAGACCCCAATATACCCAATCTAGGAAAAAACATCATGGAAGATCACTTTAAACAAATGCAAACAACATACGAAACCTACCTAAAATTTAGCACGTGATTTCAATCAGATAAACATGGTATGTAAGCCCCTCATTGACCTAGTTCCTTCAATAGGAGTGTTGATGGAATTAACTGAAAAAGAAAATCCAAGTTCTGACCCATTTATGCAAACCACTTCGATAGATAACTTGATGCATATGCTAGTTATTGAAGAAGTGTCTTCGACTTTTACATTGAATAGTGAGCCAAACGTAGTAGACAATGTGCAAATAGTGTCCAATCTTGATCAAAGTGGTACTAACGCACAAACAACTAGCCAATAATGTGTGCCTATAATTAATCCCATGAACGGATCATCATACCAAGGAATAAGAGTTTCTGTACCCCAACCTCAACCAATCGCTTCCTCAAGTGTACAACCTACATGATTAGATAATCAAACAATGGCTAATGTTATGCCTCAACGACAAATTGTGATGAATCCTACTCCTCAACAAGTAGCGAGTGGTATTTCACAACAGTAGACATAGTCTAGTGTAACAACACAATAGAGGATGAGTACATTGCCACCTCAAACAGGGGAAACTAATATTCCACCTCACCAAGTAATGACAAACATACCTCTTCAGTCGCAGAATAATATGCTAGTCCAAAACCAAGTAATGACTAGCCAACAACATGTAAATATTGGTCAATGACAAATATCGAATCTGTAACATGCTTTCACTTCTTCACAGGGATTTGTGCGATAAAGAGGTCCCCATGTTTCTCAAGTACCTACTAAACAACTATTGGTTCAAAATGTGCCATAAATCCAGAGACAGGGTCTTGGTTCACAAGGTCCCACTCAACAACAAGGTTCGATTAGTCAACATGTCCCTTTTCAGCCACAACAAACACAGTATAGTTATATCCCTTCATCCCAACCACAAAATCTTCCAAGTCAAACCTTTATCATCAACCCAAACTAGAATATCTCACAACCAAATGTGTAATTTCAAGTACATCTCAATCCACGTATGTGTATTCTTGGTTCATTCCCCAACCAAGTCAATGTACTCCAACAGGTGTCTCTGTCATATCCTGGTCAAAGTGTCCCACTTGTGACCTCCCAAACATCTATCCAAACCAATATTCTCTCTCAAACCAATATCCCTTCTAGTTTCCTATCCCAAGAATTGCAATAGATGAAGGATGCAATTGCTACCATTCAGGTGGGGAAACAGACTAAGAAGTTCATATTAGATGACGTGTGTTCCTATCCATTCAACATGGGGTATTTGTAAATACCATTTACTCTAGGATACGAACCACTCAAATTCAATAAGTACAAAGGTAAAGGTTACCCTAAGGCCTATTTGACTGAATTCTTTGTCGCATGTCAACCAGTGGCATATAGTGACATATACCTCTCTTTGTTGTTTCCAAGGAGCTTGGCTGGACAAGCCTTGGAGTGGTTTTTAAAGTTATCTAAAAATTCAGTAACAAACTTTGATGATCTTTTTGATAAATTTGTTCAGCACTTTTCTTATAATCTCGAGCATGAGATTTCATTAGTAGACCTGACACAAGCAAAGCAAAAAGATGGGGAGAGTTTTGTGAGTTATTTGCAACGATGGAGGGTCCTTACAAGCCATTTCACCCACAGTTTACCAGATAAATAATTAGCTACTATGTTTACTAAAAATTTACATAATGAGATAGCCTATCATCTGGAACTGTAATGTGCACATACGTTCAAAGAGACCATTGAAAAAGGTTTGTTGATCGAGTGAGCGCTCATCAATAAAGGGGTCATCAAGCTTAATTCAACTAATCAAAATCAAGGTACCAATCATGGAAATGACCAACATCCTATCCAAACACAGGCATCACAACCAACACAGACCAATAATCATGAAACATCGAAGCAATTCAACTGAAATAAGAATGTTGTGGGAAATGGAGTAACTGAATCTCGTCATGTCCAAACTATGCAGACATTGTCTGTACCACCTTTTCAGCTTACTCCTACTCAACAACCTCTCCAACCAATGCCGCAAGTGCAACAACCAAAACCTACACAACAAATACAACAGCCTTTACCATTGCAAACCCCTCCTCTTAGGTGAACCGTACCTACATGTCATATCTTTAGTGACTAAGGGGAACCTATTGAATCTGTATTCCACAAGCTTACTGTCGCTAATCTGATTAGTTGGCCTATACCAAAGCAAAATCCGTAAGGCATTCTTTACCCTAATTGGTACTGTGAAAATAAATTTTGTGACTATCATCGGGTCAACGGGATAATCTACGAAGGTGTGTCCAAATCAAGCATTTAATCGAGAATATGTTGGAGAATGGGGAGATAAAACTAGATAATGGTGCTTCCACTTCCAATCAAACTCTTGAGATCTATCAAAACCCCTTTCCTCGACATAACAATCAATAACAGTAGAACAATCAATAATAACAACGGTCAATGCAGCAACAAAATCAACAATATTAAAATCAAAGGTCAAACCAATACAATCAACAAAATCTACAATGACAAAATAATGGACAAAACCAAGGTCAAGAATGGTAACAACCAACAAACCTACCATGCAATTACACATGACTACAACAGGTTTGTAGGTCATATTGCAGGGGGTAGCGTTAATACCATCTCCATTAATCCTAGACCAAGCACTAATCAACCTAGACCATTGTAAACAACAATATTCAGCCAAATCACATGGATAATCCTTCTTTGACTTGGGAGTGCATATAGGCAAACCAACAAACTAGGACTTCTTCTTTTGGATCTTATAGTGACAACTCGTTCTTGCCACGTGACCACATGCAAGTGCACCAACCACTGAGACTTGTCATATTTGGTCCCACACTATTTCCAACATCGGTTAACAATAATGGTCCAGTATTTAATCTCGATTATGTAATCACAACTCAGAGGTCGAAGATTACTATCCCAGGTCCACAACCATCTGCCACTTTGCCTATCATCAACCAACCATTCAGCCTCAGAATAAACCATTCACTACTGACTAGGACAAGAAGTTTGATATTATGCATCAATTGCAAAAGACACCAGCACAAATTTCTATTTTAGATTTGCTGCAGACATCAATAATCCATAAAAACGTCTTGAATGAGTTTTTGATCCAATCCACTATTGCTAGTGACATATCCCCTGATAACTTTCAAGCTTTGGTTGGACACCTAGCTCTAGCCCAACAAGTCACATTCAACCAAAGCGATGTCTTCCCTTGGCCCACTCCATAATAACCCATTGTACATAGAAGTTTGTATCAGACAAAATAAAGTGAAACGTGTCCTTATCGACAATGAATCTGACCTCAAGCTTCTTAGGTACACGATGACAGATCTCCAACTAGAAACAATAACTATCAAATCTTATGATAATCAGGAAAGAGAATCACAGGGCACCATTAGTTTACAAGTTATCATTGGGCCTTTGACCCATGATACACTTTTCCATGTGTTGGACCTTGAGTTATCATACAACATGCTTCTAGGTAGGCCTTGGTTACATGAGATTCATGCAGTGCTGTCAACACTGCACCAATGTATCAAGTTTTCCCACTCAGAGATAGTGGTGAGTATTCCAGGAGATTTACACCCGTATGAACACTGCAAGCATCTTGAAGTTGAATTTTAAAGCTATAATTATCAGTACGGTATGAATCCCAGTTCCAAGCAAGATAAAGGAAAATCTATACTTATTGATCCTTCATCGGATAATTGCATAGATCCTAATACCTTGGATTCCCTTTCCCACATACCGCCTCCTAAAGCTTCCAATCATTTCACTATTTCAGATAATGGACCAGGAGAATATGTGACCCATGACACATTTCATATCGTCAATCTTCCTCAAAATCTGAAAACTTTTAGGTGACCTAAAGTCATTCCACATATGCATTGGCAACAAAAGAACAAAGATAAGGGCCCTGCCACCTTTGTACTAGCATTTGGTCTAGGACCTGACCCTCTTGAAGGGAATGAATCAAGGTTATACAATGATGACTGTTGTCAACTTGGAGTTGCGCCCTGAATCTAAGATGTGCGTGAAACGGCTAGTCCTCTATCCGGTTGAAACAATGGGATCTTCTCACGAAGGTGGGTGCCTCAATGGTAAGAAAAACCTCCAGAGAAGGCTGGTTCCTGTATGATGTATCAATTAGGATCTGTACTCTACACTGCGGACTACCGTGGAAAAGGGAGAAGGGAAACTTAAAGGGGAAATCCTACCTAAAGGGGGTGATACACCAGAATTTTGATCCACTCAACTTGGAACCTTGAACACTGAACGAACAAGGGAAAAGGAAGACCTATGATTTCAATCAATCACTTATGCATAATTATTTCATGGAGAGGTTCGATCTAATGCTTGAAACCTGAGGGAAAACGATGGAGAGAGGTCGGATAAAAGACACTTTGTGGCCACCTAACATCCACTTACAGCTTCAACAAAAGACAATAAAGAACACTTTAACATGACCTGCACAAGGATAATCTAGCAACCAGGTATGAAATAGAATTTGGGAAGGGAGAGAAATCTACCACTTATGCAAATTGCTGAAGAAATATACACTATGCCAACGCTTGAAATCTAAAAGTACAGTCCTTCTATTGATGGAAGAGGTTACAGAACTCGCTAATGGCAGAGTCTGGTCTAACCAAGAGAGATTGGATGATTTTTAATCAAGGTTGAAAGCCTTTATATAGAAAATTACAAGAGGCCAAAGATTGGCGTAGAAACTTGAAGAGAAAGATTCACTTTGGTTAACTCAAGGCTTTACTTGGCCTTTCAATAAAATATATTTTCTCTTTTGTCCTTGCATGAAGCTTCTTCATTTGATGAAGTGAACTTATCTTTGTTATGCATTGCCCACCTCTTTTTGCATAGAAATCCATGCAAATGTTAATTTTAGAATTCCACGTGAATTGCTTGACGTTGAGTTGTAGCGTTTGAAAACTGAGTTAACTGTTATTTAAGCTAAGTTGGACAAAGAGACCATTTTCCTTTGCATGGAAAGCTTATAGTGGATGCAACATTTTAATCAATTAGTCAACTCTAAATCTAGAACAGTCAACTCGTTGTTCGAATTTGGAACTCCTATTGAAGGTGAGTTAGACCTTTGGATGCATGAGCTAACTGGAGATGAACAGGACTTTAATAATCAGTCAACTAAAGCTTTGACCAATGTTCAAAAATAGCTCCAATGTTCGAAAATAGCTCTTGCTTGCATGTATTCTATTCTATTCTGATCTTCCTGTTCATGTCTATTTCTGGCAGGATTATGTATTTAACTCTTTTGTCGGATTATCTAATTTTTATATTCTCTTTTGCATAGTCAGCCTCCATTTATTTTGGATTTCTTGTCTCTTTGGTTTCAACGGTTACTTCCTGCAGTCAAAATTTGACGGCTTGCGGGACGTCATTGGAAGCTTTATTCCTTTAGACTTCCGTCTTGCCACTTTTTTGTGGCTTTCTTTCCTTCAAATTTATTGGCTTCGCATCTTTCCCGCGAACAAAATGTCTGCAAGAATTATCTCGGTCTCTGGCCTTCGGAATTCTTTCGAGTTTTTTCGTCAGTCTTTTCTCCGAATTCCTTCAGAATTTTTGTCCGAAGGATATCTTCTTGCTTGCCTTGTTTTTTCTGCAGCCTTTCTACACGGGTACTTTGCTTGTTTCTTCTGAATTCCTTCGGACAAAAAGTCCGAAGGATTTCTTTCCTCTCTTGCCTTAGCATTTTCCTGTTTTTTCTTTGTTTTCTCTGCAGACTTTGCTTTGTGTAAGCCTTCCAAATTTCTTTGGACAAAAGTCCGAAGGATATGTCTTTGCCTTTGCTCTATTTCAATGTGCCCTTTGACAAGATAAGTACCCTTCGGCACCGACCAAGTGCCCTTCGGCATTCTTGAAAATGCCTCTTCCGAATTAATTCCTAGGTTTTTCCTTGTGCGGACTTTCTTTGTCTCTGTGGTCTTCCGAATTTCTTCAGACTTTTTGTCCGAAGGAATTCCTTCGGACAAAAGTCCAAAGGATATCTTTGCCTTTGTCTTTCTCCCCCCTAAGTGCTTTCTTTCCCTCCGCAAGGGCTGTTTGGCCTCTGAAATTGCCTTTCGGAAAAGTTGCAAAGGTCCTTTTGTCGCCTAAGTGTCAGAAGAGTCCGTAGAAATGGCCTACAGAGTCCATAGAAATGACCTGCAAAGTCCGTAGAAATCCTATTTCGGTCAAGGAAAACCATGTATTCTTCCTTCCTTGGCTAGAGATGAGAACTTTCTAAATGGCAAAAGACAATCCGACTTGTGGAAGAATTGTCAACAATGACCAAGCTGATTGTTATAAAAATGTAAAGTATCATATTCTTAATAAGATCATGGAGTGTCACAATTATGAAAGAAGAGGCCTCAAACCGAATCAACAAGGAAGCATCGAGCCGATTTCCATGACTAAGCATGAAATACCTTATGGACTTGGATTTAAACCGCCTGGGGGTGATCCCACATATTTTATTCAAACTCCATCAACAACGACTAGTGATGATGATGCCAATAGTGAAATAGAGTCTGATCATAGCCTTACCTTTGATAACCTAGTTGAAACCAACCTGTTTGATAACAATGTCATTTTTACCCTTACCCAAGTTGTTCATCGCAATCCATTGCCATTATATTATCCCCAACTGATAGATTGGGACCAACAAGAATCTAGTTTGCTGATTGATAAGTTCCAGAATGATAAGGCATTTTGTGATATCTTAGGCCTTAGAGACAATGTTCCATTGGGAGATCACAAATCAAGATTCTCAATCACATTGGATCCTGTAGCCTATTTTGGAGAGTGAGTAAAAACCCTTAGCCAAAAACAAAAAAGTAAAACATTGAGGTCGCAAAGTGAAAACCTCTTTGAGGCACTTTTTGACCAAGGAAAAAGTAAAGATAAAGGTCAGTCTAGTGGTGAAAACATGTTTCAAGTGCCATTAGATGAGGGTGTTCATTCTTCTTCAAATTTAGACTAGGAGACCACCAACGCCGAACTTGCATGTGGATCTGAGTTCAGTTTTGAGCAACAAGTATTTGATCAAATTCTTTAAGAATTTTTGATTGTTTTTGTTACATGGCCAAATCTCCCATTAGGAGATTCAGATTCATCATGCCTAGGAGAGGTTGAAGAGCAAGTCCTAACAGAGGACCTTGACATAGTCCAACAATTCAAGTCACTGCCTACTATCCTAGAAGACAGTTCGACCCTCCTAGTCAAAGATACAACCGAGATAAATATTGAGACTCCATCAGACCTAAAATAGATAAATTTAGGAGCATCTCTCACTAAGGAGGAACGCGACATCTTTACAGCTCTGTTGAAAGAGTTTGCGGATATATTTACATAGGCCTATTCTGACATGCTAGGATTAGACCCCACCTTGGTTCTGCACCACCTTATGGTTAATCCTGATGCGAAATCGATAAAATAAAATCTCCATAAGATGCATCCTCGCATTGTTGTATTAGTAAAGAAAGAGTTGTAAAAACTCTTAGAAGCAAGATGTATCCAATCCATTGACTACTCTGAATGGATCTCTAATGTTGTACCTGTTAATAAAAGCCTAAAGGAATAATAATTTATACTGATTTTCAGGACATCAACAAAGCTTGTCCTAAAGATGATTTTTCATTGCCTAATATCGACATGATTATCGGCTCCATGATAGATTATAAAATGCTTTCACTCATGGATGGCTTTTCAGGATACAATCAGATTAGAATAGCACCAAAAAATCAGCGTAAAACAATGTTCACCATTCCATAGAGAACATTTTGTTACCAAGTGATGCCATTTGGCCTTAAGAATGTAGGAGGTACATATCAAAGAAACATGACTGTCATATTCTATGATATGATGCATGATATTATTGAAGACTATGTCGATGACATATTAGAAAAATCCAAGACCAAAGCCAACCATCCAACAGTGCTGTGTAAGATATTTGAAAGACTATGAGAGTACAAAGTTAGACTAAATCCAAAGAAATGTGTGTTTAGTATAACTTCAGACAAATTATTGGGCTTCATCGTGTCTCATATAGATATTGAAGTTGATCCAATTAAAGTCTATGCTATAACTAAGATGCTGCCACCAACCAATTTGAAGCAACTTTGTAGTTTGTAGGGTAAGATCTAGTCCATCTGACGTTTCATCTCTTAATTAGCAAACAAGTGCCATCCATTTACACATCTTTTAAAGAAACGAGTTGCATTTCACTGGGATGACCACTGCCAAACAACATTTCAACAACTCAAGGATTATCTTGTTAATCCACCTATTTTATTACCTCCTATGCCAGGAAAGCCATTCTTGTTATACCTATTAGCTACTGATTATGCTTTGTAGGCACTCTTGGATCAACATAATGACAATATAAAGGAGCATGTTGTTTACTACCTAAGTTGTACCTTGGTTACATATGAACATAACTATGCACTTGTTAAAAAAGCTTGTCGAGCCATGGTTTTTGCAGCTCAAAAACTGCGTCATTACATGTTGAATAATAAAACCATGGTCATTTCAAAAGTAGATCTGCTCAAGTATCTACTATCTAAAACAAATTTGCAAGGTAGAATGGCTAAATGGATCATGTTTTTTAGTGAGTTTGACATAGAATATGTCAATCAAAAAAATAATCAAAGGACAAGTTCTTGCAGATCAACTTGTTGAAACACCTCTCATAGACACACAACCACTCAAGTTTCTCTTTCCTGATGAATCCATCATGACCATTATAATACACCCCTTGAAGAGCAGCCCTAGAAGCTATATTTTGATGGATCATTCACTGTGCATGGATCGGGGGCAAGCCTATTGTTTATTACATCACAGTGAGATCTAATCCCTAAATCATTCAGAATCAGCTTTTCTTGTACAAACAACATGGCCGAGTATGAAGCACTTATTGCAAGACTTCGAAAAGTAGTGCATTGGAATATATCTCATCTTCAAGTTTATGATGATTCTCAGTTAATCATCAATCAAGTCACAAATCATTTTCAAACCAAAGATGACAAGTTCGTTCCATATAAAGTCATGGTTAACAATCTTAAAAAGCAAATTGCCAACATTCGGTTTGAACATATACTGAGGGCTGATAACATAACTACAGATGCCATGGCTACTATTAGTTCTTTGATTCAACAAACAGATAAAGATAGAGAGTATCAGTTCTTTGTCGAGAATTTGTTAGCACCAGCTCATGAACCTTCAACCATTACCATGATTTGTGATATTGTTGGTCATAATTCTATCTGGTACTCAGACCTTTACAACTACCTTCATGACTAAATTCTATCACCTGACCTATCTCAAAAACAAACCAAAGCCTTCATTCATCATTCCACTCGTTATACTTTACTTGGATCCACCCTTTACTGCTGTAGTTTTGATGAAACTTTGCTTCGTTGTTTAAATTCAACAAAGTCTACATTAGCGTTAAGAGAAGTTCATGAAGGAGTATGTGGAGCCCATTCTAGTGGGGTAGTCCTATCCAAAAATCTCTTGCGTACTGGTTATTATGGACCCATAATAGAGGCAAATGCCACTATATATGTAAAAAAATGTGACAAATATCAATGACATGCTAATTTGATTCATGCTCAAGTAAAAACTTGGAAATCGATGTTGACACCATGGCCATTTTCTACATAGGGACTTGACCTCATTGGGAAGATTAACCCCACTTCATCTGATGGCGATAAACATATCCTTACTGCCATTGAATATTTCACGAAGTGGGTTGAAGCTATACCCCTCACTTACATGATTGAAAAACAAATTTCCAAATTCATCTTCAACCACCTCATCTGTCGTTACGGTATCCCCTCTGACATTATATCCGATAATGGAAGATCATTCAAGAACAAAGATGTAGGCTAGTTATGTACTAAATACAACATCACCCAACATTTTTCTACAACATATTACCTTCAAGGTAATGGCCAAGTTGAGGCATCCAACAAAACCATTGTCAACATTCTCAAAAAGATTGTTAATGATGTTGGTCATGATTGACACCTCCAGATATTCTCTGCCCTTTGGGCATACCGTACCAATCATCATACCCCCACATGAGCCACCTCATACTCACTTATTTATGGTACTGAAGCCATCCTTCCCATTGAGGTCGAATCACCTTCACTATGCATCTCTTTCAAGCATGTCCTGGAAGATCATGACTATCGAGTAGCTCACCTGCAAGAGTTGGACCTACTAGATGAGAAATGCACAACCACACTCAACAATCTTCAAACATACCAGAATTGACTCAAAGGCCACTATAATCAATGTGTGAAGTATCGAACATTTAAACTTGGTGATTTTGTTCTCAAATAAAACCAAAAGAATACCACGACTGAGAAAAAACATAAAGGGAAATTCAAACCAAATTGGATAAGGCCTTTCATCATCACTGCAGATTATGGATCAAGAGCATACAGGCTTGCCATACCAGATAGTGAGAAACTTCTAGAGCCAATGAATATTATTCATCTCAAGCGGTACTATGCTTGAATGTTAAGGTGTATTGTCTGTAAGGACCGTTTCAATTATGTGTTTTTGTCACTATTTTTCTTTGTACACATACCATTCTTATCCATCCTCTTTATCATATCCACTTTCCATTTCTGACTTATCGACCCAACATGTTCTAAAGCCTAGCCCATTTGACCTTGGTTTTTGTCATTCATTACGTAGTTTCAGCATCAAGGTATCTAATCAGTTCATCAGTTGGTTCAAGAACTTCAAACAGAGATTGTATTTTGGGATAGTATGATAGAGGGTTTGGCAGTTGCATCCTTCGTTTGTTAGTCCTTTCTTACCATCACTCTTGCTACTAATTATAACCATATTTGGGTAAATTAGTACCATTGATCTATGCCATTATCCTAGTTATAACCACCAATAGGCAAACTAGGGGAAATACTAAGCCTTGATGTACCAACTTGCCACTTCCTATGTTATACTGTGTCTTTTTACCAACTGTGCCTATTTTGTTTGAATTGGCTACTGCACTAGTCGAATTCCTCGACTATAGGAGTGAAACTACAGTGACTTGAGGTCCTACTCTAGGACTATGTAGGTAGCGCTCAATAATTGTTGAGGTTAGCTCAATCACCCTTTTCCCACGCTTTCACCGTTTTTCAAGCAATCTAAGTTTGAAAGCTCTCATCATTTTGTGAGCAACATAAGTATGAATGCTCTCATCATTTTGTGAGCTTGAACCATTTAGTGTCTCATCATTCTTGATTGAGTTGTGACACTCCAAAACAATTCTAAAAATATTTCAAAAAATCATTAGAAAAGAACAAAAACATTGACCACTTCTTTGCCTTAAGGATTCTAGGAACCCTTACGAAGTTACAAGAAAATCACTTGTCATTTAATTTCTCCATCCTTTTTGACCTTTTCTCTCATGCACTTGCCATTTTGCAGGACCATTCCTATTCTTCTATCACATCCATTCTATTTATTTTCATAAGTTATCACATTCTTTCCATTCCTTGAGAGAATTACATTTGATCTAAATTTTTTTATTGGATATTGCATCCATGGAACAATGTAGGTAGTGTCCACTTGCCTAGCGCATATGGAGACAGCTCGGCCACCTCCTTCCTTTTCTTCTATTCCCCTATTTAGTTCATTTGTTAAGTTGTTGCCTATTTTTTAGGGGCAATGTTCATAGGATTTTTATTGCATTGTTTATTTGTTTGTTTCTGCATATTTTATTTGTTTGTCTGCATATTTGTTTACTTTCAACATTATTGCCTTGATTCAATTTATGTGTTCATTGGGTGATTCCTTGTCCACACTTACACTTGAATCCATTCATATTCATATGTTTACATTATCATCATGGTTTCTATCATTGGTGCATTGTTTTTTATTTGAGTATTGGATTACGGGAGTCAGTCCTTATGCATATTTTGGTCAAGTCTTTATGGTTTTCTATCATGAAGCCTACCATCACATGCTACAATAAACCTTAGCTTCAAGAAGTCTATTCAACAATGGCGGCATCTCTTCGACACTGACATCCTGATTCCAATCCCAATCATATCCTAAACAGAGTAATTGACCATGAAATTTTTTTTATCTTTATTAGTTCGGACGAGCATCTCCCTACTAGTAGGTTGTTCTAATTCATCATTACCCTCTGTGTTAAGTTATCATCATTCTTGGCCAAGTTTATCATGTTTTCCATAATCGAGGTCCAATAATTATAATCACCTTAGGCAAATCATTGCACACAGTCCCACTTGAATTTCTTAATGATTATAACCGTCTTTGGGTAAATCATTGTGTTGTCACCACTTTACTTTTTTGTGCCTATATAGTGGCATGCTATTATCTTGTTTGTTTGTCCTAATTGGGACAGCTCCATCTTCTCAATGATTATAATTATTTTTAGGTAAATCATTGTGTTATCATACCACATTGCCACTATCGGGGTACAATACTTATAACCACCTTTAGGCAAACCATTGTGCACCGTCCCACTTGCATTCTCAATGATTTTGACTACTTTTTCAATATCATTGTGTTTTCACCCCATCATCTTTCCTTTCTTTGGTCCCCTTGTTCCACTTCTTTCTTTTCAAATGACCGTTTATCGATCCACTTGTGCCAACCATTCCCTCGAGGGGGCATCATATAGTTATTTAATCATCGTTGCAGTTGTAGGCATACAATACCTTTTCATTCTTTGAGAAGACGTTATTGTGCTTATAGCTTGCAATGCCTTCATAAATAGGGGCAAACTGTAGACACCTAAAATTGGTTATCGATAACTTCTAATCAGTGTTTTGGCTAGTTTCCATCTAAAACGTACAATTTGGCCTAAAAACATTAAAACATGCAAAAAGATGTGAAACTGATATACTCAAGTGCTGATTTTGGCCAAAGTATCCCTAAATGGGAAAATGCAATTTATAGGCTAGCTAATTTTGATCAGTTCATTTTGAGTCAAAATGCCAAATTTGTACCTACATGTTCTGGACTACTCTTTCATATCAAATCTTTTACACAAGACTCGTGCCTTTGTTATTTGTTGTTGGCAACATTTTAAATAAGAATACACATCCAATGCATTTGACGGGGACTTTCAATTCAAATTCAGTCAAATTAAGGACCAATAACAAGGCATTATGATCAATTTGAGTAATTTGTGCACAATGTGTTTAATCATGCCTAAGAGCTAATTAACCCAAATCAAGACCTAATAAAAAATTCAATTGAAAGTTGTTGAATATTTATTTTTAGAAATGAATATTGAATATCTGCATCATCAAGTGATCTCATTTCTTTGGAAGGCATCCCTAAACCATAAATGTCATAAATATTAGGATTTATGCCCTCCATGCCTCATCAATGTCTTTCATGATGCCTTCCATGCCTCTTAATTGTCTGTTTTTCTAATGCCATGATGAGGATAATTACAAATTTTAATTTTAAAATTGAATTAATCCTCAACCACACATCTCAATCTTGAGATGGAAGGTTGATGTTGATTCTGATCAAATCCAAAAATCTATAAATAGAAGGCCTCACAACATCATTTCTAATTTTAATTTGTGCAAAGTTATAATGCAAAATTGGTGCCAAAAGATTCAAGAAACTAGTGTTATAATGTCAAATTGATTCCAAGCCAAGCCAAGCCAAGCCACAAGCCAAAGGTGTGATGAAACCTATCCTTACACTGCTCTGAAACCATCAACAAACTGATATAGACCTATCTAGATCATTCATTCCTTGTAGCCCTGTTTTCCCTATTTATTGGCCATAACTCTTTATAGGTTAACTCAATAATGAAAGTAAAACCATTTATGGATACCCATTAAGCCCTTCTATAACATACTGAAAAACCTCATGAGGTTGTTTGGTACGGAATTGTACTTTCTTCTTTATGCTCTGTTCTAATTAGCCCTCATTTCGTGCAAATCACCTTGTCCAAAGTAAAGTACGGACTTTCTAAGCAAACCAAGCATCATTCTAGATACCTATTATCTTCTTTCAGGTGAATCAATCATTTTTTAGTGCACTTCTTTGGAGAAATTCACTTTTCCTATATTGGCCTATGCTATTTCCTTCACATGCACCTAGGTTCCACTTGGCAATTGTTTTTTTCCATACTTTTCCATACTGTGGCACCTTGAAACCCCTTCCAACAGTTTGCTAATATCATCAAGGGTCAAATTACAAAGTTTCAAGAGTTTTCATGTTTTAAAACTCATTTTAAGGGTTTGAACCTAATTCAGAATTTTCCCATGACAGTCACAGGCCGAGAGCTTATTATTTTTGATGGGAGTGTTTTAGCTTGTTTCAAAGGTTCAAATAAATTGTATAGAGTCTGTATTAGTTCCCTACACCTTCTCCAATCATCCTCCAGGTTATATCAACCTTCTAAGCTTGCCAATACTCAACAACTCAGTGTCTTTTGACCGTATTTTTATAACAGTCAACAGGGTTCTTAGTTTCTTTTCTATTTCAATGATTTAATAGACTTTCAAGAGGATTTACAAACATGTCACTATCTTACATGACTTCCCCATTCCATAATCATATCAAGAATGTCCTTATCAATCCATTTACCTTGCAAAACATACAAATTTCTTAACTTTTTCTATACACTGTCACCTACAGGCCTGAATTCTGACAGTTGGAGTTTTGAGATGTCAAAGGGATTTCTAAGCCTGTTTCTTCTTCATTTAGGTTTCTAATTGCCTTATAGACCTGTCTCCATACCATTATGAACTTCATGCAACCATTTTCACATGGGGTTTTCTTAAGACAGTGGGCTGTATTTTTAAATTCTTGAATATCTTGTTTAGGCTTCTTTTAGCTTTCAAAGCTCTTAAGACCTTTTGTTCACATAAATAACAGTTTTAACTTAATCCCAACATACAAAATAACCAGTCTTTCTTAATATTCCATAGAGAATCATCATACACACACTTACATAGGACTGTTACCAGAATTTCATAAAGAGACCATAACATGAAACAAAACATTCATTCTTTCTTTCATAGATCAATAGAAGACTTACAATTCAATACCAGATTCAATCTCCATGTTCCATGGCTTTCAAAGCCTTGATTGCTCCTTCAAACATTCTCTACTGCTCCTCTTTCCTTTAACATTTCTTGAGTGAGGTCCTCCCTCACTAGTTCTTTTCTCTATCCTTCATTCTATCTTCTTCCCCTTGAATGAGAGGGCTTTTCCTCTCTATCCTTCTTCCCTTCTACGCCCCTCTCATCCTCTCTTCTCTTCTCCTTTTTCCTTAAAAATGAATTCTTCTTTGTTTTCTTTCTTTTCAAGTATCTCTCTTCCAACTTCTACGCCCAATTTGGGCTTAAGGCAAAACAATATGATGTTTGAAAGTTTTAACAATTTACTAAGGTTGAAAATAGTTTCAACCATTTCCCCTTCATTTCCTCAACAATCTAACAATCAATTTTCACCTTTTTACTTTCACTTTTTGGTAATTACATTTACCTTGAAGGTGAAATTTTGAAATCTCACAATTTGGAGGGAAAACCAAAATTTGAATTTTCACACTAGAATATCATTTGCATTTGCAACTAGTCCTCCATGGTGCTATTGTAGATGCTCCTGCATCATACTCTCCCTCTAGAAAAGATTTGAACCTTAGTTCAAATGTCATGCTTCCTCCATACAATAATCTTCACTATTTGCCTGGGTCCCAAGGTCTTGTTACCAATACCAATGCTTGTCTTTGTCCTTCATCTTGTTGTTCTTCCTCTTCTAGTATGTTCTTCTCCTTATTTATTTCTCAGCTGCCATCTCCCGCTTCCATGCTTCTTCATCTTCATACATAGCTTCTAGATCTTCTTGTTGTTCTTCTTGTTTCGTGAGCTTCTCCAATGACTCATGTATGTCATTCACTTCAGCAACCTTCATACCTGCATACAAAACATTCAAAGCCACCTTAGAATCAAAATCTTTAGGCCATAAAGCCTCTTGGCTGCCTTCATGCTCTTGTTCTTTGACTAAAACTACCTTTGTTTCTTTGCTCTGCTCTTGTCTTGCTCCACTCTTCCCAATGGTGTCTCCACCATGGCTTGTACCTTCCTTCATCTCTCTTGAATTACCAAACACCTCCTCCAACATCTTCAACTCTTCCTTTAGTGAGATCTCATCTATCTCACTATTATCTTCATCAAACTTGGGCTGATCACTCACAAAGCTTACTTGCCCTTTACCTCTTATCTCTTCTTTTCTTAGCTTGTCTTCACATAAATCAACTTCTTTAATATACTCATAAAAAACAATTGAAACACCATTACCTTGTGTCTCCTTACTATCTTCAATTGCTTCCTGAAGCCATCTTGTTTGTTCTTGCCTCAATTCATTTTCCATCCTCTTGGAACTCTCTCCTTGGTGTACATTAGTTTTCATAGACATTTTCCATTCCTCATTTCTCATGAAAGGATCATTAAATAATTCAAACACATCATCATAAACCAATTGTTTACCTTTTACCCCTTTGGTATACCTCTCAAGTGTCCTGTCTTCATGGAATGCTTCTTCCATACTCATCATCTCTCCTTCATTCTCTTGACCACTGGAATCACCTTCAATCCTCTTCCATCGACTTCTTGGTGTTGTTGTCTCAATACTCACATATTTTCTCTTTGCCTTCTTAGGCACCCATACTTGTTTCTCCTTCTTACCATTTCTCTTCTCAAGCCATGTAAGCATCTTGCATCCTTGCTCTTGTACCAGCACCTCCTCTTGCTTGGGAGTTTGCTTCATCCACCATTTAGGCATCACATATCCATGGTTAATTGGAAACTTCACCTTTCTCTTTGCTTCTCTAACATGCATATAAACAATTTCATGCTTGTAAGACAAATCAGTTTTTGAACTCACATTTACCTCCTTAATGGGCTGCTCCATTAATTCCTTGACTTGCATAACTTCTTGATTATTTGTGCTTTCTTCTTTCTTTCTGCTTGGCTGCTCTCTTTCTTCTTCTTGGCCTTCAATGGCATCATGGAATTCAGCTTCATCTTCCATCTCTTCTCTTGCTTGTATGGAATCATCAACACCTTTCTTATGCATTAACCAATGCATCTCTTCTTCTTTATCAACAGCAGTAAACTTACTTCTCTTTCCTCTTACATATTCCCTTGTGTACTTGGTGTCTTCTCTTGTACCAATCTCTTCACTCTCCAAGGCCTTTCTCTTGACCTTCATAAGGCTGCTCATACCTGCAATTACCCATGCAAAAAAAACATTAGAGATAAAAACAAGAGACCATAATGTCTCCATGAGTGTCCTCTTCACCAACACTCTCATCTTCTCAAGTGTTCTTCCTGACACTTCATCTTTTCTTTCTTCTCTTCTCTTGTCTTTCACAATGAGAATCTTCTTCTCAACTTCTTCCTCTTGCTACTCACTTGGCAACCTTCTTATCTTCTTCAAGCCTCTATGGGCTTCTCTCTTCATGGCAATCTCATTTTGCCTTCTTCTCCTTTTCACTAGGAGATCTATTGGCCACTTCAACTTCTTCCTCATTAGCCATACCCATGCTTGTCTATTCAGCTGCATCCAAGACTCATATTCATCTTTAACCTTAGCTAACTCTCTCTTCAAACTAGCAATTTCTTTATTAATTACAAAACTGTTCATACATTTGATGCTTGCTTTCTTCTTGGTGCCCTCATATACCTTGCTGGTCTGTAGTGCCTTCAACAATGCTTCCATCTCTGAGATCCTCACCCAAGTCTTTTCCACCTTTGTCTCTTGATCCCTTGTCTCATCCAAGTCTTTTCTCCTTGACTGGTCTTTTGACAATCTCCTTGATCTCACTTAGGCCTTTTGCATCCTAGTCTTTTGATCATTTTCTCTCAATCCTGCAGCAACTCTTATACAACACTTCAACAAATCACAAATCATAAATCCAAGCTTACCTTGCTTTGGATCTTCTTCTTCAGCATCCACTGTGCTCTCTTACTATTGAGCTCTCCAAGCTTCAAACTCCATCCTTTACCTCACCTAAGTCTATTTCACCTTAGTCTTTTGGCAAACTATCCAAGCTTCTTCTTGGATCTTCACTAAGTCTTTCTTGGCTTCTTCTCTTCTTAAGCCTCAATGGCTTGATTGTCTTGAACCTGAAACTTATTCACTTGATTGCTTCTCAACACAATAAACTTCAAATCAAATATCAAAATTATTCATACCTTTTCTCCCCAGGGTCCCCTAATGCTGTCCTGCTGATCCTCTTGCCAAATCCTATAACAACTCATTAGAAATCATAACCAACAACAAGTTACCAATTCCCAAGAGCTTCAAGCTCTGATACCAAATGATGAAACCTATCCTTACACTGCTCTGAAACCATCAACAAACTGATATAGATCTATCCAGATCATTCATTCCTTGTAGCCCTGTTTTCCCTATTTATTGGCCATAACTCTTTATAGGTTAACTCAATAATGAAAGTAAAACCATTTATGGATACCCATTAAGCCCTTCTATAACATACTAAAAAATATCCTAAGGTTGTTTGGTACGGAATTGTACTTTCTTCTTTATGCCCTGTTCTAATTAGCCCTCATTGCGTGCAAATCACCTTGTCCAAAGTAAAGTACGGACTTTCTAAGCAAACCAAGCATCATTCTAGATACCCATTATCTTCTTTCAGGTGAATCAATCATTTTTTAGTGCACTTCTTTGGATAAATTCACTTTTCCTAAATTGGCCTATGCTCTTTCCTTCACATGCACCTAGGTTCCACTTGGCAATTGTTCTTTTCCATACTTTTCCATACTGTGGCACCTTGAAACCACTTCCAACAGTTTGATAATATCATCAAGGGACAAATTACAAAGTTTCAAGAGTTTTCAAGCTTTAAAACTCATTTTAAGGGTTTGAACCTAATTCAGAATTTTTCCATGACAGTCACAGGCCGAGAGCTTATTATTTTTGATGGGAGTGTTTTAGCTTGTTTCAAAGGTTCAAATAAATTATATAGAGTCTGTATTAGTTCCCTACACCTTCTCCAATCATCCTCCAGGTTATATCAACCTTCTAAGCTTGCCAATACTCAACAACTCAGTGTCTTTTGACTGTATTTTTATAACAGTCAACAAGGTTCTTAGTTTCTTTTCTATTTCAATGATTTAATAGACTTTCAAGAGGCTTTACAAACATGTCACTATCTTACATGACTTCCCCATTCCATAATCATATCAATAATGTCCTTATCAATCCATTTACCTTGCAAAACATACAAATTTCTTAACTTTTTCTATACACTGTCACCTATAGGCCTGAATTCTGACAGTTGGAGTTTTGAGACATCAAAGGGATTTCTAAGCCTGTTTCTTCTTCATTTAGGTTTCTAATTGCCTTATAGACCTGTCTCCATACCATTATGAACTTCATGCAACCATTTTTACATGGGGTTTTCTTAAGACAGTGGGCTGTATTTTTAAATTCTTGAATATCTTGTTTAGGCCTGTTTAGGCTTATTTTAGCTTTCAAAGCTCTTAAGACCTTTTGTTCACATAAATAACAGTTTTAACTTACTTCCAACATACAAAATAATCAGTCTTTCTTAATATTCCATAGAGAATCATCATACACACACTTACACATGACTGTTACCAGAATTTCATAAAGAGACCATAACATGAAACAAAACATTCATTCTTTCTTTCATAGATCAATAGAAGACTTACAATTTAATACCAAATTCAATCTCCATGTTCCATGGCTTTCAAAGCCTTGATTGCTCCTTCAAACATTCTCTACTGCTCCTTCTCTTTCCTTTAACATTTCTTGAGTGAGGTCCTCCCTCACTAGTTCTTTTCTCTATCCTTCATTCTATCTTCTTTCCCTTGAATGAGAGGGCTTTTCCTCTCTATCCTTCTTCCCTTCTACGCCCCTCTCATCCTCTCTTCTCTTCTCCTTCTTTTTCCTTAAAAATGAATTCTTCTTTGTTTTCTTTCTTTTCAAGTATCTCTCTTCCAACTTCTACGCCCAATTTGGGCTTAAGGCAAAACAATATGTTGTTTGAAAGTTTTAACAATTTACTAAGGTTGAAAATAGTTTCAACCATTTCCCCTTTATTTTCTCAACAATCTAACAATCAATTTTCACCTTTTTACTTTCACTTTTTGATAATTACATTTACCTTGAAGGTGAAATTTTGAAATCTCACAATTTGGAGGGAAAACCAAAATTTGAATTTTCACACTAGAATATCATTTGCATTTGCAACTAGTCCTCCATGGTGCTATTGTAGATGCTCCTGCATCAAGGTGCCAAGAGGAGATGAAGGTAACCACACTCCATTGAAGAAGACCTCTTGAAGCACAAGCCGAGCAAGCTACCATTACAAAGGCATTTGGAGTATCCAAGGAAGGTGAAAAGAATTCTTGTGTTTTCATTCTTTGCTTTTTAGTTGTGCTTATCATTTTATTTTGTTAACTAAGCTCTCCCTAGTGTCTAGGCCTAGAGATGTTATGCTATTAGTGTGTTTATTTTACTTTGTTTTCATTTTGAAACTAACACCATACTAACCATCCTCTCTTGAGTCAAATTCTTAGGTCACATATCTAACTTCAAAGAATCAAGTCATGATTTCATATGATGGCACATTGAGTTAATCAAGAAAATGCCATAGTATTAAACCATCCATACGAGAATATTTACTAGATACACCTATGTTTTGCATTCATACGGATGGAACATAAATTATGTTGGGAGTCTAATGAATAAATACCTTGGAAATGATTGGCTTGAATTTTCAAGAGATATTAATGCATTTTCATTATGAGGGTAGGAAATTCCAAGCACGTGGGTTACGTGCAAAGTCCTCGTAATTAGTGAGTTCTCATCAGATACAAAAAAGTCTAAAAATGGGAACATATGGGTTTGTGGCTCAATTGTTTTCAATAGAGGCACAACTGCCAAAGGGTTCTACACCACCAGATCTAAAATCTATTATGCAGAAGCATTCAATAGTTTTCACATATATTATGAAATGTTTTATTCCCAAAAGGATTGTGATCATGACATTTAACCAATGTTGGGGTGCCAACAGATATTACAAAATGTTTTATTTCCAAAAGGATTGTGATAATACCATTTAACTACCTTGGAAATGATTGGCTTGAATTTCCAAGAGATATTAATGCATTTCCATTGAGGGTAGGAAATTCTAACTATGTGGGTTACATGCAAAGTCCTCGTAATTGGTGAGTTCTCATCAAATGCAAAAAATTCTAAAAAAAGAACATATGGGCTTATGGCTCAATTGTTTTCAATAGAGACACAACTGCCAAATGGGTCTACACCACCAGATCTAAAATCTATTATGGAGAAGCATTCAATAGTTTTCACATATATTACGAAATTTTTTATTCCCAAAAGGATTGTGATCAGGGCTTATAGATACCCATGTCTAGAAGAGTGAGATTGAGAAGATGGTAGAGGAGATTATGCAAGAAGGTATTATCTATTATAGTGAGAAAGCTTATTCATCTCTAGTGGTGATGATGTGTAAGAAGCATAACATTTGACACATGTTTCAAGTCTACAAGGAACTCAACAAATACACCATCAAAGATAAGTTTCATATTATTGTAATTAATAATTTTCTAGATGAACTAGACATGGTGTTATTTATTTTACAAAACTCGATATTCATTCTAGGTATTATCAAATCTAAATTAGAGATGAGGATATTCATAAGATAGATTTCAAAACCCATGATGTTCATTGTATTTTTTGTGAAGCCTTTTTGCCTCACTAATGCACCATCTACATTTCAGAGTTTGATGAACTCTATTTTCATCAATTTCTATGAAATTTTTTCTTGGTTCTCTTTGATGATATTTTAATAAATAGAAAAACATGGGAAGAACACTTGCATCATGTGAATCAAGTTTTGGAAAATTTTGAACAACGTTAGCTTTATGTCAAGCCTCTTAAATGCACTTTTAGAGTTAAGGAGGTTGAGCATTTGGGCCACAATGTTTCAATGTGTGTAGCAAGGTGGATCAACACGAGATCCAGGGTATGGTATAAGGGAAGGTGCCTAAAACCCTAAAAAACCTTCGAGGATTCTTAGGGCTCAAAGTTTACTACCTTCATTTTATAAAAAATTATGGAAACATAGCAGTACCATTCAAAGCATTATTGAAAAAACACTATAAAGGCCAGAATGACCGGATATCAAGATAATAAGTGTAAAGAGGTATAATAGCCTATCATATGATAATAAACTCTTGTAAATTTCCATGAGACAACCAAAACCCAGATCCAGTACACTCCTTAGGATGTGCATTCAAGGAAAAAGATGTTCTAATGAATCCTATAAAAGAAATTGTCAATGACTAAAAAATATACATATATACAATTACCACTTGGGGGAGTTCATGTTTTACAATTTAAATTGATTGCAGTTGCCTACTTGAGGTTTTTTATGAGTGATTTGTTGATTACATTTTGTCCATAAGGGGCATCTTATTGTCACCATGCTTACATTGATTATATCTTGATCATTTGCCACATGTTACACTTCTGCTTATATAGATTATACTTCAAGGTTAGGAGAAGTCAAATATATCTTTTCATGTTGATATTTTACTATGGTATGCATCAATATGGTGTGTGTAATCCTTTCTATTGAGATATGTGCTTCATAGGATTTCCCACATCTCAAAATGGCGGTAGTGATTATCCATTTAAATCTTATACACTAGGCACCAAGACACTTCCATAACAATTTTTCCTCCATAAGATGAAAGTGATATATTAATGTTTGAGACATACATAACATATGCTATTTGTTCCCACCATGGGATAACTCCAATATAATTTTTATCTCTTTCTTATTTATTTTCATTTACTTGGAGTAGGATTTTTATCACTAAAATTTGTACTTGTAATGCATCTTTGATTTCTACAAGGGCATCTACACATTTTCCAAACACAACAAGTGCACAATTTACAATATTTTCCATTTTGTATTTTAGTATTCTATATTTATAAACAATTATTTATACATATGTTGTTCTTTTATGATTCACTAGAAACTCACATAAGACTTTACAGAGCATGAGGTTTTTATAGGATACATGAGTGTGGATGTTTGTTCTAGGGTTTTCATATTCCTCCATGGTGGAAATTAGGTGATTTCTCTTTCCTCTTGATTTTTAGTTCATCATCATTCTTATACCGAGTTTGATAAATTTAACATATTTTGATGATTAAGGAATCTTCTACAAACCCTACAAGTAAACACGTTTTTTTTACTTTGTTATGTATGCATGCACACAAATCAAAATGGGGCCTTATGCAAACACCTAATTTTGGTTTGGGGTAGTTTTAGTTTTCAAATTACATTGTTTTATGGCATGTGTGTTTTTCAATTATAAGTTCATACAAGACTCTTATAGGCACATTTTCCCTTGTTTTAAAGTCTTGTTTTTTTCATGGTTTTGGCTTCCCTTTTGTCTCTTATTTTCTTTCTTCCCAATTGTTTTTTTTTTCCTATTTTCCATAGTTGTTTAATATACGATACTTGGTCACCATGAGTTTACACTATACACCTTTGGTGTGTGTCCTTATGGTCCTTATTTTGTGTCTTTTGTGGTTTTTCTTTTCTGTTTTTGGATTTTACTATTCATTGTGTGTTGACTTGTGCCCCAAATTGGTCCTAACTTTAATTTTAGCCATAAATTGAATGTGTTAGTACATATGAATACACAAGTGCATTATGCATACGAGACATGAAATGATAGAGTATGAGCCACAAATTGAAAGTAATAGGCAAGCATTTATTGAAGAGCATAAATTGAACATTTGAAACATAATTTGATTTAAGAGTTGATGTATTTATTATATTGTTCCACTTGTCATACTAGCATGAAAGGTCGTGTAAGATTAGTTTGCATCCATGAATTGATTTTTGAAGTGCATCGAGTGTTGTCTTCCATTTTTTCCCCAGAACAAAGGCATGATAATAATTAATGGATAACACAAGCCCCTTATTGACTCCCCAATTTTTATTTCTCTTTTATGATTTATTAGGGTTATGGAGAGGGAGATACATTTCCTATATATTTGTGTAGAATATAAAAAAAGCAAGTGGTTTTTCCAAGCCCCAAAACAAGCAAATAAGGTCATGTAATAAGTTTTAATAAATGTACAAGTGACCAAAAATATCAAATCCACAATTTTGGTAGGCTAAAAAACTTCCCAATGATTCTAATAGGCCATGAAAAGTTCTATGTTTGGCCCAAGTTTTTTAGGTTTTGATTGTCTTGTTGTTTGGACATGTTTTTTGGTGTATGTTTCTTCTGATTGTCTCTAGATATGAGCCAATTTAGTTATTATTCTAGAACCCTCTCTATGCACTTATTTTTTTAAAATTGAATATTATATACTACAATTAACCTTGATTCTTTTGTTTTCTTAGGGTAAATCTAATTATTTATGATTGCTAGTGTAGGTAGAAGTAGTGCATTGTGATGTAAACCTGCTTTTCCTATACTTAAATTGTCTAAAAGAAAACCTTGAAATATGGGAAACCCCCTTGAGGATAAACTCTTGTGATTTCCCATCTTTATACCCCTCCTCCTAGGTCAAAAAAATTCTCAAACATGGCATCAAGCAATAACATGACTTTCCCTATCTTTTCCTCATATTTCCCTCATCCAAACTTTCTGCAATTTCTATTATCATTATGGGTTCTACAACTAGTACCTTCACCACCACAAATAAGACATTATTATTCAAAATAAATATACTTCAATATATCCCACTCAAATGATAATGAAAGTATTGAATTGAATGGCTCACATGCAAACATCAAGTGCCAACTAATTCATTTAAATGTCAAATAGACCTCAACAAGTTCAATGGTGATCATTAATACAATATTTTCCCCTTCCTTATTCCTCCTCTCCCTCTTCCCCCACCCCCTCTTTTTGCCCCATCTAGCTCACCTCCCCTTGCTAGCATACATTCATAGGATCATAATTGCCCATTCATAAAATAATTCTTCAAAACTTACAAAAAAATATATCAGCTCCATATATTGCAACCATGAACACTAGGGGAATAACTCCAATTGCATCTTATTACAGGTTCACTGACCCTCCTTTGCACCCCAAAAGATTTCTTATTCTCTGCAAAGATTGGCTCAAGAAAAACACATATACTGCTGCCAAATGAATATCAAAACACCTAATAAAGGATGCTTTAGAATGTGCAACCAACTTAATCCCAACTCTATAATTGAACTCAACATATTAGTAAATGCTTTAATTCAAAAATTCTAATAGTATACCTTACCCAAATAAAATCTAGCTAACATTTTCAATCCTAGACAACTAGAACATGGAATAACCCATGACTTCATCAAGAGATTGAAATCATTGGCCCAAAAGTTTCCCACAACATGAGTGAAGAAATCCTTATTAAACTATTTACAACTGCCTTAAATCCAAGATTGCAATATTGTAGACACCTAATTTTAGTCTGGGGTAATTTTATATTTTATTTTGCATTTAGGGAACTCGGTTATGTGTCAATTAGTAGTTCATAGTAGGTTCTTATTGGTGCATATTTAAATGTTTTGAGTCATGCTTTCCTGCCCTAGTCTTCGTTTTCTCTCTCCCCTCTATTTCCCCCAGTTCCCCTATGTTCCCATGTGCTTCATGAGCTTCTACTAGGAGCATATTGGTATGTTATTGGTCCCTTTATTTATGTGTCCTTTGGCCCCTTCCTCTTATTTTCTTAGTGTTTTCCTGTCTTATGGGTTTTCCCACCTTTTGTGTGTCAATTTACATGCCAATAGGTCCTTATCTTGAATTTGAGAAGTTTATATATACACAATTGATTAGTGCATGTATGACATAGATGAGACAATGATTAAGGGGTAAAAAGAGTGATAAGAGTCCAAGAGCAAGTCTAGAGTAATATGGAAGGGAAATGTTTAAGGATTGCATCATATTTCTATTCAAAATATCATATTGCATTTATTTCTTTGAGAATATGGTGACAGAGACTTTAAGGATTTGGGCTTACACCACACAACTACCAAATGAAATGAATTGAGTATTGGTTTCTAACTTTCCTATGAACATAAGGCTAAGTAAGGCAGGCCTCTCACAACTATATGCATTTTTTGGCATTTTGCAAGGTGATATGAGTTGATTAGGGTTTTAAGAAAGGAGAAGGGGTTTTCAAAAAATTTGTAACACATTTTGACAAAGCGAGTGAGGTGTTTAAAATGCAAAAGTAAAGAAACACATTTATCATTTTTGGGGGGTTTAACACCTTTTGCAAGAGTGTCCATTCTCTCACCAAGAGCATACCATCCCACTTGTACTCATTTAGTGTGATTATCAATTTCTCCCAAATTTTCTAGGTTATCTCTGCATTACTATATTTTTCTTAGATCTAAATTGTACATATTTTGTATGGTTTAGTGTAGTGATTTTTTCATGCAAACTTCTTTACCATAAAACAAAAATGAAGTTAGGTTCTTCTCTCCTGTTGGAGGAAACCATTAACCAAGCTAAAAGGTAAGATCATATCATAAAATAAATTTGATATTACTAAACCTTCAAAATGAGGTATACAACCCAAAAACCAGCATGCCACAGATGACGGTGTATCCAATACTTATGACTATAGCTTTGGGCCTCCCATAGGTCTTGGGATTTTGTGGAAGCTTGGCTATGTGGAATGTGTCATGGGTAAAATACTCTCCTAGACCATTGTATGAAATGTTGAAATGATAAGACATTTCAATAAGAGGAGTATGTGAAGATGAAGCAAGGCTATCAGGGGATATACAATTGGCCTCTGGTAATTTAACAAGTATCTCTTTGTCTTTGTCCTTCTTTGACACTGAGTCTAGACCAAAAGGATAATTATAACTTTCATTTTTGGCCTCCAAATGTTTGCAATGTTCATATGGTTGTAAATCTCCATGGATAGTGACATCCATCCCTGAGTGAAGAAAATTGATACACTAGTGCAATGTTGAAGGGATTGCACAAATTTCATGTATTCATGGTCTAACCAAAAGTAAATTGTATGACAAATCTAGGTCTAACACATGGCAAAGTGTATCATGACTCAAAGTCCCAATGATCACTGACAAAATTATGGTTCCTTGTGACTCCCACTCTTCATGGTTGTAGGCCTTGGTAGTAATAGTCTATGGTTGAAGATCAGTTGTTGTATATCCCAAATGCTTGATTAGCTTCAGAGACATAATATTCAAGCCTGATCCATTGTCTATGAAGACAGGTTTAACTTTGTGTTGCATGATGACAACTTCAATTAATAATGTGATATTAAGGAGAGGGCCAAGGGATGGCATATCACTTTGGTTGAAGGTTAACTGTTGGCATGGGGCTAGATGTCCAACCAAAGCTTGAAATTTGTTTGGGGTTATGTCATTTAGCAATTAGAATTGACCTAAGAGTTTTGTAAGGATATTCTTGTGGATGGTAGACGTACATGACAAATCCAAAATGGAGATTTGTGCAGGTATCTTTTGGATTTGTTCCACAATATCATTTTTTTTCCCCTTAACAGTGGTAATGGGCTTATTTCTAGCCAACATAGTGGGTTAGATTGGCTCATTGGTAGGGGGTTATGGGCATGGGATGGTGATTTTAGACCGTCAAGTTGCGATTGCACAATCTAGATTGGAAATAGGACCGTCATAACTAGAAAATGACGGAGATGGACCAAAAAGAATAATTCTTAATTGCTAGTGCACTTGGTTGTAGTCATGGGTCAATGAAGAGTTATCGGCATAGGGTCCTAAAATGGTAATCCTTGGTTGATGTTGTGTTTGGTTGTGATCATAGGTCAAGGAAGTATTACCAACATTTGTATGTTGATTGGCATTGTTAGATAATGGTCCTACTCTATTGGCATTTGGTCTAGGATTGATGGTAATGGTAGAAACATGCCCCCCTGCAATATGACCTACAAATTTATTGTAATCATATGAAACTACGTGGTAACTCTGTTGGTTGTTGGGATCATTTTGACCTTGGTTCCTTTCATTTTGCAGTTGATATTGTTGTTGTTGTTGATACTGTTGATGTTTTGTCTAAGGCCTTCATTGTTGTTGTTGACTGACATTGTTATGATGTGGAAAAGGGTTTTGGTAGATACCCAAATTTTGATTGGAAGTAGATGATCTATTACCCAACTAAATTTCTTCATTTTCCAACATATTTTTGATAAGGTTCTTCAGCTGCACACAACAACGTAAAGAAGATATCCATGAACACGATGGTATTCATAGAATTCATGCTCTTTGTACCAATCTAATTAAGGTATACCCTCACAAAAGTGTTAGGAATCAACCAACTATTCATATTGGTCGTGGTTAGTTTGCAAAACATTGCTTCAATAGGATATCCAAGGTCACTAAAGACTCTAAGAGTGGGTCTTATTCTTGGAGGGGTTTGCAAAGGCGGTGGCTATATCATTTAAGGAGCTAGCCTAGGTTGTGCTTGTTGGATAGGTTGCATTTGTGGAATAAGCTACATTTGCGGCATAGGTTGTGCAGATGATGATTGTACTATTTGAACATGACACAACTCAGTTATTCCATTACCTACAACATTTTTATTATGGTTGTATGGATTGTGGTTTTCATAGTTATTGACTTGAGTAGGTGCAAACGCTTGTGCTTGGACTGGGCTAGGATTCTGAATTGAGCCTAAATTTTGATTTTGGCTTTGATTCTGGTTTGAGGAAGACAACTTGATAATACTTTTGTTGATAAGGTCATTTTTTATTTGTATGCCTTTCTCAATGATCTCCTTGAATGTGTGTGTGCACTAAAGCTCCAAGTGATAATATATTTCATTGTGAAATTTTTTGGTAAACACAATTGCCAATTATCTATCTAGTAGATTATGGGTGAAGTGACTAACAAGCACTCTCCATCTCTGTAAGTAGCTTGCAAAGCTCTCACCAAATTTCTACTTGGCCTCACTCAAATCTACAATCGAAATATCATGTTTGATATTGTAGGAGAAATGTTGTATAAATTTGTTCAACATATCATCTAAGTTAGATACTGAGTTCTTTGGCAACTTAAGAAGCCACTCCAAAGCTTGTCTTACTAGACTCTAAGAAAAAAGTAGGTAGATGCCACTATAGGCCACTAGCTGGCAAGCAACAACAAACTCTTTTGGATGCTCTCTAGGGTCTCCTTTACCCTTGTACTTATCAAATTTTGGTGGCTCATAACCTAGAGTAAATCGTATCTAAAGATACTCCATTTTAAATGGGTATGAATACATGCCATCTAACTTGAACATCTTAGTTTGCTTACATGTTTGAATGGATGTAGTTACATCCTTCATCTGTTGCAATTCTTGGGCCAAGAAACTTGATGGCACACTTGGTTGCAGTCGTGACTGGGTGATCAAAGATGGATTACCTTGACCTGAATACAATGGAGGTATGGAGTATTATGAAACGTTGGTTTGAGGGACCAATCGACCAAGAATATGCATCTACGCATTGGGATGAGGTTGTTGATATTACATGTGTTATTGGTAAATATTCTATTTTGGATTCAGAATATGGCCTTGGGTTTGAGGGAATTGAGGTTGTGATGGAAGTATGTGTCTTTGCAGAATATATTTTGCCTATTGAGTTTGAGTAGGGACTTGTTGCTGATTAGTCGAACTTAGCTAAATAAATGGTACTTGTTGTTGACCAAGTCCCTATCTTTGAATATGTGGCGTATGTTGGGTAAAAAGCAATGGTTGCCTAATAGGTACTTGTTGGACATTGACACCTCTTTGTTGAATAAATACCTATTGTGAACTTGATTCTTGTTGAGTGTTTGGCATTTGTTGTTGACCAATAGAAATACATTGTTGATTAGACAACGTTTGCAATTATTGAGGTACATTGGTCTAGGACTGTTGAGGTATATTCATCACTACCTATTGAGGTGGAACATTTATTGCCCCTATTGAGGTGGTGTATTTGTTAGCCTCTGCTGAGGTGGTAAATTGGTTTGTGCTTGTGACCACAGAATATTATCCATCACCTATTGAGGTGGGATAACATTCGTCACTTGTTGAGGCAAAACATTGGTTGGTACCTGATTCCTTATCCCCTATTATTGCATGCTTGAAGAAGCAGGTGTTTGAGGAGTGGGAGTAACCTATTGTGGTTAGGAAATAGGCATTCCTACCCCTTGTTTTGAACCACTCGTGGTATTGGTAATAGCCACTTGTGGAGGTTTATTTGGTGGTGCATTTACCCCACCTTAGTCTGAATTGGAAGACACTTGCGTGTTATCCAATGTATTTGACACATGGTCTTAAGTAGAGGCCACAGTCACTTCCTCAATGAATGGTACATTAAACATATTTCCTACTAAAATACTTTGGGAAAATGGGTCCACACCCATATTAGCATGGCCTAACAAATCAACAGGCACTCTTGTTGAAGGAGTTACTATAAGTGGAGCATTTGATATGGCCATGGTGTTGAAATTCCATGCCAAATTAAGATAAGTTTGATACGCTTGTTGCATTTGCACAAATTAGTCCTCCATGGGGCCCTTTCCTTTTGCAAGCATTTTTGAATCTTGGTATGAAATTGTCATGAGCACTTGAAGGTAACTAGTAGAGGCATGTTTGATAGTTTGGGTGTAAAGTATGTTTATAGGCACTCTTATTAGACTAGGTAGGTTTTCATGGGGAAAGTCTTCAAGAAACTTAGCTCCTACCTCTACAGCTCTTATTAAAACTTTGTCTTTTCTTTCAAGCAAGTGACAATTGAGCAAGTATGGGTTATAGGTCAATGACATGGTAACATAGTATAGTTATTTTTTAACTTGTTCGATAATAGATGGCACACTAGCAAGGTAATGAGTTGTTTGTTCTTGCTCTTGACCTGGATATGGAGGTGTATTAATTAGGTAGTGTGCTAATAGATCTTGGCTTTGTTCCACATATTGAGCAATGCAAGTATGATAAGGACCTGTCTCACAAACTATATCATCACCATATGGGTCTTGAACAAAGGCATCATTCATGATAATTTTTTTCATAATCTGGATTGTACATAGTTCCAATACGTGTGTAGTGAGGCATTACTGAATCCACAACTAACATTTTGCGAAGAAAAGGTCGAGTTCTCAAAACTCTTGAGACTTAGTCTAAAAGAATAGGTTGATGCTTGATATGTCTAGAAACTTGGTCTAAATGGAAAATAGACTATTGTTGTAAAAGGTCTAAACTTGGCCTAAGAATGGAGCTTTTCTCCAAAATCGTCAATGATAAGCTTGGTCTCAAATGTCTCCAAGGTCTAATGTCTTGCATACATATGGTCAAATGAAAGGTAAGTTTTTAATCTTGGTTATGGCAAAATGTTTCGAACAAATCTAATTTTTGGTCTAAAATGAAAATGGTGCTAGGTCTTTGGAAACAAGGCACAAAGCTAGACTTTGAAAATAAACTTGGTCACGTTAAAAACTTTCAAGTTAATCTAACTCTAAAACAATTTGAAACACTTGGACTCAATCGAGGCACATGGATTAAAAAATAAACTTGACCTTGGTATAAGACATTCACCCGAGGCACACACCTAAAACTAATTGGAAAATTCAATCTCAAGTAAGAAAAAATAAAAGTGATGAGTAAAGAATTCAAGCCCAAGTGATAAGCAAGGATTTAATGTAAACTAATAGAGCTTAAGGTTGTACATGAAAAGAGAGTTTTGAACTTAGTTTAAGTCAATAAACAAACTCAAGGCACACAGAAGAGACCAATTCCTAAATCTAGGCAAAGGAATCTTTAAAACAAGCGAGGAATTAGTCCAAGTTACACAATTTAAAGGTAAGACGTAAACATCCAAGCCAAAATTAAGCAAGACAGTTATAAACCATCCAATTTTGAATCTGAACTTCGCAAGACAAATTTCAAACTTGGTTTTAAAAACTTGATTTCTCAAATAGACAACATTCTAGACCCAAATGGACGACATAATGATACCAATTGTAGACTAAAGGTATACATGGTTTCGAACTTAGTTTGATGTAAGGCAATGGTTTTGAAATAATACGAGCATCATAATGATTCTACCTTGCTCAAAAGGTATGCCAATAGTTTTTGTTTCAAAACCCCAAGGCAAAAACTTGGGATGAAATGGGCAACACAACAATGTCCCGTTCAAATAAGTGACACGCACAAATGTTTTGAAAATATATTAAGGCAAAAGTGTGGTATCAAATGGACAAAATAACACCTCTTAGGCTAAATTGGTGTACAAACATATGAGTGGTTTGTGACTCATTTTTTGATGCGACAATACAAATAGTTTTAGTCTAAAAACACACATGTAAATCAAAGAAAAATAAAAGTAGCACAAATGGATCGTCATATTCCCTACAACAGACATGGGTGTGCATATCTTCAGTCAAAGTTTCCACCGATATACCAATACCTGTGAGGAATTAAGTGTTAATCCAAAAAATAAAGTACAGGTGTAGGTAGAGTTTTTTATGGCCCTTTTGTCCCTCAATCATTAATATCTAACATAGACTTACAGTGAGGAGCACTTGGAATTTGGCATGAAATTTTACAACAAAAGGGGTTTTATCTAAAATCTATAAGTTTCACATGTACTAGATGCTTCCAAATTTGGTTAACACAAGGACATAAACATGTCAATTGAATCCAAACTACCTACCTTAATATGCAAGGGTCTATTCTTTTGCATAGTGACTCTAACTATGTACTACTTAGTGGAGTCTGATGTTTGGCTGCCATATGGCCTAGGTACCCATTGGGATGGTGAGGCTAGCCACTCACCACTATCCCATCCAATAGTTTGCCTAATTTGTATACCCTATCATAGAACGAAGTTGGTACGATGTTGGAAGATGAAACCCCAAATCAATGCACCCCTAAAGAACTCGTGGGGAGGCGATGAACTCCTGTCCATAATCCAAGTGCATATAATGAAATAAATTAAAATGGAAATACTTTAAAGGTCACTTTTGAGTCACCCAAGTCGTTCGGAGCTTGGGGAGAGCATACACGACTTTCTTTTCGATACACTTTTCAAACAAAGGTAATAAACTAAATGCTTTTGGTTATTCCAGTTCCTTAAAGAGGACGGGGTGAGAGCATACACACTAGAGTTTGTGTTTTGCCAAAATCAAATAATCTACTCTAAGCAATATGAAACTAGTCTAAGGAATAAACAAAAATTGAAAAAAATCTTAGGAGCTCTAATTAAAGATGTTGATCTTTTTACATAACACTACATTGAAATTTTCTTAAAATTTTTGGCCCCTTGGCTGTGTTTGCACTTGTAAAAATTTGTAAAATGCTAAAATCAAATTGTTTGAGTGAATTTTAAAACAAATTAACAAATTGTGAATGTATTTTCAACCTTTGTAAAACTTGGATTGTACAAAAAATGAAAAAATATTTAAAAAACATTCAACCTTCTTCTTCCTTTGCTTAATTTCCTCAAACAAGTTAGAGGGATAATTTGTGTTTGAGTCAAAGTTACATCCCTGCAAGTTAGCTCAACAAAAACAAAAATTTCGACTCTTGGATTTTCTAAAAAAGAAAAACACAGAGAATCATTGACAATCTACATGGATTGTAGTCGATTCTTTCGATCGACATCGATTTTGCCCTGATCGTTGTTGATTCCTACAACAACAATAAAAACAAACATCTTTTGATACACAAATGTTTAACAAACAATGGTTTAAACTAAAAAAATTCCACTACCATGTAAGGAGAATGTTAAACATGCAGGAAACAGGGTGTTACATACCAAGAAAAATAAGAAAAACTTGATTTTTACTACATTTTTGGCTTCTGGTTTGACTTCATTTTTAAAACAAAGAATCGTTGTCGATTCTAGATGATCGATGTCAATCTTGATGATCGACACCAATTTTTTATGATCGTCGTCTATCCCTGTGGCTCAATTGAGAGTCAAACTCCTTCACTTTTTGGTGATTAATTCAAAAATTTGGCATGAAAACAATTAGTAAAACATCTTAAAAAGTAACTACAAGAGCTTTGTGGGGTGCGGGTCCCACCGGGCATTACATTATGATAATCAATAGGAATCCAAGAAGGAACATTAATATTGTGTTAGTATGATGAAAACTAAATAAAAACACATTAATAAAATTAACACCTCTAGCCTAGACACTCAAGGAGCAAGAGAACAATACATATAACTATCAATAGAAGATAAAACAAACATTATTTACCTTCCTTGAGAGAAAGAATTGTATGTTGACCATGGATGGATGTGCTCATTTATGTGGTCAAAGAATCTTTGGCAATGGTGCTTCTTCTGTCATCTCTCCTTGTCACCTTGGCAATGTTGGGCTTGGCTTTGGCTTTGGATAGACTTGACTTGGCTCTCTTAAAAAATGAGTATTATAACACTATACCAAAGGAACTTCTTGAAGATATTTTAGCATAATAACCTTATACAAAAGAAGCTTGTTGAACAATGGATGAAGCCTTGTATTTATAGCCTTCCAAACTAACTATAACCTAAGTGCAGTTAGGTTAGAGTTAACTATGACTAAGTTTAGACTAACCCCAATTGAGTTAAGAAGGGGACAAGCAATTAATATTTGGGATAGAGATCTCATTTATTAAGCATGGCTCTTCATTTATGAATTTAAGGCTTTAGGGAAGATATTTTCAATTCCTTGACTTTGAGGATGATGACATCATCACGACCTCAATTTTATTGAAATTTCCTTTTTACAAAATTTATTTTCACTAATTGCACATAAAGTTTTTCACTTAAGCATTTAATGTGATTTCTTTAGTTAATTCATTATGCTTAGTATTTTTGCACTTTAGTAATTGTTTAAGTGCCTCGCTTAATGGGTCCAAAGGCCAAACTATCAATTTTCTAGGTCACTAGTTGACTCAAGATAAATCCATGAGAGGTTATTGTTGTGTAGAGGATAATACCACAAATAGAGATTCCTTAACATGCTTTTGAGCACTAATATCTAATGTGTGGAAAAAATTGGGACATTCATTGATTCTCAAGCTTAATTTGCATTGTTTGGTAGAAATCTATTTGAAGCTCGATTGGAACACAATTGTGACCAGAATGGGGTGTCTACAAATACCTACTTTTCATTGCATCATATACGGGAAGATGAAGCTTTGAAGTTGATCATACTATGCTTAGAAGGGGCTAACCATGAGTGGTGGTACAAAGGGTTAAAAACCATAGGGCCAACCTCATCAAGACTTATGAGGAAATCAACATAAAGATCATTGATAGATTTGGTAAGGCAGATTTGAAGTTGCACATCCGAGACTTGGCACACCTACAACAAGGACACTCTGTGGAGGAGTTGTAATGTCCCCAAATTTGGACAATGATGAAAAATAGGGTTTTCCAACAAACCCCTAATAATTCCAAACAAAAATTGAATTCTGAAATTTAAAACCAGCCAACTCTAAGGCTGTATAGGCATCACCAAACTGAAAATCTCACACTTCCAAATAGGCTAAGGTAGAGGATGGATGGACAGCAGTTAAGAGGAAGAAGTCTAAGCCTTTGGTCCCCCCTCTAGATATGAATCTTCGATCGTGTAAAAAATAATAATAAAAATCTCGTTTGTATGGGAGGTTTTGTAAGATGTTGATCCTGTCTGTTGGCGCTCCCTTCCGTGTATTGTCAGCTGTTACATCTGGTCTTTTTTGCTGTTTTCAGGTTCCTGTCTAACCTGGTTTTGCTTTTTCTGGTTTCAGGTTTCTTTTTAGAAACCTGGTTGTGCTTAATGGTTTATCTCTCTTTTGATGTAAAGGGTTTCGGGGCCCCTTCAAAACCTGCTTTTACCTTAATCTAAAACAAATACAAAAATACCTTATGAGATTTATCCAACTATGGCTCACACTGATTGAAGAAAGGAAGTTGAGTTGATGTATTTTCCACTTCAAACCCTCCATACCACCAAGTTGATTTCAATGCCCTCTTCCTGTCACTAAATCCAACCCCTAAAACTCTCTACAACTAAAAATAAATTGTATAAAAAATTCAGCATACATATCATGTCAAAATTGGCCAATGTTAGGGTCTAAAACATGATCAATTTCTCCCAAACCAAGTCACCACAAATAGGAATAAATATCATGTAATGACTTCATAAAATTAGACTTATATTCAAGCCAAACTTGCTAAAAATAGGTTATAAAATTCATCAATATTAGAAATAATTAATGCCCTATTGTTTAGGGCCAAACAAGGCACCCTAAACCTTTGCATACCCTTCTCAAGTGACTTGCCCAACTCAAAAAATAAGGGCAATTTTTTCAGAATTAAACCCTTGCCTTAACCCTTCAAAATTCCTTCAAACCCTTGTGATTTATTGCCACAAAAATTACAAATAATATAACAACTGTACCTTGTCAAAGTGGAGGCTAAAAACCCTCTAAAGATGCCCAAAACCTTCTCCAACTGATTCGCCCTACTTTAGAAAAAATATATAAAATAAATTAGATTATTTTCACTTAACAAAAATCTTCAAAATGGTTTCTAATAGGCTCTTAGGATAGGTCACCCAGGGTGAAAAAATTAGTATAAAATATTTACAATATTTTATACTTCGTGAACACTCCAAATCAACCCCAAAATCCTCAAGATCAGTCCTCCAATCAAGTCACCATAGCTAGAAAATTAAATAGAATATTATGCAACCTTATTTGACTTCAACGAACCCCTTCAAATCGCTTGTCCAACTCTCTAAGCAAGTTGCCACACCCTGCAATGGTCTTCAATGCCACAAACAAGCTTCCAAGGTAATTTTCCACTCTCCAAGACCTGTAAAATCACCAAAATCAGCTTTCGATAGGGTTTACAATATTTTCTCAATATAGGTGGTGTCCAGAAACCCCTTTTTAGATCCACTTGTATGTAAACATGCAATTTTGAAGCTCAATTACATCCCTTGAATAGAGTTGTCCAAGTAATAAGAATAGAGGTTTTTGTCCTCAACTCATTGACACTTTATGAAGGTTTTCATCCTCAAGATGTGGGAATCAAGCTTGGCATACTTGATCAAAGTTTCCAATTCAATATTTCACATAAGCATAACAAGATTTTTCCATTGATTTTATATCCAACCTCCAAGGGTGGTGCCCAAGTTGGAGGGTTGTAACCCTTTAAAACATAAGCACTATTTATTTTTAAAACTCTCTTTTTGAGGTTTAAGGCTCCCATAACCACAACTTAAGTGAACATAATATTAAAAGTACATTTTTCAAACTCAACTGAAAATTAGAATATTTTAAATATTTTTTTCTCTTTTTGCTCATAGAATAGTCCCCATCCATGTTACCTTTTTCTTTTATTCCATTAGCTTTGTGGGAACAACCAAGCTAAGGACCCAAATGCAAGCTATGCCAAAAAGGGGGATATTATAGGAGTATGTTGTAGAATTTTAGAGGATACCAGCTTTGGTGATGGACATTTTAGAAAATAGACTCATGTTTTTATTCATTGAAGGATTAACTAAACCCATTAAAGGGTTAGCCAAAGCTTTTGACCCTCCTTCCCTTTAAATGGCCATCAATGGGGCCATAGACCTTGAGCATGCAACACCTATAGTACAAGATCTACCCCTTGAAAGGTAAAAAACAACATTTCACATACTATGGAGAAGCAAAAAGAAGGATTTTCAAAGCAATCTAAGATGGTAATCTTTATGTTTCGAAAATCAGACCTTCTTGAGCATGAAAAGGAGAGTTTCCAGCAAGGGGAAAGGCATTCAAAGGAGCTACAAGCAAATGATGGCAACATAGAAAAGTTAGGATAGAGACATCCCCTTATGAGAAGGGGCAGGCCATAGGCAAAGGAGAAAGCAAGATGGTGGGCACCTTGGCCACCCTAATTGGAATCCCAAATTATCACTCCTTTAAGGTAAGAGGAGTCTTGAAAGATAATAAGGTCACCATACTCATTGATAGTGGGGCTACACATACCTTTGTTGATAAGAAGTTGGCTTCAAGGTGTGGGCTGCAAACTACATATTTTGAGGGATTTAATGTTACTTTGGGGGATGGATTATCTCTCCTTTGCCATCACAAGGTTCTGGAACTGAAACTCACTATGGGGAAGCATGAAATACAAGGAGACTTCCATGTGATTGACATAGGGGAAACTGATGTGGTGTTGGGTGTATGATGGTTGCACTCCCTTGGAGAATACAATCAAAATCTTCAAACTATGAAGTTGAAATTCAAAATAACAGGTAAGAAATTGCCATTCATGGGTTGAGCGATGGTGCACCAATGGTGGTGACCTCCAAAAGGATGAAAAAAGATTTCAACAAAGGGCAAATTGTGTGGACAGCCAAATGTTTTGTAAAAGACATGAATTTTGATCTGGGACAATAACCTCTTCATAAGGATGTTCAATTCCTTCTTAATAAGCATGCCAAGGTTTTTGGTGACATTCCCCATGAGTTGCCCTCAGATAGATGGTTTGAACACATAATTGAGTTAGAACAAGGTACCAAAGCGGTGATCACTACACCCTACCGTCACCCAAAGATTTACAAGGAAGAGATAGAGAAAGCCATACATGAGCTCCTAGATATGGTCCACATAAGGCCTAGTTCCAACCCCTTTGCATCTTCGATTGTGCTTGTGAAGAAGAAAGATGGAACCATGAGAATGTGCATTGTCTACTAGTTGTTGAATAATAAAACAATAAAGAATAGGTACCCAATACCTAAGATTGGAGAGCTTATAGATGAGCACCATAGATCGGTTTACTTCTCCAAGATTGATTTGTAAATCGGCTACCACCAAATCTGAGTTAGAGAGGAAGATATGCAAAAGACAACCTTTAGATGTCATTATGGGTACTATGAATTTTTGGTTATGCCTTTCAGATTAAACAATTTTCCCACGACATTTCAATCTTGCATGAATCACATCTTTAGACAATACTTGAGGAAATTTGTCTTGATCTTTTTTGATAACATTCTAGTGTATAGAAAAACATGGGAGGAACATTTGCAGCACTTAGATATAGTTTTGGGAGTGCTTGAATAGCAAACATTCTTTGCAAAAAAATCAAAATGTGAGTTTGCCACTTCTGGGAATTTATATTTCGGACATGTTATCAACTCTCAAGGGGTCCATGTGGACCAATAGAAAATACAAGCTATCTTGAATTGGCCGCCCCCTACTAATCTGAAAAAGTTGAGAGGGCTTCTCGGGTTATGTAGCTACTACCGAAGGTTTTTAAAGGGTTTTTTCCAACTTGTTGCCCCCTCGTGGATTTTACAAAAAAAGATGCATTCATATAGTCCAAAATAGCCTTGGGAACATTTGAAAAACTCAAGGAAATCATGAGTTTGTGCCCAGTGCTTACTATTCTAGATTTCACTATTTCATTTGTATTGGAATGTGATGCTTCAGGGGAAGGCATAAGGGTTGTCCTAATGTAAAAGGGACACCCGATTGCATTTAAAAGTAGAAAGTTCAAAGAAATTGAACAAAAGTTCTCAATTTATGACAAGAAATTTCATCAATACTTGATTTGTAGGAAGTTTGTGGTGAAAACTAACCACAATAGTCTAGAATATTTTCTTACACAAACTGATTTGAGCGATAGACAACAAAAATGGGTAAACAAGTTGTAATGTTATGATTTTGATATTGAGTATGTGAAAAGGAAAAATAATGTGAGGGCTAATGTGTTGTTTAGGAAGCCTATTTTGTGTGCAATAAGTGAGATTACAACGGATTGGAAGGCTATCATAACCGTTGAGTATGTTAAGGATGCATTGGCCACAACTATTATGGAGGGAAAGATGAATGATGAGAGGTATGTGATTGTGGATGCATTGATTTTGTACAAAAACATAATTCTTTTGACACCTAAATCCAAGATTAAGGCACAAATGATAAGAGTTGTTCATGATTCCCCAAGGGTAGGACATCTGGGGTATTTTAAGACTTATAAAGAGGTAAGAGAAAGATTCTTTTGGAAAGGCCTAAAGAGAGAGGTACTTCAATATGTTAGGGAATACCTTGTTTGTCAACATAATAAGGGAGAACACACATTTCCAATTGGTCTTCTGCAACCTCTGCCTATTCCCCACAAAAAATGGGAGAGCATTTCTATGGACTTCATCATGGGGTTGCCCATGGCACAAGGTAATAATTATATGTTTGTAGTGGTGGATAGACTCACCAAATTTGCTCATTTCTTTGCTCTTTTATTCCATTACAATGCTTCTATAGTGGTTGATCTTTTTTTTAGAGAAGTGTTCAAACTTCATGAATTTCCTAGAAATATTATAAGTGACAAGGACAACAAGTTCATGAGCCTCTTTTGGCAAGAGCTCTTCCATTTGGTAGGCATCGAGTTGTCTCCAAGCACTAGCTAACACCCCCAAATGGATGGGCAAACCGAAATTGTGAACAAGTGAGTGGAAGAATACCTACAAAATTATGTTTTAGGGCAACAAAAGGTGTGGAATAAGTGGTTATATATGGTAGATTTTTGTTACAACACAACATACCATATGTCAATAGGTATGTCCCCCTTCAAGGAATTGTATGGGTATGAATTTTTTTCCTTATTGTTGAGATGTTTTCATTGATGTCAAAGGGTTTGTTATTCAGTAAATAATATGGCCATTGATGTCAAAGAATTTTTGCGAGCAGCTACAAACTGTATCAGGCATGCTACAAACTACATCAGGTTTACTATGGATTGCATCAAGTTTGTTATAAACTGTATCATGTTTTCTATGGACTACATCATATTTGTTATAGATTGCATTAGATTTGCTACGGATTGCATTAGGGATGTTATGGACTGCATTAGAGCTACTATGAACTGCATCAAGACTACTATAGACTTCATCACGCTGACACTAAATATATTCTAATGATTGCTTGGTCTATTTCAGCTTTATTTTACTCAGACCAACCTATGTGATTGAGTTTTTATAAAAGTTAATGTGAATTATGTTTTCAAAAGAGAATAAATTATTATATAGCCGACTATAGAGTTTTGTTTGGATGACTTTTAAGAAGTTGTTGATCACTGTCTTGTATATAAGTAAGATCAAATTGTCCTTTTTGTATATGTGTAAAAGTATGAATATGAATATATAAATTCACTAAGGAGCAAAGCAGAGGTCTGTTGAGGAATGGATTGCCAAAGAGGGTGTGAATATGAATATATAAATTCGTTAAGGAGCAGAGCAGAGGTCTGTTGAAGAACAGATGGCCAAAGAGACGTGAGTATGAAATCATCGAATGATTCATAAGAAGATGAACCCTAGAGTATACATAATCTACTAAAAGAGGGAGTAGAGAAGGCAAAGAGGACATAGTCTTTGAAAATAAAGAGCAAAGAAAGAAAACTTAATATATCTGAGATTGATAAGCGGAGAGAGTAGAATTGTACCATCATTTGTTAACAGAAGCAACTAAGAAAGGTGGATGATCTAAAAGAGTTGAGTTGGTGCTTGGCAAAGGGGGTTGAATACTCTTGTAGATTGATGTCTACAAATCACGCAGTTGGTGCTTCTTAGCATGTGGGTGTTTGTTGTATATTTTTGTCAAGTTGGTGTTTGATTATTTGGGATTTGTGCTTCAAGTTGAGTTGATGTTCAACAATCTTATTGAATCATTACATATCTAATTTAGGCCATGTAGTCCATGTAGTGATCATTGTGGGTTTTTTTCCTTTTAAGGGTTTACCACCTATATCATGTGTTATGTCCTTATGTTCTTTTTTGTGGTTTGATTGCTCTATAGAATCTGTATTGATGTTTGACTAACGAACTAAAGTATTATAAAAAAGTTTTAAGAGCCCACTGATTCACCTCCTCTCAATGGTTGTGCTTCTAATAATTGGCATCAAAGCAGGTCCTTCAAGGTCAAGCTTGACATTTGGAAGGTAGATCCTAAGAAGCATAATGTATAGTTGTCAAGTATAAAAAGGGTTTTCAACAAAAAAGGCTAATTTGTTCAATGGAACCAATTATGCCTTTTGAAGCATTAGGATGAAGACTTATTTGATGGCTCTCGGGTTTGACATTTGACAGTCAGTTGTAGATGGGTATACTATCCCTCCAACTCCTCCCACTGACACTACAGAAAAGAAAGAAAGTGAGAACAATTCAAAGACTATGAATGCTATATTATGTGGACTGATAGAATCTGAGTTTGTCAAGGTGATGCAATGTGAGTCAGCGAAGGCAATTTGGGACAAGTTATAACTCATCTATGAAGGTGACACCAAGGTAAAATTAGTAAAACTTCAAACCTATATAAGACGATTTGAAGGTCTAAAGATGAAGGAAGAAGAGAATATTACAGGATATCTTTTTGAAGTTGATAAAGTAATAAACATAATTAGAGGTCTTGGAGAAAAGGTTAATGAGTCAATTATTTTTCAAAAGGTTCTAATATCCTTGACCCCAAGATTTGACTCAAAGGTGTCAGTAGTTGAAGAAGTAAAAGACTTAGACAAGTTACAAATGGATGAGCTTCATGGAATACTTATTGCCTATGAGATGAGGACTGATGATGGAAGATCTTCTAAAAGGTAAGCAGCCTTCAAGGTTGCAAAGAAAACACAAATTAAAAAAGTTGAAATTGGCAGTGACAATGATGTTGATGAAGACAAAGCCAAAGCTTTATTTTTGAGGAAATTGAGAAAATGTTTAGGTAGTTATAAAGACAAGTTACAATTCAAATATTTCAACTGTGGCTGGATTGGTTATTTTGCTACCAAGTGTCCTCAAAAGGAAAAAACATGATCATGATGAAGAACATGTGAAGATAATAAGAAGTATGACAAGAGCAAAAAAAATTTCAAGCAAAGTGACTATAAGAAAAAATTCTTCAATAACAAAAAGAGTCTATATTCTAAATAAGACAACATCTCTTCTGAAGTCAGTGATAAAGATATCTCAGACAATGATGACTACAACTTAGACCATATATGTGATGAAACTTTGTTCATGGCCATTGAAGTTGAAGATGTGAATAGTTCAAAAGAACAAGTCTTCATGGATAATGAAGAAGTCAAGAGTGATCTTGAGGAAGAAATTATTAGTGCTTTGAATGAATTGAAAAGTCAAAGAAAGAATAACCAAAAGTTAAAGTCTCTAGTCAAAAGTCATGAAGAACATATATGTATCTTGAAAACTAAGATAACTAAGAATGCCAAGGATGCTGAGGAGGTCATCAACAATCTCAAAACTCAATTAGAAGAAGCAAAATCAATTCTTAAGTCCAAGGAAGGAGAGTGCAATAAGTACAAATTTGAGATAGGTTCATTTAAGTTATATTTGGAATAGTTCACAATCAAATTAAAAAAATTGTCAAAAGTTTGAAAAGCGCAATGGAATTCTTGATGGCATATTGAATAGTCAGTAGTCACCACTCATCAAAACATGCCTTGGATACACATATTGCATAAGAGTATCAAGGAAGAGCAGAATATTAATAAGTTAAAGACATATGTTGATGTTCTCCAGAAATCTGAGATTGTGAATGACAGTCAAAGGCCAGGACATGTCAAAAAGATTATCACTCCTCTCAGAGATAACAAAAGTGTCAATCTGTCTTTCAAAAATCTTTAGAGATGATTTCCTATCAGGTAACCAAATGCAATAATGTACATAAATTCCTTCTATGGCTAATGTTTTTATTGAAATCAATTTGGACATAGAGCTCTAGATTGTAGATCAAATGCTAGAAACAATCATGCATGGAGAAGTAATATGAATAGTCATGGATTTCCAAAAAGATTCTCAAATTCATTTGTCCAAAGGTCAACTATCAATAGAAGCAGTGTGATTTGTTACAACTTTAATAAAATGGGACATATTGCAATATTCTGTAGATTGAGTTATGCAAAACCCCCTAGTCAAAACAAGGAGGTGTATGTTCAAGTTGATAAGAAGTTAGAACCTTTGAAAATAATGGAAAATGAGCAAGAAAATGATGGTCGAAAGGAATAAGAATCTATGTCAGCACAAGCTTCTTTTCACATTCAAGATAAGATTTTGAAATGGTACATTGACAGTGGTTATTCAAGTCATATGATAGGTGACAAGAATAAATTTATATATTTGAAGAAGACTATTGAAAGTACAATCAAGTTTGGAGACAATACATCAGTTAATATTGTTGGCAAGGGAATATTAAGTCTTGATAATGGTAAAACAAACTGAGAATGTGTTATATGTAAAAGGACTGAAGCATAATTTGTGGAGTGTTAGTCAAATGTGCAATCAAGAATATACTAACTTTTCATGCTAAAGGATGTCAAATAAGAAAAACAAGTTCAAAAAGATTGGTAGCAAATGTTGATAGGACTGCAAATAATTTGTATGTTTTGAATGATCAAGAATGACAGGTTTTTTATGAGTCAAGTAGGTGAGAGCTGATTTGGCACATAAGAATGGAATGTATAAACTTTGACAACTTAGTAAAGATAAGTACTAAGAAATCAGTTAGGAACATGCCTAAGATCACTAACCCTGCAAACACCCTATGTAAGGCATGCCAACATGGAAAACAGACAAGAAGAAGGCTCAAGACAAAAGATTATTCAACTACAAAACCTTTAGAGTTGATTCATTTAGATATATGTGGTCCAACTAGAACTCAAAGTATTCAAGATGAAAATAACTTCATGCTTCTTATTGATGATTACACTAGGTTGTTTTCTTGAAGGAGAAATTTGAGGCTCTATATACATATATGTTCTTCATCCTAGTTGGAATAGAAATTTGAGGCTCTAGATATATAATTGGAATTCTCCTCCTTTGTCAGATCTTAGACACTTGATTTTTAAGTCCATCTCATTCTCAACTAGAACCTTGAATGCCTCAAATTTATATTCCAACTAGGATGATTGGTTGGGAGAGTGGATTTCAAAGATTTGACAAGGTTTTGGAGTGATAACAATGTATAAAATATTACTAATATTTATTCTACCCTTTTTGCTTGGACGAATTGGCCTATGAGACGTTGGGAGGTGATTTGGAAGGATTTTCAGTAAGTTGAACATTCTGGAATTTATTCCTTATTTTTCTAAGTAGGGCGAATCAGTTGTGGAGAAGTAAACACATTGGAGGGGTTTTAGACTCCATTCGACAAGGTATTTGAGATTCTCTATTTTTCTGAAATTTTGTGACAAATTATCATAGGGTTTGGAAGGAATATGGAAGGAAAATTACTAAGGTTTCATCATAGAAATTTTGCTATTAATGAGTGGGGTGATTCACTTGAGGAGCATTATTTTGAGTTTTTGTGGTGCTATTAGGCCCTAAAAGGTACACATGATATTAGAATTATTTGGATAATTTTAGCATATTTTGTTTAAGTCCATTGACATCTTTGAGGGTGAATTCAAAGGAGAAAATTGAATTATTTACTTCAGTAATTTTTTGCACTTGGACAAATTGGTTGTGAAGGCTTTGCAGAGGATTTGGTGGGGCTAAAATTAGAAATATTTCTATATAAAATATTTCTATATTTTTCCCATATTTTTGGTGGACTTTTGCAAGGGTTTGAGCACTGATTGTGCAAGAAAATACAATTGTAATTTCAGAAGGAAAAAACAGATTTTGTTGGCAAGATATTCAACAAGGTACATGCATCCCTTCACACATATACAAGGTATTTTATCACAACAATAATTTGAGGATTTATGCATGATTTATTTGAAGGTTTAAAGTGCAAATTTGAGTAGTTATATCCTTTACATGCCTTGGAATTATTTGTGCAAATATTGACACCTAAGGTTTGTTGTGCATATGGTGTTTTGAGCATATTTATGTCAACTAGGGTTTGTTGATTTTAATTTTTAGAATTCAGTGTATGTGAATTAATTAAAAGTTTTGTTGGGAAACCCTCTTTTATCTTCTTTGCCTCAATTTGGGGACATTACAGTGGTATCAGAGCCAACATCTTGACTAATTGTAGGAATTGAAGGGTTACATGACATGGAAGATATGAAGGGGAAGCCTTCTATTCAGATTGATCTCATGGAAACCTATGAAGAATACATGACCTTTCCACCCTCTATCCGAAAGGCCCTAAATCTCGCTGAGTTTGTGTTATGGAAGAGAGGAAGAGGTGGTCATAGAATGGACTAGCATAGACAAAAAAGAATACATGATGCATTCGGGGAAGTTGTTATTCCCATATTTGACGGTTCTACAGATATTTCGTGCCTAGATTGATAAGGTAGACACATCTCTCATTACATCCCATGGAGGAAGGTGTGGCCATGAAATTGGCCATATCACACTTAGAAGGGGTTGCCTACGATTTGTGGAACCATGGGTTAGTAACCCAAGAACATCATCTCATAGATACCTATGACGAATTCAATAGGTGACTCATTGGGATATTTGATTGGGGCAACCCTGAACTTTACTTTGAGGAGTTGGCAAGTTTGCATCAAGCAAAGGAAAAGTCAGAATTTCCAAAGGTTAAGCAAGAGGAAGTTGTTAAACAACTTCATGAGCAATCCAAGGATCATGAAGAAAGCTTGGAAAGTAATAAGGATATTACAAAGGAAATGTATGCTAGAAAAGAAGGTTTTTGCATTGTTTCTAATCACAATTCACCTTCTTTGCATAAATTCATATTACAAGAGGAAGCTTGGAAGAAACAATTAACATTTGGGAAGGAAGCACAAGTCCTAACAAGATTGGATAAGGAAAAGGGGCCCTTTAATAGAGTAATGCCAAATAGAACGGAAAAAGATTCCATTTTGCATTGGGAAGAAGGAAGCTCAGATTTGTGTTTGGGTAAGCAATGGATGGTCATCTTGGTAAGTACTCATCGATTTCTCCTCATGCTTGGTTCCTTCATTATCTTGGTTGCAAAGTTTATGCTATCATTAAGGTTGAGGTGAAGGGCACTCAATGGAAAAGAGGATCCTTCCAAGTGAATGAACATGACAAGTATCCATTATGGATATAGGATCCAGGTGAGCACTACAAAGGTAACATTACTACTATGTCATGTTGATCCAATATAAAGAAGGGTATAGACAAGGGTTATCATGGTCCCAGGATCATAGTGAATGTTGTCTTTTGCATTTTCAATTTGTTTGCATTGAGAAATTTTGTTTACATGGTGTGCATGGTTCTTAGGAGATTGTACTCCTTACATCCCAACGCTATGGGAATGATTCAAGTGTGTAGTGGCAGATTTCCAACCACTAGAAGGAGACATTGGAAGGAGAAAAAGTCATACTACAGCCATGATAAGATTCAACTAAAACATAAGGAGCCCCATATCATCCTCATAAGGCATGGTGACATAATTATAAAAGTGTCGCTAAACACTCATGTTTTTTCTAACATGTTTGCTCCATGTGTAGGTTCGTTGTTGACATCACTTGCCATAACCAATATCAATGCAGGGGGTGAAGTCGAGTGCATGAAACCCCTCTTAGATTGGGCAAAGGCCCAAGTAGTGAACAGCCGGTTACAGGGTATGATTTTGGAGGAATTTTGGTCTTTTTTTCTTCCAAAAAGTTCTGAAATTGTCTTCTATTTATGGCTAACACCATACACAAAGGGCAGATTTTGTGGCATAGTACAACCAATGATTGAGCACATGAGGAACATAAAAGGTACCATCCAAAGGGGATTGCAAAGTGGAAAAAATTATTTCCAAGGTATGTTGTTCAAAGCATTTGATTTGGTGAATTGTTTGCAAGTTGGGAAAATTTGTTATGGCATGTAGAGGCTACCAAAGAGTTGTTGAAGGGTGGCCACCCTAGTATGCACACAAGGGATGAAGATCAAATGGATTTTTCCATTTGAGGCACCAAGGTATCACTTTCCAAAAAAAATTCTTTTAGTAGATCTGGTGTTCTTTTCATGTTGTTGAAGTTCATATTGACATTCTTGAAGAATATGGACTTGGAAGAAGATTAAAGGTCCATCTTAGATTGGACAAAGTCTCAAATCATGAGCAGTAGTTGGCAAAGCAAATTGGCGAGGAAAAAAATATTTTTTTTCTTGCCGAAAAATTTAGAAAATTATTGGCAACAATCTTGGCCATTAACCCCCCAAAAAGGGCACATTATTTGTACATGGAAGCCAACTAAGAGCCCTGAAATTGTTGTTAAAAGGTATGAAAATTTTGTTTCTAAAATTTCTGAGTTGTGTCATTTACTATAGCCACCTATCACTTTCATAACATTTGATTTTTGGAGCTTGGTACCCTTCAAACCAAGAGGAATTAGTGTACTATTTAATTCTAATTTTTTAAAATCAGAAAACTCAATTTTTTTGACATTGTCGTGGTTGATTTTAGTGCATATTTCGAGCTACTCATAAGTTTTGAGAGTGACATCTTTTGGTATCATGGTTTGCACAAGGAAATGATGAAATATGTAAGGAACAACAGTATGTTTGGTTGCATCTTGAGCATTCCCTTGATGACCACTTGATCACTTACTTGTACGTAAGCCACGCGAAAGGGAGCCTTGGGGGGGACTTCACTTTACACATAATGAGGACTCTTCACAAAGGGTTACATATAGAGGTGAGACATTTGCAAGGTATGGTGCTCAAAGTGATTCATTGGGTTAATTTTTTTCAAGATTGGGAGGTTCCCTCATGGCCTAAAAGAACTAGTAAGGTAATTGGTAGACTTAACCTTACTTGTTTACTTACCTTGAGGATAGTACAAGCAAAATTTTACAAATAGGGCAACAAGAAGACACTTTTTAGATGCAAAAATTGACTAGGTATGGCCATGGACTCCATCATGCACCACTCGGTATTGAAAGAATTGTTGGCATGGGGACATGGGAAGTCATTGGATGACTCTTTTGACATTTGAAACACTTGAGAGCAACCCCCAAAACACAAGTCCAAATTTTAGTTTAGAGCTTCACTTCATGGAAAGGGATTACAGGAAGACATTGCATCATAAGGTGTGTTGAGACATCTCTTTGGATATTGTAATTGCTTGAAGACAAACAATTTTGGATGGAGAGGATTGTAATGTGCCCATTTTGAAATTAAATAATGTTATTACTAAAATAAAATAAAAATTAAATACTTTAAATAAAGTAATAATAGTAATTTAATTTCCACTTAAGTTGGGGTCTTTTTTAAGATCCATTCTAAAAAGTAATTTTATAAAGAAGCTTGTGTATATCTTTTTATTAAAAAAAAAAGTAACCCTTCCTCTCTATTTTTCGGCACCACAATTGAAAAAAGATTATAAAAAGAGAGGCTCCTTTGAAAAAGGGCATGTTCAATATTGATTTTGGAAATTGGATCAAGTATGTCAAGCTTGGTTTCCACCTCTTGAGGACGAAAACCTTCAAAGAGTGTCATAGGTTTGGGGACAAAAACCTCCATCCCTTTTACTGGTGCAACTCTATTCAAGGGTTGTTAGTGAATTTCAAATTGTATGTTTTCATGCAAGTGGATCATTCAAAAGTGTTTTTAGACACCACCTCATCAAAGAAACATTGCGTACTTCTATCGAAAACAGGTTTTGATGAATTTTACAAATGTTGAAGAGAAGTGAGTCATCTTGAGAGATTGCCCATGTCCTAGGATACCTTTCCAAAGCATGGCAACTTGCCTAGGGAACTAGGGGAACCACTTGGAGGGGTTTGTTGAAGGTCAAAGGGAGTTGTTCATATTTTTATAATATTTTCTAGCTAGGGTGATTGGTTGGGAGAGTGGATTTCAAAGATTTGAGAAGGTTTTGGAGTGATAACAATGTATAAAATATTACTAATATTTTATACTACCATTTTTGCTTCGGTGAATTGGCCTATGAGACATTGGGAGGTGATTTGGGAGGATTTTCGATAAATTGAACATTCTAGAATTTATTCCCTATTTTTCTAAGTAGGACAAATCAGTTGTGGAAAAGGAAACACATTGGAGGGTTTTTAGACTCCATTCAACAAGGTATTTGTGATTCTCTATTTTTTGAAACTTTGTGACAAATTATCATAGGGTTTGGAAGGAATTTGGAAGGAAAATTACTAGGGTTTCATCATAGAAATTATGCTATTAATTTGTGAGTGAGGCAATTCACTTGAGTATTTTTATGAGTTTTGGGGGTGCTATTAGGCCCTAAAAAGTAAACAAATAATATTAGAATTATTTGGGTCATTTTAGCATTTTTTTTAAAGTCCACTAACATCTTTGAGGGTGAATTCAAAGGAGAAAATTGAATTATTTACTTCAGTAATTTTCTGCACTTGGATGAATTGGTTGTGAAGGCTTTGCGGAGGTTTTGTGGGGGCTAAAATCAAACATATTTCTATATTTTTTTCCATATTTTTGGTGGATTTTTGCAAGAGTTTGAGATATGATTATGCAAGAAAATATAGCTGTAATTTCAAAAAGAAAAATCAGATTTTGTTGGCAAGATACTCAACAAGGTACATGCATCATTTCTCACATATACAAGGTATTTTATCACAACAGTAATTTGAGAGTTTATGCATAATTTATTTGAAGGTTTAAAAAGCAAATTTCAGTGGTTATATCCTTCACATGCTTTGCAATTATTTGTACAAATATTGACACCTAGCGTTTGTTGTGCATATGGTGTTTTGAGCATATTTATGTCAGCTAGGTTTTGCTGATTTTAATTTTAGAATTCAGTGTATGTAAGTTAATTAAGGGTTTTGTTGGGAAACCCTCTTTTATCTTCATTGTCCCAATTTTGGGACATTACAATACTTCATTTTTCATCCAGTCATTAAACCTGTCAAGAGAATCATGGATTAACAGAGAGCTAATCATTGTATTATTCAGCTCCGTTGATGTGTTGGTAAGATCCATTGTGTTGTACATTCCTTTGCCATTGATATCAAAGGGGGAGAATCGAAGAAAGGAGGAGCAAAGCAAGAGCACTGCAGCAAGGAGGAGTTCATGCACTATTTTGTTATAGGATTTCCATCAATGACAAAGGGAGAAATTGTTGAAATATTATCATTGATGTCAAACATAAAAGTAACAAAATTGTCATAAAGTAATGAAAATGTCAGAAAGTAATAGAATTGTCTAACGGAATTTTCTCTTACAAAGAATAGTATTTTTGGAAATCAATACCAAAGGATGGAACGACAAATTACCTAGGTTTGGGCGCCCAATTATGAAAGGGACCAGCAATAGTAAACAAAGACCAACAATAAAAAATGTATTTAATTTATTGCAGCATTAATTAAGGAAGGTCAATCAGCTTAGAGGAGTTTTGTTGAGAGCTAAAGGAAGGTTTTTATGTTTTTGTTTATGGCTTAATCGTCCCACCAAACACATGGAACAATGATTATCAAATAAGGGCTGACCCACTTGATATATGGCAGCCTTGGGAAAATCGTCCCACTTAAGTTAATTAAATAAAATAAAATTAAACACACTTTTTGATGAAAATGTGTCTTTTGATTGGGATGCTTCCATTGGGAAAAGCCTTTGAAGGCTCTATAAGATGAAAGGACATTGGAGAAATAAAATAAGAAACAATTCTTTCAATCATTTAAGCATAAGCAATTTTTCAAGGAGAAGAAAAAGAGGAAGTCAAATTTGCCATAATTCATTGATAAAACAATAGTGAAAAGGTGGAAAGATTATTTCGGTAAAAGGTCGATGTCTCAGAGAAAGAGAGTGGCGTCTCTTGCTAAGTTGGTGCTTAACAATAAGAGATTGGTGTCTCCAGTAGGTTGGTGCCTACAAATTTTCTAAAAAAAATATTATTATATGGCTGGATTTGGATGATAGTTCCAAGTAGTTATTCATTTGTGGTTTTTCCCTGAAAGGGTTTCCATGTAAATTTGGTGCCAATCTGTGTCATTTTTATGTGAATGTTTGGATTGTGGATATTAAGTTTCATTTAGTAAAAGATAAGATTATACTGATTCACCCCTCGCCCACACTCTCCCCTCCCTCCTCTTAGTATAAGCGTGTGCTTAACACTTGGAGGCCTTACATCATGGTATGTTTGCAAGGGGGTGCCTAGTTGATCACTCTTTGCATGGTTGGATGGTTGTGGTATGGCATAGAGAAGATCCTAACAAGCTTTGGAATGCACACCATGGGAGCACACCTATTCTAATGCACTTCTAAAGGGAAATTTATATTAAGGGTAGCCTTGTCATATACATCAATTTGATTCAATTTTCCAGCCTTAGCCCTTTTTGCACAATGCGTGAGCCTTTAAGGGCTGATTTGGTAAGCATGGAGTTGAAGAGCTCTTTGAAGGTCAACTTGGTAGTGAATAAGTTGATATTTTGGAATAATAGCATCACTATATTTTACTATCACAACCTACATATTAGCATATTCAACCATATTGGTGAAGTGATTTCTTCTTGGGGGAAGATACAAGTGTCCATGGTTACACTATGGAAGATTTCAGCTCATGAAATGACCATATTGAAGAGTTTGAGACATGAAATGAGGCATGCTAACTGTTGTTTTGAGTTGTGTGACACCTTTAGCTCTTGGGGGCAGCATCCAAAACATAGGTACAACAAGGTACAAGTTTCGTTTGGAGCTTCTTTTCCATGGAAATAAGTTAAAATTAGACATTGCATAATAAGGTATGTTGGGCCATCTCTGTGGATATTGCAATTGTTCGATGACACAATTTTGAGTGGTGAGGACTGTAATGTTTCTATTTTGAAATTAAAATAATATTATTACTAGAATAAAAAGTATTTCTAAATACTTAAAATAAAGTAATAATAGTTTAATTTGCTTTTTATTTAAGTTGGGACCTTTTGAGGATCATGGGCTTATTTAAGCCTTAAGTGATTTTAAAAATAAATTATCCTTATAATCCACTAAACTCTCCCTTCATAACTAAAGACGGATATATAAAGGGGATTTGTATTTCTTTGGAAGGTATGTATTATGTGATATTGATCTGGATGATCAAATATGTCAAGCTTGTTCATAATGACTTGAGGACGGAAACCTTCCAGTGCACCAAAAATTTGGAGGCGAAAACCTTCATTCCTTCTTTGAGGGCAGCTCTATTCAAGGGTTGTATTTGTGCTTCAGATTTACATTGAGTATGCAATTAGTCTTCTAAAAGGTGTTTTGTAACACCACCTTGTACGGAAGATTGATGAACGCCTTTGAAAGCATGGTGATTGTATTTTTGCAAGTAAAAGAGGTGAGTGAATTGCTTACAGAGTTGTTTGATTTTGTAAGCCAACCCTAGGGTGGTGAGTTGGTTGGAGGATTGACAACCCCTCTCTAAAGGGTTATTTGGCTTCGAAACCCTCTTATAGGGTTTAGAGGTATTTATAACAATTTATTCCAACTTAGCAAATTGTTTGAGAGTTGATTTGCACATAATTTAGAGTGATTTTGTGCCCTAGATAATATTCTGAATTTATTATATTATTTCGGTAGTGAACTAGGGTTTTGAAAATTTCAAGACAACGTTTGGTGGGCTTTCCATGATGGAAAAAAATTGAATTTGGTTTTGATTGATAGCTGTTATTTTTAGTATCATTTCGAGCTATCAACTGCATTGAAATTCCAAGTATCGTGGAAGTTGTGAATTTATGAAGTTCCGCTATAATTTTGCAATAATAAATTCCAAAATTCTAAGTTTTGACTTTTGAGTGAATATTTTGACTTCTAAAATTAATGACTGCAATATAAAACTCATTTCAATTTTTTTGGAGGGTTAGAAGTATCAAATCTGATTTTTTCCCTAATTCCCTGAGGGTTTGGTGGAGGACATTGTTGGATATTGCTTCATTTTTATAAGTGTGTTATCGTTGAGTTTGTATTTTCAAATTCTTTGAAGGAAGGGGTTTTAGATTTGGTAGGGTTTGTTGGAAAACTCCAACTTTGCCTAATTGTCCCATTTTGGGACATTACAGGTTTGTAAAGGTTTTGAATTTGTCTTGGCATAAAAAACATTAAGTAATCTTCCCCAACATAAAGATACCTTGTGATTGGTCGAAATATTGAGAGATTATTATATGTCCCCAGTTGTAAGTTTTCCCAGAAAAGCCATGATCCGAATGCAAAAGGGTAATTGGAGTGCTCAACAGAGGGTGTTTTCTCTCGAAAGGTCATTCCTAGACATATCTGTCATGTATAGATCAAGTAGATGGTAAAGGGAGATGAAATGTAGTAAGAGGGAGGAACTGGATAAAATAAGCATTACACATTCAATATAGCAAGGAGTGTAGCTAGCATATGTTTCATCTGCTCTTTACACAATTACGTTGAGTAATTTGGGAATATGAAAAGAGCATGAACAGCATGACAACCTCACCTTCCTTTCTACACACTTATTGCTCAAGTGAATTTGTATAAGTCATGGCACAAGAAGACAATTATGATAATGACTTTAGCAGTGGGATAAGGATGGATTGATATGGTAATGCAAAGTTTACTCGTAGTGGATAACACCTCATTACATGGTTTAAGATGCTTGTTGTCACCATCATTTGGGGAAAGATTTTTTATACATGATATTTTGCATAGGTAATTTAAGGACCCAATGAGGTTTTACTATCAACAATTGATTCATGTCAATCAATTTTTTTGCGGTTCTAGGGTCCCTAACCCTACTTGTCTTTAGCAAATTAAAATATGTACTTTGAATATACAAACAAATTTAGAAGAAGAAAGTGTAAAATACTCACACATTTCTATCATATCTATAGATCTTGTCTCCAATAAACTCGAAAATAAAGATGACCTTACATAAAAATTAAATTGGGAGGAAATACACACATATGAAGTAGAGGTGAAATGAAATTAATTGCATAAATTTGAATTAATAACTCTAAAATTTTATGTAGATCCGTAACTATAAGAATAATAGATCTATTGTTCAAAAGGATTGGCTTGGTGGTTGATGGGTTCACTCTTATGGAAGGGATCCATAAGAGATCCAAATTCTTGAGGAGCATGTTAAAAAAAAAAGTTAGAAGTAGGTTTGTACCCTCCCAGGTTCATATATTTAATAAAAATATAGCTAAATATATCAAAGAATGCGTAGCGTTGAACTTAATTCTTAGGCACTCTATTTCAAATAATACAACAAATATTGAAATTAGAGTACGAAAACAAAAAATGAAAAAAAAAAGAAGGAAAAGCAAATAACAATGCTCGCAGTTCACATTGAATAGCCATATATTTGATAATAACAACTTTGAACAACTTATTGATGCTTCCATCTACTAACCTGTACCAGAAGCTACACATTTTGAAAGCATTACTCTATACATAGGTTTCCCACTAGCAATGGCATGTTGCTCCCAATCAGACAACACACTAAATGGGTTGTTCTCAAGCCATCCCTCACCATTACATTCATGATGCTCAGTGCTCATTATAACCTTCCCATTGCTATATTGTATAAATTCATCTTTCATTCGTAGTGCTACTTCTTTTACATCTGACTGCAAAAATATCTGTCGAGAGGTAATCAAGAAAAAATTTGAGACATCTTTCCTCTCACTTGCTCAATCATAGATACATGAAACTCAGAATCTCCAATATGCAGCATAAAACAGATTGCATAAATGAGTGTGGAAGAGAGAAAGGGAAAGGTGTTAGAACAAGAGAGTGTATCACAGAAGTGGGCAGTTAATAATAAACAATGGAACATGCACAATATTACCTTGCTTTGTGATTATTTCCAATATACATGAGAGAAAGGTCATAAGAGAAATGACCACTCATGGAAATTGGTTATCAAATATGAGTTAATGCAGGCTTAAAAACCCCACAAAAAATAAAAATATCTAATCTAGAAAATGTTTTAGCAAATGATAGGACAGCTTGGAAATGGTTTGGAATGAAGAAATTCTAAAACACAGAAACTCCCAACTATAAAACAACAAAAGAACCTTTTTGGTGTTATGTTTAAGGAGGAAACTTATTGCATTCGCGTTTTCTCAAGTAAAGAAACATGCTCTGATCAACTGTGAAGAGCAAAAGACCCTTTTGGCGTTATGTTTGAGGAGGAAACTCATTTCACTTGAGTTTTCTCAAGTAAAGAAACATGCTATGCTCAACTGTGAAAAACAAAAGACCCTTACGGTGTATGTTTGAGGAAACTTATTTCATTCATTTTTTCTTGAGTAAAGAAATATACCGAGTTCACAATATATAAAAAAACAATCATATAGAGCCTACGCTACGCTGATTTAAATTCTATAATCTCCTTTTGATTGAAATTAATAGCAAAAAAAATCTAAAAAATGATGCAATGCATTCATGAATGCTAGTATGGTTTATTTTATTTCTAATGTTATGGTGGGTTTTTTGCAGGTTCTAGATGCACGTGGTATGATGGATGGCAGATGGGATAGTATTTGAAATAAAGTTCTTGTTGGCAACATTTTCATTGAAGCGATTTTAATTTTGATAAATTGTATGTAAAGCATTTCGAACTTTAAGAAAATTTCCTCTCCAAAATCCATCCCAGAGAAGAATTGCAACAAAGGCTAGCCCCAAAATTATGGTGTACATGTTGCATCACGTCACTTGTCTTTGTATCCATCCACAATTTCTGAAAACATAAATTAGAATTTGTGCATCTTTTTTAGTAGAATTTTTTGAATCTATCCTGAATAAATACAAGGAGCTATTTTACCGTGTGTATTTTCCCTTTACAACAGCATAATGGTTAATTTTAGGTTCCAATCATAGTTACCAGGTCCGGAAATCCGAATGCGTTCGGGAGGCGGAAAAAATGTGGAATGCGAAATTTTTGAAAAAATCCGGAAAAAAATCCGGTAAAATCCGGTTCAAAAAATAAAATAATATATATATATATATATATATATATATATATATATATATATATATATATATATACATGCAAAATATTTCAATCTACTAAGGAATGAACATTAATTTAACACTTGCAAAAATGAGAAATGCATAAGAATTTCAAACTTGAATTACATTAAAAGACAGCAAAATATTCATAGTTTAGAGCCTAAGCTCAAAATTGATATAGACCTTAAGTTTCAAACATTTCCAACATCAAACCGAGCTTCAAAATCAAAACTAGCACTAGCACTAGCACCATCAACGAATCCTCCATCCAGCTTCATCAACACTATCAATATTTTCCTCAACTCCTTCAAAGGATGGTTCTCCAAGATGAAGATTGTCATCTTCTTTTGCAAGATTGTGCTCAGGGAATCTTAAATTGCTATGAACAAACACAAGATCTGATAGCTTTTTGGCACCTAGTCGATTTCTCTTATTAGTATGGATCAAATCATGCGTACTCCAATTTCTTTCGCATGCAAAAGCACTGGCACATTGACTGTGGACACGCACGACAAGCTTTTGTAACTCTGGGGTAGAAGAACCATACGTCTGCCACCATAAATGGGGATCCATGCTAACAATGTCTTCTTTTGCCACTTTAAACCACTCGGCCACTCTCCTGCAGTGTTGACACCACTTGCGGGCAAGCAAAATGGGAGCCACTCTGGAATCTTGAAACCCTAAAATATGTCTAAGTTTGAAACCCTGAAACCTTGGAATCTGACTAACTCTGAACGTTCCGGATTTCGGCCAGATGCGGCTGAATCTGGTAACTATGGTTCCAATCAACCCTCCTTAAAGGGGTGTTTTGAGAGAAGCAAAAAGGTTATGCTTTTCAAATATCTTTTTCTCGAGCTGTAAAACAAAAGAGGACTCCAGGAAATGGAACATGCATACATCTATTAATGTTAAAGGCTTTATTTCACCCACATACTCATGATATTACAGAATGTTATTCTATATGTTCTGGTTGACAGTTTAATTGTAGTTTTAGCATTATTTCCTATTTGTTTCCTGGTTATTTTTGTTACTTAGATGTTTCCATTTTAAGAGGCCCTAGGGGTGAAACTAAAAAGGTTCCAAGACTGCATTATTATCCTTGTCTCAAAGATCCTACAAAATCTAGATGGGTTAGGTTGCATCATAAGTAGACAAACTCTTATTTATTTCCCATTAAATGAGCGTTTGAACATGAGTTTATAAACCATGCAGCCAATCCAAAATTGCACATTACTATGCACCTTTCCTGAAGATTCTATGGCTCTAAACTTATAACAAATCAACTTACGCTTTTTTTCGTTAGGACATCCCTGAAAACCCCCCAAAATGTGGCACATACTTGGAATGTGGGGAAACATTCAAAGGAAAGGAGGGGGTGTGGGGAAAATCATAGACACGTTTTGCTCATCCCAGCATTCCCAGCATTCCCAAAATGTCTTGGGATGTCCCCTAGGATCCCAAAGAGCAGGCACCGTGTCCTTGTGTAACACTAAAAAAGACATGTTAGAAGATGAGGACAAAGAAAAGCTTCACAAGGATACTATACACACTTAAAATCGGACACCCCAAGTTGATTTTAACTATCATCTCCTTAGTCACTAATCACGTTAACAAAACCCTATTCCTACCCATCATCGACTAACATCCCTAGCCTAACCCATTGCTATTCATCATCACCCCCGATCAGTTAATCACATTCCATCTTAAGCTTGCCAATCGCACATAATTTATCTTACATCCTATTAGTTAATTAAATTACGTTAATTAGGTAACTGATCCCTAATAATAAATTTCATGCACATCTAATATCCATAATTTCATAAATAAATAAAATCTAAAATCCTCACATCAACCTGTCCCGACTGTCCCTCCGCACCCCCTCCAATAATGACATCATCAAATCCACCCAAATTCCCATGCAATCTCATCAAATCCAAGGTATGGGGGACAAAGTCTTACCAAGGTCATTCCTCATCTTATTGAAATGTCCCTTTAAGGGCATGATTAGAACAATTTGGGTTTTCCAACAAACCCTAACATAAACACATGCAATTTCTGATTTTTTGATTCAAACCCGAAGCAAATAAAATTAATAATTCTATAGATGTCAATTTTAGGGCACAAATACAATACTTCATTCACCAAAATACTTTCCAAAAATTACAAATATTACAGCTGAATATAAAACCTTTAAACCTTATTTTTCTGAACTAAATATAAGACTGAAAATTATAAATAAACACTCGTTGAATATAGGAATGCTCAGTTTCCACAAACCCTCAACAAATCTGTCCACAATATCAAATTTAATCCTTCTAAGAGGGTCGTTCAAACTCTAAGCAAATAAAATGTTGAATTTTGTAGATGTCAATTTTAGGACACAAATACAATATTTCATTCACCAAAATACTTGCCAAAAATTATAAATACTACAGCTGAATATAGTACCTTCAACAATTATTTTTCTGAATTAAATATAGGACTGAAAATTACAAAAAACGCAGCAGAATATAGGAATGTTCAGTTTCCACAAATCTGCCCACAATATCAAATTTAATCCTTCCAAGAGGGTCGTTGCACTAAGGAAGGTCTCCAATGGTGTTTGTTGCCTTATCAAACTCTGAAAGTGGTTTGATGCCCTAGAAAAGGGCCTCCAATAGCTGCATCCCACTCATAATGCCCTCCAAATGCTACAATCCAAACCCAAACTGCCCTAGTAATCTGAAAGTGCCAATTTCTACTCAATGTAACTGTTGTCAACCTGAATGCTGCACCCTGAATCGAAGACGTGCATGAAATGGCCAATCCTCTATCCCGCTAAAACAATGGGATCTTCTCACGAGGGTGGGTGCCTCAATGGTGAGAAGAACCTCCAAAGAAGGCTGGTTCCTGTAAGATGTATCAATGGATCTCTACTCTGTGCTGAGAATCTACCATGGAAAAGGGAGAAAGAAACTTGAAAGGGAAATTCTACCTAATAACGGTGATACACCAAAACGTTGATCCACTCTACTTGGAACCCTGAACACTGAATCAAACAAGGGAAAAAGAAGACCTTCGATTTCAATTGATCATTATACATAAATATTCATGAGAAGGTTCGATCCAATGACCAAAACATGAGGGAAAACGATGGAGAGATATCTAATACAAGACACTTTGCAGCGACCTAACATCCACTTACAGCTTTAGCAAAAGACATAAAGAACATTGAACATGACTTGCATAATATGATAAGCTAGCAACTAGGTACGAATCATAATTTGGGAAGGGAGAAAAATCTACCACATGCAAATTGCTGAATGAATATACACTATGCTAGCACTTGAAATCTGAAAGTACAGTCCTATTGATTGAAGAGGTTACACAACTAACCAATGGCAGAGTCTAGTCTTGCCAAAAGAGGGATGAAAAAATTAAGGTTGAAAAGCCATTAATATAGAAAATTACAAAAGCCAAGAGATTGGTGTTGAAAAATAGAAGAGGAAGATCAACTTAGATTAACTCAAGACCAACTTTGCCTTCCAATAAAATATATTTTTCCTTTGTTTTTGCATGAAGCTCCTTGGCATTTGAGAGATGGATGGTGGGTCAATTGAAAGTCAACTTCTCCTTTGCATGGAAGATTACGTCAATTGTCAAAAATAAACTCCTATTGAGCTATCGGATCGAGAAAACAATCATTTTTGCTTGAAAACGGTGCCAAACGGAGACTAAGAAACTCGGCTTGAAGTTGAGTTGGACCTTCGGATGCATGAGAATGACTAGTCAAACCATGAAAAAAACAAATAGTCAACTGAAACTTAACAATCCGCCAAAAATGGCCCTTGATTGCATGAGTGAGAAATATTTAGACTGAATCGTTCGCCGACTTTCCGTTCTCGGTTTCCTTATTCCCATTAATGCATTTCTCTTGCCTGTTTGTGGTTTATCTATTTCCTGGCTTTTCGTTGTCTTCACCTTGGTCTTTTATTTTCTGTGGACATTTGTTTTTCTGCAGACCTTTTGGATTTCCTTCGCCTTACCTTGGTTGTGTTTCTTCGGGCTATATTCTCTCGGGCTTCTTGTTATCTGCGAATTTCCTGCGAAAAAATTATCTGCCCCTGGCTTTAATTTCCGTTGGATTTCTATTTTGGCTTCGTCTTGATTTCTTCGGACTTTTTCCTTGCCAATTTTCCCGAATTTATTCTTGGCTGCATTTCTTTCGGACTTATGTTTTCTCACTTTCCCACGGGCTTTGTGTCCTTTGGATTTTTGTCTTCTCACTTTCTCGCGGGCTTTATCTATTTGCACTTTTCCCGAATTAATCCTTCGAACAAAAAGTCCGAAGGAATTCTTTTGAACTTTTGTCCGAAGGATATCCTTCCTTTGTTTTTTCTTTTGCCTTTGTGTATTTTCCATCGGGTTTTTCTTTTTTTTTTGTCCTGAATTTCTTCGGACTTTTTGTCCAAAGGAATTACTCCTTTGTCTTTATTTGGCCACCGGCAGAATGCCCTTCGAGAAAATTGGGAAGGTCTTGCCACCGACCAAGTGCTCTCCGCAAGGGCTTGTGTCCTCTGTGCCCTTTGGGAAATTTGAAAAGGGCCTGTCACCGACCAAGTGCCCTTTGCAAGGGCTTGTGTCTTTCCTTTGTGCCCTTCGGGAAAGTTGGAAAGGTCTTGTCACCGACCAAGTGCCCTCCGCAAGGGCTTGTGTCTCTCCGGAACTGGATTTTCGAAAGAATTGAAGGACACCCAGGTTTTTTGTAGGGCACCCGGGCTTTTTGTAGGGCACCCAGGCTTTTTGTAGGGAACCTGGGTTTTTCTGTCTCCATTCCTTCGGACAAAAAGTCTGAAGGAATTGAATACTTTGTCAATTTGTCCCTTTGGAATTCTCTCGGACTTCTCCCAAGTCCTTTGAAAAATCTTTTCCCTTGGACAAAAAGTCCGAGGAAATTGTCCATCTCTTAGCCCGACAAAAAAATTGAGAAGACAACACTTTGGAAAGAAAACACTTGGGAATAGTCGTTTGTAAGTTTGAAAAACAAACCTATATTCCGTAGGTGTTCGAAAGTGTAATGTCCCCTTCTAGTTAGACATTGTACTTTCAACATGATTAGCCTATCAGTGGCCCTCGTAGGCTAATACAACAAGGTTTGAGGGTCCTCTCCGCAGTTACCCAAATGGCAGTCGGTTTCTTTGGGGAAGTTTTGACATATTATTTTAAATTTGAGATCAAACCAAAACAAAGGCGGCTGGCTTGGAAAATTCGATTTGGCTTGGGAGATCATCCTTTCGCTGGGAAATTGCTTGCTCCTTCATCTATTCTTAAGGGCACCTCAATCCCACTAGGGTTCATTGCATACAATCCATCCTTTAGTATAGTTTATATTGCCGCTGTAGGTGTACGTCCTTCATACCAGCATATTATATAATTGTAATTCTTGTTTATGCCAAGAGTCTTGGCTAGATTAGTTGAGCATTGTATCAAATCGTCAATACAATTAAGAATCACAAGTTGCTGGTCATTTATGGCTATCTTTTGAGCATTTGAATTGAGATAGTAGGTTGCATGCCAACTGTTCGACTAAATTCCATTGGCTGTAAGTGATTAGTTTGCTTTGTGAATTCATCTAATTGCATAGAAAAGAACAAAACCTGCATCTAGAACTCAGCATTGTCATTCTTAAAACTTCTTGAAGCTTTAATCCATCATCATTTAAACAAATCATCAAAACTATGACAAAAACCAGCAAGAAGCACTTTGCTTATAAAGTGTTTGAAAAAATTACGAGGCAGCAAATTGAGACAATTAAGACCAGATTGGGCAAGGATTGTTACAGTGGTATCAAAGCCCTGATCCTGCCATCCTGGAGGGTTAAAATATCACATGAGAGGTCATCATAGGTACCATACCCGTAAAAGAGCAGAACATGAAGGGAATTGGCAACAAGAAGACCCATTTACAGAGGTACCTTTGGCTGAAATGGGTGACAGAGCAGACATGGGTCCACACAGAGACGAGAGGAGAGACAATGATAGAAATGGTGACAGGGAAGTGAGAGACACTCTGAGAGATTTATGAGTTGGTCAACAATAGGTAGCTGGGGCCTTACAGCAGTTGGCAAATACTTTGCAGCAGTTGAATTTACCTAGAAGACAGCCTCAAGTCCAGGAAGATGATAGGAGTGTAGCTGGGCTCCGAAGAGTGCAGAGGGCACCCTACTGCACTGTAGATAGGCCTACTTGGCCCACATTCTTGAGAAATGAACCAGCTGAGGAGGATATTGAAGAGGTTGAGAATCCAACCTATGCTGATGCATACATGGCTGCCCATGATGAATGGCAACAATTGACACCTGAAGCACAAGGGCTTATGTATTTTGATCGGTTTTTACAATCAAGGATTGATTACTATAGGTCTCGACAGGAGAGAAGACCTAGGAATCAGAATAAGGAACTCCAGCACGCTACTAATAAGCTTACAATACCCATGTTTGATGGCAGTGACAAGACTATGGCACAATCATGGATTCATAAGTTGGATACCTTCTTAGCTCTTCGACCCATGACAGAAGAGGAAGCTATCAAATATGCCACTTTGCATCTAGAGGGAGCAGCACACGAATGGTGGTATCATGGACTAGTTACATTGCAACACAGTCAAATCACATCTTACCAGGAGTTTGTGGATAAACTGATTGAAAGTTTTGATAGGAAGGATCCAGAATCATACTTCAGGGATTTGGCCCAGCTCAAGCAAGTTGGTGGTTTGGAAAGCTATATTGGAGACTTCCAGAAACTATCAGTAATGGTGCCCAACATCTCAGAGAGACGATTGGTGGTGCTATTCATTGAGGGGTTATTGAAGCCTGTGCGAGCATGGATTAAAGCATTTAATCCTCCCACACTTCAGGAGGCAATGAAGAAGGCTAGGAGCATGGAAATTGCAGCCCCGCAAAACAAGTACTCATCAAAGGGATCTTCTTCATATCAAGACAATAAATCTTTTTCTAGAAAAAACAAACCAGATTTTAAGGGCAAATCATCAGCACCTCTAGATAGGGATACACTTAATGATTTGCGCAAAAAGAAGTTATGTTTCTACTGCAAGGGGCCCTATGATGCAAACCATGATTGTCCCTTAAGACCTAAAAGAAAAGCTAATAGAGTGATGTGGGCATATTATGAGGACTCTGAGTCGGAGAAATCAGATCAGCAATCTGATCCTGAGGATCTAGGTACGAAGCACGAGGAAGATAAGCATAAAAGAGGAGAGCATGAAGGGGCAGCGAGGCAACGTGATGTGCACATCACTAGCATCCAACAAGAGGGATCATTTAGAACGCGTGGAGTTCTAGCAGGGCAAAAGATTATCACTCTTCTTGACACAGGGGCCACTCATAATTTTATTGATGCCCAATTGGTTGAGAGGCATGGAATCAGGACAGAGGAATTTGAGGGAATAAGAGTTAAGGTGGCAGATGGTTATACCCTCAAGTGCGAAAAGAGGATATCAGATTTGCCTATGCGTTCGAACAACTATGAGTTCAAGACCGAATTCTATGTGGTGAATATGGGTGATACAGATATGGTACTTGGCATGAGATGGTTACATGACATAGGGAAATTCACCCTGGATCTCAGAGAGATGGAAATGACATTCCAAGTAGATGGAAAAACTCATGTCCTCAAGGCTATTCGAGATTCCAGTTTCAGGATGATTTCTTTTAGGAGGATGGAGAGACTTATGAGGCATGAAATGGTTGAGTGGGCAGCTGAGTGTGTTTTGATGCTTTCACAGGGTGAGCAGCAGAAGCCAATTTACCATCCAGACATTCAGCAGTTAAGAATTAAGCACACTCAGGTATTCAGTGATATTCCACCAGGAAGACCACCAGACAGAGGGATTGAGCATATCATTGAATTGGAGGGCGCTAAGCCCATGATGGTCACCCCATATAGGCACCCCAAGAAGCTAAAGGATGAAATAGAGAAAACTATTAAGGAGTTGCTGGCCATGGGACACATTAGATCAAGTCACCTTTTGCATCATCAATAGTCTTGGTCAAGAAAAAGGATGGTACATTCTGTATGTGTATTGATTATAGGCTCCTGAATTAAAGACCAATCAAGAACCGTTACCCCATCCCTAGAATTGATGAGTTGATAGATGAGTTACATGGTGCCTGCTACTTCTCCAAAATTGACTTGAGGTCGGGGTATCATCAGATTCGTGTCAGGGAGCAAGACATAGAGAAGATGGCTTTCAGGTGCCATTATGGACATTTCGAGTTCGTGGTTATGCCATTTGGGCTGACCAATGCTCCAACGACATTTCAGTCTATGATGAACAGGGTCTTCCATTCGCAGTTAAGGAGGCATGTGTTGGTATTCTTTGATGATATCTTGGTATATAGCAGAACATGGGAGCAACACATTGCACATCTTGATGCGGTTTTAGGTATTCTTGGAGGTGAATCCTTGTATGCCAAGGAATCCAAGTGTGACTTGGGAATGAAAAAATTATTGTATCTTGGGCACATCATCAGTACTGAGGGGGTACGTATGGACCCAAAGAAGATCAAGGCGATTGTTGAATGGCCTACTCCAGAGAACCTTACTCAGTTTAGAGGATTGTTGGGATTGTGTGGTTTCTACCGCAGGTTTGTTAATGGATATTCACGGCATGTGGCACCACTCACTGATTTGATGAAGAAAGGGGCATTTGTTTGGACTCCTGAGGCACAGGATTGTTTTGAGATGTTCAAACCAATTATGACTTCTTACCTAGTTCTTGCATTGCCAGATTTCTCCAAACTCTTTGAGCTATAGTGTGATGCATCAGGGGAGGGGATAGGTGCAGTCCTTATGCAAGACAAGCATCCGATTGCTTTTGAGAGTTGGAAGCTTCGCGGTCCAGAGAGAGCGTACAACATATATGACAAGGAGATGTTGGCCATCATGCATGCATTGGCCAAATTCAGGGAGTATTTGGTAGGCAACAAGTTTGTGGTAAAAACAGAGCATAACAGTTTGAGGCATTTCCTGGGACAAAGAGCTTAATGATCGGCAGCAGAAATGGGTCAGCAAGCTGCAATCATGTGATTTTGACATCTCCTTTGTCAAGGGGACACAAAATGTGGTTGCTAATGCTTTATCTCGACGTCCACACTTGAGTTCTATGACTGGAGTGTGTTCTATGACTGGGATAGCAAATGATTGGCGACACTTGATAGTAGCAGAGTATGCCAAGGACAGTTGGGCTGCAGGTATTATTGAGGGGTCAGTACAGGATACCAGATATACAGTTGTAAATGATTTAATCATTTACAAAGGAAAGATTTATTTGACCCCAGGATCGGAGATGACGAACATTATTTTGAGGACCTTTCATGATACACCCATGGCAGGTCATCCCGGGTATTTCAAGACTTACAAGTAGATTCGGGAGAGGTTTACTTGGAAGGGCCTCAAATCAGATGTTCTACGATATGTCAGAGAGTGTCCTGTTTGTCAGCAAAATAAACAAGAACACAAATATCTAGCAGGTTTACTTTAGCCACTTCCGATTCTTGATAGGAAATGGGAATGCTTATCTATGGATTTCATTACTGGATTACCTAGAGCCTAGGGACAGGATTGCATATATGTGGTTGTGGATCATTTGACTAAATATGCTCACTTCCTTCCGATCTTAGCCACTTACTCAGCTACGCAGGTGGCAGAATTGTTCTTCTATGAGGTATTTAGGTTGCATGGGTTACCTCGGAGCATAGTTAGTGACAGAGACAGCCGGTTTATGAGTCATTTTTGGTAGGAGTTATTCAGGCTGTGTGGGACAGAACTCACTCCGAGTACTAGTTACCATCCGCAGACCGATGGACAGACGGAGATTGTGAATAAATGGGTGGAAGGCTACCTCAGGAACTACATAGCAGGACAACAGAAGGGTTGGGTTATGTGGTTATATTTATGCGAGTATTGTTACAATACCACTTACCATCTCTCCCATTCAGATGACACCATTCATGGCGTTGTATGGGTATGATGCGCTGAGCTTTCTAGATTTGTTATTCGGAGATAGCCGAGTGCCCAATGCTGGTGATCTATTGCAGGAGAACCAAGACATTATGAGAGCATTGCGGGAAAACATACAGAAGGCTCAGAACCAACAAATGCAGTATGCAGATCAAAAGCGAGTTGAACGCTCGTTTGAGTTGGGTGATATGGTGTATTTGATGCTACAGCCACATAGACAATCTTCTCTTAAGAAAAGTGGCGCCAAGAAGCTTAAGCCACAATACTATGGGCCATTTAGGATTATCAGGAGAGTGGGCGAGGTGGCTTATGAGTTGGAGTTGACAGCCAACAAAAAGTACACAATGTCTTCCATGTGTCACGCCTTAAGAAGGCATTAGGACATCGTGTGGTTCCTTCCATGACTTTGCCACCCCTGGATGATGAGGGGAAATTGATATTGGTGCCCGAGGCCATCTTGGATGTTCGACAGAGGACTTTGCGGAGACGGGCCATCCGGGAATACTTAATTAAATGAAGGGACTTGCTAGTTGAGGATGCTACTTGGGAGAATGAGGACAGCATCTAGATTTGAGATTGCTTGGGGACAAGCAATTTTAGGAGGGGCGGACTGTAATGTCCCCTTCTAGTTAGACATTGCACTTTCAACATGATTAGCCTATCAGTGGCCCTCGTAGGCTAATACGGCAAGGTTTGAGGGTCCTCTCTGCAGTTATCCAAATGGCAGTCAGTTTCTTTGGGAAAGTTTCGACATATTCTGGAGGTTTTCTAATGATTTATTAGAATGTTCTATTTTTAGAAACCTCATGTTACAAGATGATGTTATATTTGTGCTTTATGATATAATTCATTATTTTATATTAAAGTGCAAATATAATATATTAAAAGGGAGAAATAATAATAAAATATTATGATGTTTCTAGAAGCTTCCCAAATGAAAAAGAGTATAAAGGGAGGTGTGGGCTGCCATTATGAATTATCTCGATTTGATGTTGTCTTTGCTGTGGTATGCTGGTGGAGCCTAGAGTTTCCAGCAGTGAATCAATTTGTCTTTGGGAACGATAACTCCCTGTTGACAATTCTTCCACAAGTCGGATTGTCTTTTGCCATTTAGAAAGTTCACGTCTCTAGCCAAGGGAAGAAGAATACATTGTTTTTGGTAAGGGCCTTTGCTACAAAAGGATGAATTCCTTCGGAGTTTTTGTCCGAAGGAATGGTTCATGAAACAAGGGCAAAGCCAAGGAAATAACAAATAACAAAAGGGAAGCCTATAAGCAAAAGGAAGTAATTCCCTCGGACTTTAAAGTCCGAAGGAATACTTCGGAGAAACCAAAAGTCCATTCAAACAAGCAAGGCAAAGGAAGTACCCTTCGGAAGGGTCGTTTTCAACATTCTCAAAGGGCACCTACCCTTTAGGAAGGCATAGGAGCAAATTCAGAACCTTTTCAAAAACACCCGGGTGGCCTCCAATTTTTCTGAAGGGCACAGAGGGACAACTATTAGCCCTTGCGGAGGGCACTTGGTCGGCGGAAGAGACCATGGCAAATTTCCCAAAGGGCACATTTCAAAAGCCGAAGGGCACATTTCGGAGCAAAAGGCAAGGGAAGATATCCGAAGGAATTCCTTCAGACAAAAAGTCCGAAGGAAATCGGAATAGCAAAGACAAAAAAAAAGCCGACGGTAAAAAAATCTTAAGGCTTCGAAAAAGTGAAAAAGGGAAGGCAAAGGTCATAATTTCTTCGTACTTTTTGTCCGAAGGAATTCCTTCGGACAAAAAGTACGAAGAAATTATGACCTTTGCCTTCCCTTTTTCACTTTTTCGAAGCCTTAAGATTTTTTTACCGTCGGCTTTTTTTTCCTTCGGACAAAAAGTCCGAATAAATTCGGAAGACTTGAAAGCTGACAGCAAAACACCAAGGCAAAGTAGAAGAAGAAAACCTTCAGACTTTTTGTCCGAAGGAATTCCTTTGAACAAAAAGTCCGAAAGAATTCGGAGAAAGGGCCGCGGAAAAAAGCCCGAGGAAATAACAGTCGAAGAAAAATTCCGAAGGTAAAGGAAGATAATTCTTGCGGACATTTTGCCCGCGGGAAAATGACTTGGCAAAATGAGCAAATAGCAAAGGCAAAGAAAACCTTCGGACTTTTGTCCGAAGGAATTCCTTCGGACAAAAAGTCCAAAGGAAATCGAGAAAATGACTAGGAGAAAACCCGACAAACAAAGTCCAAAGCCAAGAAGCGAAGAGACAAAGGAAAGATATCCTTCGAACTTTTGTCCGAAGGATTAATTTGGGGAAAAGCCCGAGGAAATTCAAATGACCGACGCAGTCAGGACAATTTTAGCGAACAATTTGTCCGACTGAAGTTGCCATAGGAAAGTCCGAAGACAGGCCCGAAAGAATTAAGCCAAGGCGACAACAAGAAATCCGAAAGAAATGGAGGTTGATTGTGCAAAAGAGGATAGAAAATAGATAATCTGACGAAGACAAAATACAAAATCCCGCCAAAAATAGACACGAACATGCAGACCATAGTAGGGTAAAATACATGCAAGCAAGGGCTATTTTCAAGCAACGGTCAAAGCTTCAGTGGACTGGCTGTTGAAGTCCTGCTCGTCTCAAGTCAACTCATGCATCCGAAGGTCCAACTCAGCTTCAACCGGAGTTCCAAATTCGAATGACGAGTTGACTGTTGCAAATTTAGGGTTGACTAATTGTTAAATGCCGCATTCACTAAGGAGCTTTCCATGCGAGGGAGAATGATCTCTTCGACCAACTCAGCTTCCAAACAGTCAAACTCAGCTAATCTCTTCGTCCAACTCAGCCTTTCAAACGTTCCAATTCAGCATCAAGCAGCGCACGTAGAGTTCTAAAATTAACATTGGCGTGGATTTCCATGCAAAGAGAGGTGGGCGGTTCATAACAAAGATAAGTTCACTTCCTCAAACGAAGAAGCTTCATGCAAAGACACAAAAGAAAACATATTTTTATTGAAAGGCCAAGTCAGCATTGAGCTAACTTAAGTAAATCCTTCTCTTCAATTTTCAACGCCAATCTTTGGCCTTTTGTAATTCTTTATATATAATGGCTTTGAGCCTTGATAAAAAATCATCCAATCTCTCTTGGTTAGACCAGACTCTGCCATTGGTGAGTTGTGTAACCTCTTCGATCAATAGAAGGACTATACTTTCATATTTCAAGCGTTGGCATAGTGTATATTTCATTCAGCAATTTGCATAAGTGGTAGATTTCTCTCCCTTCCCAAATTCTGTTTCATACCTAGTTGCTAGATTATCCTTGTGTAGGTCATGTTGAAGTGTTCTTTATGTCTTTTGCTGAAGCTGTAAGTGGATGTTAGGTGGCTGCAAAGTGTCTTGTATCAGACATCTCTCCATCGTTTTCCCTCAGGTTTTGGCTATTGGATTGAACCTCTCCATGAAATAATTATGCATAAGTGATTGATTGAAATCATAGGTCTTCCTTTTCCCTTGTTCGTTCAGTGTTCAAGGTTCCAAGTTGAGTGGATCAAACTTTTGGTGTATCACCCCCTTTTAGGTAGGATTTCCCCTTTAAGTTTCCTTCTCCCTTTTCCACGGTAGTCCGCAGCATAGAGTAGAGATCCTCATCGATACATCATACAGGAACCAGCCTTCTCTAGAGGTTCTTCTCACCGTTAAGGCACCCACCCTCGTGAGAAGATCCCATTGTTTCAGCCGGATAGAGGACTGGCCATTCCGTGCACGTCTTCGAATCAGGGCGTAGCTCCAGGTTGACAATAGTTTTTGGCACGCCTGGTGGGACCTATTTTAGCTGGTCTTGATGAAATTGCAGTTGTAGCAGTGTTCTTCAAGAAGTATTTGGTGATTCCAAGCTCAAGCAATTGCTTCTAATAGTTCAAGGACAGCTTCCATGTATGTCTATTTCTATTGTATTATTGTGAATGAATTATGATGGCTGTGTATGAAGAGAATTCCTATGCTATATTTCCTTATCAGCCTAATGATGGATCATACCAGTCTGGTCATGATACCTATGAGCCTCTTTATGAGTCTAATCAGCCTTATCAAGAGTATTATCAAAGCTATGTTGAGGCTTATCAAGTTTCTTATAATCAGCTTTATCAGGAGCATGAATCTTACCTTCCTGGTAAGCCATATCAGTCTCAAGATCAGATTTCATCTTTCCCATATGGCTATGATGTTGCATATGAGCAGTATTGCCTTCAAGAAAAAATGAATGAAATAGAGCTCAGAATACTAGCATATGCAAGAAAGGTTTGTTCTAACTCTCAGTATGAGGAAGTGAATGGTCTATTTTGAAATGTGTCCAATGATCCACAAGTGATAAATGGACTATGTATTCTTGTATTGGAAAAGATAGAGGCTTGGAAAAGGCAGAAAATCGAGTTAAACCAATTGTCTACAAAAGGCTATTGTGCTTCTTATTCTCATGAAGTTCTTAACCATGCCCAGTGTGTGCCAAGGGAGCGGGAGCTTCCTAGTTGGAGTCAAGAGCCTATTAAAGAGCCTATTCAAGAGCTTATTCAAGAGCCTATTCAAGTGACTATTTATGAGACTAAACCTTCCTATAGTCCCCTTTCCTCACCAATCATCCCTCAAGCTCAGGTTGTCTAGGAAGGCAAGCAGGTTTCAAACTTTGATGAGGTAATGGCCAAGGGGAAGGAGCAAAATATAGACGTCTTTAAGAATTTCTCTTTCCCTCCTCTCCAAAACTCCCTAGATAATTCATTTTCCCTCAAGATTCTAAAATCTGATCATGATCGACCTCCCATGCTTCATTTTCCCTCTCAAACAAATGAATTTCATCACCCTCCTGCCATCCCCCTTCCTTAGGAGGATCTGGTTCTTTGGAGTATTGAGAAAGAGGTTGCAGCTACGGGACAAGTTCTTACAGAGTGTGTAGAAGACGCTTCAGATGCGTTTAAGGAAGAATTTCCTATTGATACTTCACTTGAAGTGGTAGTTGAGCATCCAATTATAGTTGAGAGTGAGAAGGCTGATCTTGATGTAGAGGAACTTCAAGAGGAGCTGGTACAAATTGAAGTCATATATGAGTTACAGGTATCTTCTATTGAGAAGGATCTAGATAGCATGACAGCTGATTCAGTTCAAATAAATCAAAATGAGGAACAAAAAGATGAATGGCAGCTGTATCTTGAATCGCTACAAGAGATTGAAGAGCTTTGTATGGATATGGTGTCTATTAAAGAACATGTTTATGAGAAATTTGATCAAGAATCACCTATTCAAGATCCTAGTACAGATTGGGTTGCATACTCAAAGCTCCTTGAAGAGCTGGATGAACTTGCAGCAGTCAATAAGAAGGATATGGTCACCAAAAAACCATGCATAGATGAGGTATCACTTGACATGGTGGTAGATGACAAGCAATCTAAAAAAAATCAAGAAATACCTAGTGAGTTTGTTTTTGTTGGTGACTGGTTTGTTGTTGATGACTCATTCAAGAAGATGCTAATACAGTTCGTAGACAAGAAAGATACCCCATCAAAAGTTATGACTAATAAACATCCTGCCTTGCAACTTGTACCATCTCTTGGAAGGAGTAAATTCAATAATTTCCCATTTGATCTAGGTGGATCATGCTTTATCATGGTTAGCTAGGTTATTTAGTTGTTTCTACTTTCCTCCAAGTGCTGTTCAAGCACAGTAGTTTGCTTCAGTTTTGTCCAATAAGTGCTTGTTTGCACATTTGCTTCTTAGTTAGTTTTATGCTTTTGTGTCTTTCCCTTCTTATTTAGAAGGAGGTTACTATAGTGATGATCAGAGCAGATTTTCAATCAGAAATCAGGTTCATCATTTGGGAATTTGAATAGCGTCTATACATGGTCTGAGTTCTCAAGCATAGTAGGCATGCTGAGCCAGTTGAGTCGCCAGAAATGTTGACAATTCTTCCACAAGTCGGATTGTCTTTTGCCATTTAGAAAGTTCACGTCTCTAGCCAAGGGAAGAAGAATACATTGTTTCTGGTAAGGGCCTTTGCTACAAAAGGATGAATTCCTTCGGACTTTTTGTCTGAAGGAATGGTTCATGAAACAAGGGCAAAGCCAAGGAAATAACAAATAACAAAAGGGAAGCCTATAAGCAAAAGGAAGTAATTCCTTCGGACTTTAAAGTTCGAAGGAATACTTCAGAGAAACCAAAAGTCCATTCAAACAAGCAAGGCAAAGGAAGTACCCTTTCGGAAGGGTCGTTTTCAACATTCCCCCTTTCGGGAAGGCACAGGAGCAAATTCATAACCTTTTCAAAAACACCCGAGTGCCCTCCAATTTTTCCGAAGGGCACAGAGGGGCAATTACTAGCCCTTGTGGAGGGCACTTGGTCGGCGGAAGGGACCATGGCAAATTTCCCGAAGGGCACATTTCAAAAGCCGAAGGGCACATTTCGGAGGAAAAGGCAAGGGAAGATATCCTTCGATCTTTTGTCCGAAGGAAATTGGAATAGCAAAGACAAAAAAAAGCCAACGGCAAAAAAATCCAAAGGCTTCAGAAAAGTGAAAAAGGGAAGGCAAAGATCATAATTTCTTCGGACTTTTTGTCCGAAGGAATTCCTTTGGACAAAAAGTCTGAAGAAATTCGGAAGACTTGAAAGCCGACGGCAAAACACAAAGGCAAAGCAGAAGAAGGAAACCTTCGGACTTTTTGTCCGAAGGAATTCCTTCGGACAAAAAGTCCGAAAGAATTCGGAGAAAGGGCCGCAGAAAAAAGCCAGAGGAAATAACAGTCGAATAAAAATTCCGAAGGTAAAGGAAGATAATTTTTGTGGACATTTTGCCCGCTGGAAAATGACTTGGCAAAATGACCAAATAGCAAAGGCAAAGAAAACCTTTGGACTTTTGTCCAAAGGAAATCGGGAAAATGACTACGAGAAAACCCGACAAACAAAGTCTGAAGCCAAGAAGCAAAGAGACAAAGGAAAGATATCCTTCGGACTTTTGTCTGAAGGATTAATTCGGGGAAAAGCCTAAGGAAATTCAAATGACCGGCATAGTCAGGACAATTTTAGCAGACAATTTGTCCGACTGAAGTTGCCACAGGAAAGTCCGAAGACAGGCCCGAAAGAATTAAGCCAAGGAGACAACAAGAAATCCGAAAGAAATGGAGGTTGATTGTGCAAAAGAGGATAGAAAATAGATAATCCGACGAAGACAAAATACAGAATCCCGCCAGAAATAGATACGAACAGGCAGACCATAGCAGGGTAAAATACATGCAAGCAAGGGCTATTTTCAAGCAACGGTCAAAGCTTCAGTGGACTGGCTATTGAAGTCCTGCTCGTCTCTAGTCAACTAATGCATCCAAAGATCCAACTCAGCTTCAACTGGAGTTCCAAATTCGAATGACGAGTTAACTGTTTCAGATTTAGGGTTGACTAATTGTTAAACGCCGCATTCACTAGGAGCTTTCCATGCGAGGGAGAATGATCTCTTCGACCAACTCAGCTGCCAAACACTCAAACTCAGCTGATCTCTTCATCCAACTCAGCCTTTCAAACGTTCCAATTCAGCATCAAGCAGCTCACGTAGAGTTCTAAAATTAACATTGACGTGGATCTCCATGCAAAGAGAGGTGGGCGGTTCATAAGAAAGATAAGTTCACTTCCTCAAACGAAGAAGTTTCATGCAAAGACACAAAAGAAAACATATTTTTATTGAAAGGCCAAGTCAGCTTTGAGCTAACTTAAGTAAATCCTTCTCTTCAATTTTCAACGCCAATCTTTGGCCTTTTGTAATTCTTTATATATAATGGCTTTGAGCCTTGATAAAAAAATCATCCAATCTCTCTTGGTTAGACCAGACTCTGCCATTGGTGAGTTGTGTAACCTCTTCGATCAATAGAAGGACTGTACTTTCAGATTTCAAGCGTTGGCATAGTGTATATTTCATTCAGCAATTTGCATAAGTGGTAGATTTCTCTCCCTTCCCAAATTCTGTTTCATACCTAGTTGCTAGATTATCCTTGTGCAGGTCATGTTAAAATGTTCTTTATGTCTTTAGCTGAAGCTGTAAGTGGATGTTAGGTGGCTGCAAAGTGTCTTGTATCGGACCTCTCTCCATCGTTTTCCCTCAAGTTTTGACCATTGGATCGAGCCTCTCCATGAAATAATTATGCATAAGTGATTGATTGAAATCATAGGTCTTCCTTTTCCCTTGTTCGTTCAGTGTTCAAGGTTCCAAGTTGAGTGGATCAAACTTTTGGTGTATCACCCCCTTTTAGGTAGGATTTCCCCTTTAAGTTTCCTTCTCCCTTTTCCATGGTAGTCCGCAGCATAGAGTAGAGATCCTCATCGATACATCATACAGGAACCAGCTTTCTCTGGAGGTTCTTCTCACCGTTGAGGCACGCACCCTCGTGAGAAGATCCCATTGTTTCAGCGGGATAGAGGACTGGCCATTCCGTGCACGTCTTCGAATCAGGGCGCAGCTCCAGGTTGACAACACTCCCATTGATAGCATAATTGAGGGAGTGAAATATCTCTTGAAGGGTTGCATTTTGGAGGTGATATTTTAGTCATCTCAATTGGAGCAAAATTTGTGGCCATTGGCCAATTTTGGAGAAATCGATTTGGTGAATTTGTGGAGGTTGCATAGCTAACTCCTTGGTGTTGGTTTCTATATAGCTTGGCAGCGATTTTTCTTTGGTTAAGAGAGCAGATTGCATTGTAGAGAAAGCTGATATAAAAATCAGATATTTATAGTCAAGGAAGGATGCCATTAAGAGGGACGTTTTTGCTGTTGGGGGTTGCATTTTGCATCGATTCTCTGCTTGGATTGGTGTGTCCACTTCCTTGGAGCATGGAGATGATATTAGATGCTTGAGGCAGCACATATTCAATGCATATTATTTTAAATTTGAGATTAGACCAAAACAAGGGCGGCTGGCTTGGAAAATTCGATTTGGCTTGGGAGATCATCCTTTCGCTGGGAAATTGCTTGCTCCATCTATTCTCAAGGGCACCTGAATCCCACCAGGGTTCATTGCATACAATCCATCCTTTAGTATAGTTTATATTTGCAGCTATAGGTATATGTCCTTCATACCAGCATACCATATAATTGTAATTCTTGTTTATGCCAAGAGTCTTGGCTAGTTTAGTGGAGCATTGTATCAAATCATCAATACAATTAAGAATCACAAGTTGCTGGTCATTTATGGTTATCTTTTGAGCATTTGAATTGAGATAGTAGGTTGCATGCCAACTGTTCGACTAAATGTCCATTGGCTGTAAGTAATTAGTTTGCTTTGTGAATTCATCTAATTGCATAGAAAAGAACAAAACCTGCATCTAGAACTCAGCATTGTCATTCTTAAAATTTCTTGAAGCTTTAATCCATTGTCATTTAAACAAATCATCAAAACTGTGACAAAAACCAGCAAGAAGCACTTTGCTTACAAAGTGTTTGAAAAAATTACAAGGCAGCAAATTGAGACAATTAAGACCAGATTGGGCAAGGATTGTTACAGAAAGAAAACACTCGCCTTCATTCATAAGCGAACCTACAAGCTTGTAGGCTCTTTCCCTGGCTGATACCTTGCTGTAGATGGCTCCTTGGGTGGCTGTAGGTATGCATTTAGGCTTAATTGAACTTTGCAAAACCTTTTCCTTTTCATTATTCAGTACCCGAAACTGATTCACAAGACAAACAGGTACCATAAGACCATCTTCCGAATAGAAAGGTTGATAATTTTACCTGTGGGGCAAAATTGTCAACAATAACCCTTAAAATAGAGCTACCCCACGGGTTTTTGTCCTTACTTCAGTCTTGCAATGAAGGGTTTCATCTCCAATGGATGCGAGTCAAGCAAAACGTACTCAAACTTATGATTTCATTTGATAAAAATGGTATGATAATCACAAATGAGCCTTATCTCCTTTTATAACCTTTTCCCTCCAAAATCATTCCCAAAAAGGGACGCTCCACTTGGGGAGGGAATTTTAAATAGAAAAGCATCTTCCATTATAATTTCACTTAAGGGTTGACTTGCTCATGACCAAAAAGGTCCCATCTTTAAGTCAGAAACAAATTAGAATCAAGTTGCCGACATTAAGTCACTTTTTGGCAACTAAGACTTATTATTTTACTTTAAATATTTGAAAATATTATTTTATTTTAATAATAATATTATTATAATCTTGAAAAAGGGGACATTACAGTCCGCCCTTCTCAAAATTGCTTGCTGTCAAGCAAAAGCAAGCTCTTATGCCCAAGTACCATAATGCCAAAGTGAAGAAATATGTTGTAATGCTCCAATAATCTGGATCATGTACCTGTCAAATGAAGGAGCTTTTGCCAAAACAAGCTCATATATCTGTTGTCCTTCCTAATGATGTTCTTTGGCAATCCGTGAAGTTTAAAACTTTCTGAAGAAGAGATCAGCTATTACCTTAGACATGCCATCTTCATTTTCTCCTTCAAAAACAACATCAACGAATTTATTCTTGCATACTCAGTTGTACTAAAAATCTTTCAAGTTGCTGTAACTTCAGCCCTAGAGCAAGGAATTGATAAATAATCAACAACTTGACAAGCTAAAACATATTCCAAAAAAACATCTTCATTCTTCATTCCAACCTTGTCAACTATGGTGGAAGGACATCCCATATTCATAAATATAAATGTGACTGAAATAATACGGTGGCTGCTCGTGATGATGACAATGGCATTAATGGTGGCAATTTGGTTCATGGCTGTCATGAAAGTACTTTCTCTAACATTTGAAAGTAGTAATACATCAACCCTGTCATGTCCCCTCTTTAACTCGGTCTAGTTGAGACATGTGAGTCAGCTTATTATGGGGTCTTGTAGGTTGACATTGTTGGATAGAGACTCAGTATGGTTATTCAGTGTTGGGGACTTGGTGTTCTGGCCGTTGCTGATCAGTTTGGAGATGTTCCTTATTTTTAGGAGGCAGTTTCTAAATTTATGGGGGTTATCCCTTTTTTTTAGGAGGTTATGATCATACCCAGAGTTGGGTCTCCATGAGATTATTCCTTGAGTTCAGTTTCAGATGATTAGGGTTTGTTTCCTAGTTTCTAGGAGCATCCCTAGATTTTAGGGATGAGACTGCCAGTGAATCCTTGATTTTCGACTTCAGCCACAGACAGGTGGCAGGGTGACTTTCTGGTTTGTGGTGTCATTGGAGCATTTTGTCGCTATTTGGGGTATATTTTTAATATTCCCTAAGTTAGCATTTTTTAATTAAATAAGGCTAAGTTTATAGCCATTTTGGAGTAATAAGGGGATTTTGGCCTCATCTGGATGCATATCCCATGGTGTAATAGCTCGTTGGAAAGGTCTTGGACTTTCCTAAATATTTCTCTCTTGACTCAGATCCTTTCGGTGAACGGATTTCTCTTTATTTGAAAAAAGGGTCATTTTCTATGTGCTTGACACTTAAAAAAGGAGAAATATAACATTTTATAACTCAACGCCACATTGAGTTGCTTTTAGGGTTCGAGTTGATTGTAAAGGGGTTATAAGGAGGTTAAGACAAAAGTCTAATTCATTCTTGACATTTTACTTTGGGATTTGTGCTTTGGCTCTGGAAGAGCTTCCAGCATTTGGGACGCCAAACCCCAATGCTTTGCCTGTTTGGGACGTAGCCCCGAATTCAGTGGTTGTTGATTTGCTCAGTAGCATCTAGAGATTGCTCAATATTCCTTTTGGTGGGCGCAGTGATTGTGACAGAGTTCAACGTGGATTTGAGGGATTATTTCAGTTGAGAGGACCTTGCAGTTGTATGGCTGTACTTGGCAGCCCTTGCAGCTGTACGGCTGTACCTGGCAGCCAGCTTTCCTCCCACGTGCAGCGCATTGAGCACTGGAATCTTGCCGTGGCTTCCTTCTGGTGTACAATTCTCCTTCAGCCTTCAGGTTGGGTCTATTTATGATTGTAATTTTCCTGAAACTATTGGAAATTTGTATCTGGTTCCCTATTTGGTTTAATATCTAGAATTCTGCCTATAAGCAAATTTGTTTGGTTATATTTGGTATTTAATTTCAGAAGTTGTTCATGATCTTGTACTTCATTATTTACTTGCTGAAAAATCATCAAAACACAAAAACAATCAAAGCCTTCTGCAACTTCTGTCTATTTCGGAAAGAAAACATTCACAAACAGGAAAAATCAATTTAAAATAACAAATTACAGCAGATCAGCCGAAGAGATTCATCAGGGATCTTTAAGTGGTATCAGAGCTCTTGACCTGCCAGCGTGTGAGGTTTAGAGAATTGTTTTCTATGCATCCGGGAAGAGATGATATAAATAGATATTATACACGCAGAAGAGCTCAGTACGAGCGTGAGTTTGGAACAGAACAGGAACCTATATGGCAAAAGAACAGGTGGATACTCGGAGAAATCAGGGTGAGGAAGAGAGAGAGATGGTGAGGACTCTCATCACTACTCAGCCCAAGATCGTTCAGGGTTTAGACAGATTACAGGATACCTTGGAGCGGTTGGAGATGGATAGACACAGAGGCAGGCGGAGTAGATCAGTTTCAGTAGTAGGCAGTCAGCATAGTCATCAATCCCATTCTTCAGTTGGGAGCTCCCTTCATTCCTCTAAACGGAATTGCCATCGTACACCTACTCTGAATAGACCATTGCTTCCTTAGTTTGTACCAGGTGAACAGCCAGCACAGGTGGAGCCACTAGAGGTTGGGTTTCAGGAGTCCGTTTTGGTAGCCACAGCGGAGTGGAGAGCTTTACCCCCAGAGGTTAGGGATGTTTTCCCTCTTCCCCAGTACTGTGCGCAGCGTAGAGATACAGCGAGATTCAGGGGAGATCGTGGTTATATACCACCCCAGCAACAAAACTTTGACCTCAATAGAGCTACTGGGAAGATCACATTGGCTACATATGATGGCTCGGGTGATACAAGTGCATGAGCTTGGGTGCACAAGCTGGACATATGTCTATCCTTGCGGCCCATGCCTGAGCGTGAGGCTATTCAGTTTGCTGTGTTGCATTTAGAGGGAATTGCATATGATTGGTGGCACCATGGATTGGTCACCCAGGATCACGCCTTGGTATGTTCCTATGCCGAGTTCAGTGAGCGACTCATTACACAGTTTGATCGTAAGGACACAGAGCTCTACTATAGAGAGTTGGCTCATCTTAGACAGACTGGTCACGCAGAAGCTTATATTAATGAATTCCAGCGTATTGCGGTTATGGTACCTGATATGCCCCAGAGACGGAGTGTGATGTTATTCATTGAGGGATTACAGGATAGACTTAAGGGTTTGGTACGTGCTTTCCAACCAGCCACTCTTAAGAGGCCATTGATGTGACATTAAGATTGGATATTGTTCCCACTTCTTATCAGGCAGATAAGAAACCATTCAGGGACTCTCGGCCTGCACAGAAGGTCAACACACCCCAGAATAAAGGAGGGTCATCTTCTAGAACCCCTTGGATGAATCAGAAGACGAGGAACGAATTGAGAAGGAAAAAGTTATGCTTTTCTTGCAAGGAACCCTGGGAACCCAGACACCGTTGTATGGGCAAAAGAAGGATTCATTTGATTGAGGTAACATCTGAGTTAGGGGATGAGGAGGTACCCGACACTGATATTGAAGATAGCATGGAGGATGTTGAGCAGGTACAGACACAGTTGGAGTTAGATACCTCCGAGCCCATGGCGTCAGGCAAAGTAACTATGGCTACCCTCTCCAGTTATCCCAAATTTCATGCCTTTCGGTTGAAAGGTACAGTTAAGGGCAAGCGGGTCATGAGCTTGGTAGACACAGGTGCTACGCATAACTTTATGGACCAGAAGTTAGTGGAGAAGCGTTGATTACAGTATGAGGAGTTTGGTGGTTTCGAAGTAAAGGTGGCAGATGGTGCAATTTTGGGTTATACCAAACGGATTTCATAGCTTAGTATTCAGATGGAGGATTATACTCTGACCGATGATTTTTATGTGCTTCCCTTAGAGGATTATGATGTGGTATTTGGCATGCAGTGGTTGCAGGGTATTGGGCGTTACATTATTGATCACCACCGTATGTAGTTAGAGTTCCTTTCTGGGGGAAAGAAGACTGTCTTGAGGGCAGCATCAGATGGTGGACCTAAGGAGGTGTCGTCTTGCAGGATGGAGACTATTATTAGACATAATGATGTGATTTGGGCTACCCATTGTTTGGTTAAGTCCAAAACACCTACACCTCAGGATAACCGGGTATTTCATGTTGATATTCAATCAGTGATGGACCGTCATGGGAAAGTATTTGGTGACATACCTTCAGGGGTACCTCCAGATAGAGGTTTTGAGCATGGCATAGAGATGGAGGATGGAGCAAAGCCAGTAATTACCACCCCATATCGTCATCCCAGGGCCTATAAGGATGAAATTGAGAAGACTATTCATGAGTTGTTGGATATGGGTTTCATTCGGCCTAGTTCTAGCCCATTTGCTTCTTCTGTAGTACTTGTTAAGAAGAAGGATGGGACTCTACGGATGTGTATAGATTACAGAGCGTTGAACAAGAAGACCATCAAGAACAGATATCCTATTCCACGCATTGATGAGTTGTTGGATGAGCTTCATGGAGCTATCTACTTCTCAAAGATTGATCTTCGTTCAGGTTACCATCAGTTACGTGTACGAGCAGAAGATGTACACAAGACTGCCTTTCGTTGTCACTATGGGCACTATGAGTTTCTGGTAATGCCCTTTGGCCCTACCAATGCACCAACCACTTTCCAGTCCTATATGAACCATATCTTCAACAAGCAGTTGAGGAAGTCGGTTCTAGTGTTCTTTGACGACATATTGATTTACAGCCGTACTTGGGAGGACCATCTCAGACATGTTGAAGAGGTACTTATCATAATGGAGAGCCAGTCTCTATTTGCTAAGCTATCCAAATGTGAGTTTGGACTTAGGGAGGTTTTATATTTGGGCCATGTGATCAGTGCTGATGAAGTGAAGGTGCATGAGAAGATTCAGGCAATTCAGAATTGGCCCAGCCCTCAGAACATTACTGAGCTGCGTGGGTTCCTTGGTTTGTGTGCTTATTATAGAAGATTTGTGAAAGGTTTCTCTCAGTTGGCCGCACCTTTGACAGATCTCACAAAGAAAGGGGCGTTCAGATGGACAGACCAGGCACAGGGAGTCTTTGACAGACTCAAGGAGGTTATGAGCACTTGTCCAGTTTTGGCATTACTGGATTTATCGCAGCCATTTGTCTTAGAGTGTGATGCTTCAGGCTTGGGTATAGGAGCCGTGTTGATGCAAAACAAACACCCCATTGCCTATGAGAGCAGGAAGTTGCAAACTAATGAAAGGTTGTACTCTTCGTATGATAAGGAAATGTTGGCTATTATGCATGCTCTAGCCAAGTTCAGACAGTATCTTGTTGGCAGCAAATTTGTGGTAAGGACTGACCACAACAGTTTGAAATATTTCCTAGATCAAACAAAGCTCAATGATCGACAACAAAAATGGGTGAGCAAGATTCAGGCTTATGATTTCGATATCGAATTCATAAAGGGGAAGAATAACACTGTGGCTGATGCACTTTCTAGGAAACCCTCATTGGCTGCCCTATGTTCATTGAGTGAGATTTCAGCAGATTGGATAGCTCAACTTTTAATTGAGTGCTCCAAAAATCAGCACGCTTGTGAGATCATGGAGGGTTTGATAGTGGATGACAGATATAGCGTAGTAAATGATATTATCTACTACAAGAGCAGGGTTTATCTTGTTCCGGGTTTACAAATGAAGGAACAAATTTTGCATGCTTCCCATGATACGCCTATGGCAGGACATCCAGGGTATGTTAAGACTTATAGGGCAGTTCGAGAGAGATTCTCGTGGAAGGGTCTCAAAGATGATGTTTTGCGGCATGTCCGTGAGTGTATGACTTGTCAGCAGAACAAGTCGGAGCATACTTACCCTGCTGGATTGTTGCAGCCCTTGCCGATACCGGAACAGAAGTGGTCTGGAATTTCTATGGATTTCATTACAGGTCTTCCGCGGGTGCAAGGGAATAATTGTATTTATGTGGTGGTGGATAGGCTAACAAAATATGCCCACTTCTTTCCCACTGCAGCAGATTTTACAGCATCTCAGGTGGCTGAGTTATTTTTCAGAGAGGTGTTTAGACTCCATGGTCTTCCCAAGACCATAGTGAGTGACAGGGACAACAGGTTCATGAGTTCCTTCTGGCAGGGACTTTTCAGGCTAACAGGCGCTGTGTTGACACCTAGTACGAGTTACCACCCTCAAACTGATGGACAGAGTGAGATAGTCAACAAGTGGGTTGAGGGATATTTGCGTAACTGTGTCAGGGAAGCAAAAAGCATGGGTACGCTGGTTTTATTTGGGCGAGTATTGTTATAATACCACGCATCATATGTCCATTGGCATGACGCCTTTTAGAGATCTTTATGGATATGAGGCATTATCTTTCATTGATTTGGCACTTAGTGACAGTAGAGATCCTTTGGCCCAAGATTGGTTACAGGAGAACCAGGATGTAATGAGATCTCTCAGGGAGAATTTACAGCAGGCTCAGAATCAGCAAAAGATATACGCTGACCGGCACAGGATCGAGAGAGCATTTGAGGTGGATGATATGGTATTTCTACGCTTACAACCCTATCGGCAAAGCACCCTTAAAAGGGGGGGAGCTGAGAAGCTCAAACCACATTTTTATGGTCCATACAGAATACTCAAGCGAGTGGGAGAGGTTGCTTATGAGATTGAGTTACCACCTGGTAGTAAAATACATAATGTATTCCATGTATCTTCCTTGAAAAAGGCCCTTGGACATCATATTACAGTCTCAACCGAGTTGCCTCCCATGGATGAGGAAGGTACATTGATTTTGGTTCCTGATGAGGTTATTGATGTGAGGGAACGGCGGTTGAGAAGCAGGGTGTTTCGAGAGTATTTGGTACGTTGGAGAGATCTTCCCATAGAGGATGCCACTTGAGAGGGTGAGAGCATTTTACATCCAACTTTACAGTTGCTTGTGGGCAAGCATCTCCGAGAGGGGAGGACTGTCATGTCCCCTCTTTAGCTCGGTCTAGCAGAGACATGTGAGTCAGCTTATTATGGGGTCTTGTAGGTTGACATTGTTGAATAGAGACCCAGTATGGTTATTCAGTGTTGGAGACTTGGTGTTCTGGCCGTCGTTGATTAGTTTGGAGACGTTTCTTATTTTTAGGAGGCAGTTTCTAAATTTATGGGGGTTATCCCAACTTTTTAGGAGGGTATGATCATACCCAGGGTTGGGTCTCCATGAGATTATTCCTTGAGTTCAGTTTTAGAGGATTAGGGTTTGTTTCCTAGTTTCTAGGAGCATCCCTAGATTTTAGAGATGAGACTGCCAGTGAATCATTGATTTCCGACTTCAGCGACAGACAGGTGGCAAGGTGACTTTCTGGTTTGTGGTGTCATTGGAGCATTTTGTCGCTATTTGGGGTATATTTTTAATATTCCCTAAGTTAGTGGTTTTTAATTAAATAAGGCTAAGTTTATAGCTGTTTTGGAGTAATAAGGGGATTTTGGCCTCATCTGAATGCGTATCCCATGGTGTAATAGCTCGTTGGAAAGGTCTTGGACTTTCCTAAATATTTTTCTCTTGACTCAGATCCTTTCGGTGAACGGATTTCTCTTTATTTGAAAAAAGGGTCATTTTCTATGTGCTTGACACTTAAAAAAGGAGAAATATAACATTTTATAACTCAACGCCACATTGAGTTGCTTTTAGGGTTCGAGCTGATTGTAAAGGGGTTATAAGGAGGTCAAGACAAAAGTCTAATTCATTCTTGACATTTTACTTTGGGATTTGCACTTTGGCTCTGGAAGAGCTTTCAGCATTTGGGACGCCAAACCCCAATGTTTTCCCTGTTTGGGACGTAGCCCCGAATTCAGTGGTTGTTGATTTGTTCAGTAGCATCTGGAGATTGCTCAGTATTCCTTCTGGTGGGTGCAGTGATTGTGACAGAGTTCAGCATGGATTTGAGGGATTATTTCAATTGAGAGCACCTTGCAGTTGTACAACTCTACCTGGCAGCCCTTGCAGCTGTACGGCTGTACCTGGCAGCCAACTTTCTTCCCACGTGCAGCGCATTGAGGGCTGGAATCTTGCTGTGGCTTCCTTCTAGTGTACAATTCTCCTTCAACCTTCAGGTTGGGTCTATTTATGATTGTAATTTTCCTAAAACCATTGGAAATTTGTATTTGGTTCCCTATTTGGTTTAATATCCAGAATTCTGCCTATAAGTGAATTTGTTTGGTTATATTTGGTATTTAATTTCAGAAGTTGTTCATGATCTTGTACTTCATTATTTACTTGCTGAAAAATCATCAAAACACAAAAACAATCAAACCCTTCTGCAACTTCCGTCTATTTCGGAAAGAAAACATTCACAAACAAGAAAAATCAATTTAAAATAACAAATTACAGCAGATCAGCCGAAGAGATCCATTAGGGATCTTTCAATCCCGCATTTCCTCTATGCCTTGTTGGCGATCCTTTGCATGAAGATTCATGTTAGGAGTCTGCTCACTATGTTTTTGATGCACTACTTCGATATTCAAGTGGGCTGCCCCTTGGGATCTTCCTTTGGTGCTTTGGTTTCATTATTAGGAGGGATGTATATCAAACTATTCTCTAACTCTTGATTGCATTTTTCACTCAATGGAAAACTTGGAATCATTATGCAAAGCTGACCCAAAGTAGACCACTTGAGAGAGTTACCTTGCTATAGCAATCTTCTTGGCTGTCCAAAAATTGTCGTTTGATGCCGCCATAAAGAGTTTCTAGGCTGCCTTCTTGTTGTTGTCCTTGGCTGGGCTGTACATTCAATCAAATGTTTTTGTTCCTTTTCCAATCCAAGCATTGGAAAGATTCTATTTCCATGCAAAATGAGATCTTTGGTAGTCATGAACTTGTCAACTTTCATTGCGTCATCTCCATCTTCAGCTGCAATTCCACATGCTCTACCATTTGCTTGGGTAGGAAACAAACTTAGTTGCTTTTGCTTTTTTACACTTGTACCTACATGTGGAACATACTCATTAAGGAAAACAAGGGTTTCCATTATCAATTCTTCATGCCTTATACACATGATGGCCAACTCTCTCTCATTGCTTGCAACCATCCTGTAACCTCCACTCAAGTTATGGATGTCTGAAAACTCAATCATGTTGTCCCAAACACAACTATAACCTTGCATTTCATTCTCCAAAATCAGAGTGATAGTGGCTAGAAACTCTTCTACGACTGTCAACAAGGCGAGGAGGCCAGGAATGTTGCGTGCAACAGGTCAAAGGATGGTACAACAGCTATTCCATTGAAAACTCTTCATGAAATTCCAAATGACAATGTTAAGGGCGATGGAAGCATCCCATTATTGATTAAAAATTCTCCTGACCAAAGATTATTCAATTTCATGACTGTCCCCATTTGTGTGGCAGCAAACAAAGTGTTGGGCCAACTAAAAATGTTGATAACAGCAGTACAATTTTGTATGACATGTCTTAAAACCCATAAAACATGACTTCAATTTACAATAATACCACCAATTTCCAACTAGGTTACAATGCTCAGGGCAGCAAGATAACATCTATCTTGATCACTTCCCGATATAAAATTCATGAACTCAACATCCCCTTTTATTGGAAGACTTCTTCTAAGAGCATGTGCATGGATTAGGAGCTGAAAATCTCTATAATATAACTACTGTTCTAAAAATGAAAATGTGGGATTTACCTTGTGTCCACTCGAAGCATTAAACAGTTGTATCTCCATGGTGTAGGGAATGATGAAGCCCCTTTGTAGTGACTCATCCTTCATCATGTTGTTAGAATACACCAAAAACTTTACATGACTCTTCCTAATTCTTCTTACATGCCAAGCACAAGAGATGGAGAACGCTATAGTGACATTTACCTTGATCCTCACCAAACCATTTGGATCCCATATGCACAAACAAGCATGGACTTGAATCAGAGAATCTACGTGCTTACAGTGGCAAATTGTGTTCTTGGCCCCAATACACATCTTAGAATACCTCCTAGGAGCATGCTCATCAGCGAAATTAACAACAATATGAGGGAAGAATGTTTCTGTCCTATCAAGTATACCATGGATTTTGAATAGAGGTTAGTCATCTCCAATCGTCAACACATAAGCAATCATAGCTTGGACATCAAATCTGAAATTATCAACATTATTCTGAATTTGTTAGCCCTGGTTTTAAGTTATCTCATTGCTGCTCGCTTCGAGAGCACCTTTGGATGTGAGGTGACATGTCTTTAGACCTTGCATTTGTCCCCTGAGCTGCAACCACCGAATTATCATGATTTGGCCAGTGTTCACCACATATTTCTTATGTTCCTCCAAGGTGAGGTGTGATCTTTCGATCTTGGAACATGTAATAGTGACATTATTAGCAATAATGATTCTAAAATTAGAAATTCCAACATTAATGGGTCTTCGGACAGCACCGAGATCCCACACTATTATTCAAAAACTTTGAATTTGATCAAAAAGATCTATGTGCTATATATTACAAGTTGTCTCCTTTACCTTATCATCCTTTTTAGCATGTTGTTCATAATGACAAATATATTGCAACGACATAGGAGGGAGCAACAAATCTGAAATATAATCATCACTATCATACCTTGGATTGCCAACAAAAATCTCACCCTCCTTTGGTGAAGCGGGATTTGTGGAGATACCTCCAACCCTTCTATCCTTGTGATTCCCAATATTTTCTTCAAACACGTCTCTCCACAATGTTGTTCTGAAAATCAGCCAATGGCTCATCCTTAGAAAGTTCGAAGGATGGTGCATGTTCCTATTGACAATTTTTCCCCAAAGGGAAGAACGGATTTATTCAAGCAATTGAAGGGTTCATAAATTTGCCGAAGGGTCATTCTTTCGGCCAAGAGACCAATTGCAATTTTTCCGAGGAAAAATCAAGAGGCCGAAGGAAAGAGTCCATTACAAGAATTCTGAAGGGCAGGGTACCCTTCGGAAGGGTCACTTTCAACAATTCCGAAGGGCACCTACCCTTCGAGAAGGTGAGAGAACAGATTCAGAACCTTTACAAAAAGGCCGGGTGCCCTACAATTCTTCCGAAAAAAGGCACAGACACGAGCAACTAGCCCTTGCGGAGTGCACTTGGTTGGCGAGAGGACTGTGGTGACTTTTCTGAAGGGCACAATTCGAAGGCACTCGAAGGCGCAGCAAAGGAAGATAACCTTCAGAATTTTTGTCTGAACGAATTCCTTCAGGTAAAAGTCCAAAGGAATTCGGAAGATGCAGGAAAGAAGACCGAAGACAAAATGCCGACGACAAAAGACAAAGGCAACGAAGAATGAATACCTTTGGACAAAAAAGTCCGAAGACATTCGGAGAAATGGCCACGCAAAAATCCCGAGAAAATAAACCCGAAGAAGAATTTTGAAGGCCAAAAGAAGTGATCGAGATAATTCTTGTGGACATTTTGTCCGCGGGAAACTGACTAAGAGAAAAACCTGACTAAGACAAAAGCCCAAGCAAAGGGAAAAGAGAAGGAAGATATCCTTCGGGAAAAAGTCCGAAGGAATACTTCGGAGGATAAAGCCGAAGGAAAGAAAGACGCAAGAAATACATGCAGAGAAGAGGTTCCAAAGGAAATAAGAAGACTAAGGGTGATGTCCCGCAAGACGTCAAATTTTGATCGCGGGAAGTAACCGTTGAAACAAAGGTAAAGCCAGAATTCTGAAAAAATTAAAATCACGGGAGGTTGACCTCAAATTAAGCGACGGGAAGTTAAGAAAAAGGCCAAACGTGAAAAAATATAGACAAATACATCCGAATATAGAATCCCGCCAGAAATAGACATGAACAGGCAGACCGGAGCATGATAAAATACATGCAAGTAGGGGCTATATTCGAACGCCGTTCAAAGCTTCAGCTGATTGGTTATTAAAGTCCCGCTCGTCTCAAGATCATCTCACGCATCTAAGGGTCCAACTCAGCTTCAACGAGAGTTTTGAATTCGAATGACGAGTTGACTGTTCCAGATTTAGAGTTGACTAATTGTTAAATGCCGCATCCACTAGGAGCTTTCCATGCGAAGGAGAATGATCTCTACAGTCAACTCAGCTTACCAAACGGCCAACTCAGCGTTTCCAACATTCCAATTCGGCATCGAGCAGCGCACATAGAGTTCTAAAATTAACATTGGCGTGGATTTCCATGCAAAGAGAGGTGGGCGGTTCATAACAAAGACAAGTTCACTTCCTCAAGCGCAAGAAGCTTCATGCAAAGACAAAAGAAAACATATTTTATTGAAAGGCCAAGTAAGCCTTGAGTTAACCGAAGTGAATCCTTCTCTTCAAATTTTCAACGCCAATCTTTGGCCTCTTGTAATTCTCTATATAATGGCTTTCAGCCTTGATTAAAAATCATCCAATCTCTCTCTTGGTTAGACCAAACTCTGCCATTGGTGAGTTGTGTAACCTCTTCGATCAATAGAAGTACTGTACTTTCAAATTTCAAGTGTTGGCGTAGTGTATATTTCATTCAGCAATTTGCGTAAGTGGTAGATTTCTCTCCCTTCCCAAATTCTGTTTCATACCTAGTTGCTAGATTATCCTTCTGCAGGTCATGTTAAAGTGTTCTTTGTGTCTTTTACTAAAGTTGTAAGTGGATGTTAGGTGGCTGCAAAGTGTCTTGTATCGGACCTCTCTCCATCGTTTTCCCTCAGGTTTTGGCCATTAGATCGAACCTATTCATGAAATATTTATGCATAAGTGATTGAATGAAATCATAGGTCTTCTTTTTCCCTTGTTCGTTCAGTGTTCAAGGTTCCAAGTTGAGTGGATCAAATTTTGGTGTATCACCCCTTTAGGTAGGATTTCCCCTTTAATTTTTCCTTCTCCCTTTTCCACAGTAGTCCGCAACATAGAGTAGAGATCCTAATTGATACATCATACAAGAACCAGCCTTCTCTGGAGGTTCTTCTCACCGTTGAGGCACCCACCCTCGTGAGAAGATCCCATTGTTTCAGCCGAATAGAGGACTGGCCATTTCGTGCACGTCTTTGAATCAGGGCGCAGCTCTAGGTTGACAACAGTTTTGGCGCGCCCTGTGGGACGACGAAAAGAGTTCTTTACAGAAAATCTTCGCAGCAAAGGAAGATATTCATTTACAGCCAGCTGAAGAGTTCATAGCATTATTCAGACAATTCGATCATGCCAAAAGTTACCACAAGATCAGCAAGCAAAGGTATTCTTTTTGAATTTGTAACTTATAAAAGAGCAAGGTCTAGGAGGGCAAGTCCATATCCTCAAAGGGAATATTTACCTCCCCCTCATCCTATTGTTCTAGACATGGAAATCCCCATCAGATAGCCAATAGAAATCAAGTATTTGCTCCATTCAATGGAGGGAGCCCACTAAATCTAGCACAGTTAGATGATATACCTGTATCTGCCCTCAAAAGTATTCCATTCTTCTCAGGAGAAAATCAAACAACCCCTATTGAGCATATCCAGGATGTGGCTAATCTTTGTTCAGTTCATAATGTAATTGAAGATAATGTTGCTATCAAATTACTAGCTGCTTCTTTCAAAGGAAAAGTGTTACAATGGTATAGAACCCTCCCACTTAGATCTATTTCTACTTGGGACGAATTGGGTGCTGCCTTGGTCAAACAGTTTGAGGACAAATCTGACCACTTATTTTTGGTTGAGCAATTAACTGCCATACAGAGAGCTCCTCATGAGTTTATGTCTGATTTTAATCTCAGATTTCAAAAGACATGGCACAAGATACCAGTTCTAATTAGGCCATCACCTGAATATGCATTTTTATATTTTTTGAAAGCTCTCAATTCTGATATTAGTGTGATGATATAGTCAATGGGTGGTACTACTTTGCCAGATGCTTATGAAGTTGCAATAAGGGCAGAAAATAGTCTGATTCAAGCAGGGAAGCTTGCTCCAAGACCTCCAATGCCTATATTTTCGGAGATAAGTTCAGTACCAGCCCTTCAAGTTCCTCACGTTCCATCCTTGGCTCCAATTCCAGCACCTCAACGTCCTATTGCAGCCTCTACTAGTCAATCTAGTGAGATAGGAGAGCTGAAAAGTCTGTTACAATCTTTTGGAAATGAAATAGTACAGCTTAAAAGGCAGCAATTTCAATCAAATAGGCCTTATCAACATCAAAATCAGAACAACTATCAGCCCTTCAAAGATCAAAGGTCTCCTTATTAGGGTTTCAGAGAAAATAGACCACCCTATCAAGCACAAGGGGCCATAACTCCAGCTAAGCCATATGTTGCTCTTGATCCAAATGTTCTTTCCACTTCAAAAACTATTGTTCCAACCCCAACTCAGAACAACTTGGTGCAGGATTCAGGTTGGCAGCCCTCAAATTTTAATGATGTTCAAAATCAGAGCTTGGTAATGCCAAACAACACCATGCCACAGATGACACAAGAGTTCTCTTTTCAAGAGAGTCAATATCAAGATACAGGTTTGGCATCACAAGGAGCGATCCAAGGGTAGCTGGATGCTATTAATGTAAATTGGCAGGTAGATGATCATGTTGCTTTTACTCAAGATATTAAAACTAATATTTCAAATGATCAAGTTGCAGCTCTAACCTATCAGAGAAATAAAAAAAGAGCTGTCGAAGAAGCCCAAGCAGTGGCAAATATGTCAAATGCTCCTAGTATCATTCTCCAAGGTACGAAAGAACAAATTGCTGCCCCCACAGTCCAAAAAAAATAGAATGTAGAGGTTGGTAAAGTGCAACAAATACCTCTGATTCGTGAGCAGCAAGTACCACAAAAAGTGCAATCAAAGGTTAGTCCATCTCAGTTCAGTTTTGTAGATCAGATGAAAAGGTCTAACATCAGCATTAGCATGTGGGATACTCTTTCAATTCCAGGCCAAAAGGATAAACTCGTTCAGGAATTTTCAGCTCTTGAATTGTCTCCAAAATTAGTTGATAAAGAAGGTGCTGTCTTGACAAATTCGGATCAGCCAAATAAGCAACAGGTACAGCAAGGAGATAAGATATCTAAGGTGGACAAAACAGAGGTAAAAATAAAGAAAACTCCCCATTTTTATCTTTCTTTGATAGTGGGTGATACTTTAATCCATAATTGTATGGTGGATAGTGGAGCCAGTAGTACGGTGATGCCCAAACAGATTGCAGATAAGCTTGGCCTTGTTTATGAGCCAAATACTAGAGGGGTACTATAGTTGGATGGTTCACCCACAAAAACGGTACGGATTATAAAAGATTTGAAATTAATATTACATTCTTGTCCTAACGTAACTATTCAGCAGGACGTTGTAGTAGTGGATCTACCTCCTTATTTCGCCATGTGCATTTCAAGAGATTTCACCTCAAAGATTGGGGGATATCTATCAACGGATTGGACTTGCTTGCTATTCAGGGCGAGATATGGCACAAAGGTAACAATTCATTCAGAATCTATTGCACGTTTTCACATGGAGCCTTATACGCCAAGTGTGGTCAATACGAATTGTATCATTTTAGATGAAATAAGACAAACTAGTGATGTAGAAAAGGACTCACCTTTGGATGGAGTTCTAGATTTGTTTCTTGATGAGTGGGCTTCCACCTTGCATGAGCATGATCCCTACAAGCTGATTGAAAAAGGTCTTGGTGTGTATTGTCTTCATGAGAACAATGCACCAATCCCAGCCATGGTCAAAGAGGACGAATCTAATGAAGGCTTGTGGCAATTATACTTCGATGGATCAAGAAATAAGCATGGGACAGGAGCTGGAATGATGTTAATTTCTCCCACAAAACAAAGGTATTTCTCTATTAAATTTCAGTTTGGCTGTTCAAACAACGTTGCTAAATATGAAACACTAGTTCACGATTTTCAATGGACTAGGAAGATGAAGGTAAATTGTTTACAAGTGTTTGGAGATAGTGAACTTGTAGTTCACCAAATAAGAAGCTTGAATGTATGCAAGAATATGTTGCTTAAATCTTATAGACAGAGTATGGGATCTATTTGAGGATTTTCAGGGTTTTAATATTCAGGCAATACCAAGAGATAAGAATAAACATGTTAGGTTGGCTACTGTTGGGGCACAATTTGATATCCCAGCTGATGTAAAAAGTGACATTTCTCAATTACATATAACGATAATTGTAAGGCCTTCTGTCCCAAATAACCAAGAAAATTGGCATGTGTTTGAAAGTGACAATCAAATTGTGAGATTTTTGCAGGAAGAGGCTGAGTTTTCTTCGAAAAACCAGTCAAATCGCTTACAGCAGTATGGTGATCAGATTGTACAGCTGAAAACTAATAAGCTACCCAAGGGATTGGTCACTCTTGAAAATATTTTTAGTGAGGATGATGAATTAAGGAAAGAGAAACCAGCCTTGTCAACAAAGGAAGAGCACTATGCCAATGTAGAGATTGCAGCTGGTAAGATTTTGAAATTGGGCAAGGTATGCACTTCTCCACAAAAGAAAGCTTTCATTGAATTATGCACAAATTTTGTTGATATATTCGCATGGCAGTATAGTGATCTCAAAGGTTTTGATCCAAGTTTGGCTCAACACACTATTGAGTTAGAAGACGAAACTAAACCAATACGACAAAGACAAAGGCTAATCAATCCAAAGCTTGAGCCTTTGATGAAAGCTGAGCTTCACAAGCTCATAGAATCGGCTATCATATTTCCTATCAAGCACTCAACTTGGGTGGCGAACCTCGTTCCAGTATGAAAAAAGAATGGTGAGATTCGTTTGTGTGTTGATTTCCGTGATTTGAACAGAGCCTCGCTCAATGACCACTATCCATTGCCATCAATGGAACAAATTTTGCAACTTGTTTCAGGTTCAGAGAGGTTTTCCTTGTTGGATGGGTGTAGTGGCTACAATCATATTTTGGTCAAAGAAGAGGACCAATTCAAGACAACTTTTACAACTAAGTGGAGAACATTTGCATACAGAAAGATGCCATTTGGTCTCTCCAACGCTGGAGTAACCTTTCAGAGAGCCATGGATATGGCCTTCCAAGGCCTTCTTAGCAAATTTGTGCTTGTCTATTTGGATGATATAATAGTATTTTCAAAAGATGCAGACGATCACATGGTTCACCTCCAGCATGTTTTTGAAAGGTGTAGGCAATTTGGAATATCTCTAAATCCCCAAAAATGTGTATTTTCAGTTCATGAAGGTAAACTTCTTGAACATGTTGTTTCAAAGCATGGTTTAAACATAGGGTCTGAAAGGATTCAATCCATTCTTGCACTCTCCTTGCCTAAGAGCAAAAAGGCCTTGCAAAGTTTCTTTGGAAAGATCAATTTTATAAGGAGATACATTTCAGATTTTGCTACTGTAGCTAAACCACTTACAGCCATGTTAAAGAAAAATCAGAACTTCAGCTGGTCAAAAGAGGGAATAACAGGGTTTGAAGATGTTAAGAATGCCATATCAAGCGCTCCTACGCTTTTGAACCCAGATTTTACAAAAGACTTCATTCTATATACGTATGCTAATGTGGACACCATTTCAGGCATTTTTATGTAGCGGAACCATGAAGATTTGGAGCAGCCAATAGCCTTCTTCAGCCAAGGCTTGCAGGATAATGAGACAAGGTACTCTTTTGTTGAAAAGCACGTTCTTTCAGTTATAAGATCTCTGAAAAAATTTAGGCACTTGTCTAATAATAAAATACATCTAATGGTTGCCCATCCAAGCATCAAAGAATTTCTTTTGAACAAAGACATAAATGAGAAAAGGGCTGGTTGGATAACCAAAGTGATGGAATACGACATAGAAATTAAGATCACAAAGTTGGTTAGAGGTAAAGGACTTTGTGAGCATCGAGCTCAGGACTTACAAGAAACTAACGAAGCTGTTTTAGTGTCAAATAATGAAGAAACTGCTGCTGTTCACACCTCATCTTCTAGCTGCTTTCGTGATCTGGTAAGCTATCCGCAAGAAGGTTGTTACCCTTCTCACCTAAGTGCTCCAAAAAGAAGGTATTTCATATTGCAATCAATTCCATTCTTGCTCGTTGACGGCGTTTTGTTCAAAAAAGATATCAATGGAATGTTACTAAGGTGTGTGGAGCCAAGTCATACTCAAAGATTACTTGAAGAATTCCATGATGGACTTGGTGGAGGGCACTTTTCTGCCAGAACTAAAACACTCAAAATCATGAGAGGTGGGTACTATTGGCCTACTATATTTAGTGATTGCTATACATGGGTTAGGAAGTGCAAACAATGCGCTATGTTTGTAGGAAAGGTTAAACTTGCAGCTATGCCCCTGCAGCCAATTACAGTGGATCAACCATTTGTCCAGTGGGGATTGGACTTCATTGGTCTCATTAACCCTCCTTCCAGTTCAAGGCATAGGTGGATTCTAATAGCTATGGACTACTTCACACGTTGGACGGAAGCAGTTGCATTGAAGGAAGCAAACGAAACTAGTGTCCTTGATTTCTACGAAGGTTTGATCACTAGATTTGGAGTTCCCTCAACCATTATTTTTGACAATGCAATGGCTTTTGTGGGATCTAGGATCAGCCAATGGGTTGTCCAACATGGAGTTTATCTCAGCACTTCATCGAATTATTATCCACAAGGAAATGGCCTTGCTGAGTCTACAAACAAGAACCTTTTGAGAATCATACGAAGGACTATTGAAGACAATCAGAGATCGTGGCATCTCAAGTTGAAGTCAGCACTATGGGCTGACAAGATCACTTACAAGAGGTCAATAGCCAACTCTCCCTACAAGCTAGTCTATGGTAAGGAAGCAAGATTACCTATTTCTCTCAAGTTTCCAGCTTTAGAACTAATGCATCAGCTTGAGTTGTTAGAGAATGAGCCTATGGAGATCAGGTATGCAGAGCTTATGGAGTTGGAAGAGGCAAGAAGTCAAGCCATGCTAGCCATGGAAAGTCATTAGGCACAGATTAAAAGAACATTCGACAAAGGCGCTTCCTCACGAAGCTTCAATGAAGGAGATTTGGTCCTCAACTGGGATGAGGATCGGGCCAAACCAGGAAGGCACACAAAGTTTGATTCTCTTTGGAGTGGCCCATATACAATTTCCAGCTGCAAATCCCACAACGCCTTCCAACTTGCCAAGATGGACGGCCAAGAGCTTCCAATCCCAGTCAATGGGATACATCTGAAACATTGCTATTAAAGAGCAAAATTCTATGTACATATTTAGTTATTTTTTGCTTTCGTGCTGTTCAAGCACAGTAGTTTATTTCAATTTTTGTTTCAATAAGTGCTTGTTGCACATTTGCTTCTTAGTTTTCTACTTTCATGTGTTTCCCTTCTTATTTTAAAGGAGGTTACTACAGCCATGATCAGAGCAGATTTTTTAGTCAAAAATCAGGCTCACCATTAGGGAAGTCAAATAAGCATCTATACATGTATGAGTTCTCAAGCATAGCAAGCATGCTTCCCAGTTGAGTCGCCAGAATGTTGACAATTTTTCCCCAAAGGGAAGAACGGATTTATTCAAGCAGTTGAAGGGTTCACAAATTTGTCGAAGGGTCATTCTTTCGGCCAAGAGACCAGTTGCAATTTTTTCGAGGAAAAACCAAGAGGCCGAAGGAAAGAGTCCATTACAAGAATTCTGAAGGGCAGGGTACCCTTCGGAAGGGTCACTTTCAACAATCCCAAAGGGCACCTAACCTTTGGGAAGGTGAGAGAACAGATTCAGAACCTTTGCAAAAAGGCCGGGTGCCCTACAATTCTTTCGAAAAAAGGCACAGACACGAACAACTAGCCCTTGCGGAGGGCACTTGTCAGCGACAGGACCGTGGTGACTTTTCCGAAGGGCACATTTCGAAGGCACTCGAAGGCGCAGCAAAGGAAGATAACCTTCGGACTTTTTGTCCGAAGGAATTCCTTCAGGAAAAAGTCCGAAGGAATTCGGAAGATGCAAGAAAGAAGACCGAAGACAAAACACCGACGACAAAAGACAAAGGCAACGAAGAATGCATACCTTCGGACAAAAAAGTCCGAAGAAATTCGGAGAAATGGCCACGCAAAAAGCCTGAGAAAATAAACCCGAAGAAGAATTCTGAAGGCCAAAAGAAGTGATCGAGATAATTCTTGCAAACATTTTGTCCGCGGGAAAATGACTAAGAGAAAAACCCGACTAAGATAAAAGCCCAAGCAAAGGAAAAAGAGAAGGAAGATATCCTTTGGGAAAAAGTCCGAAGGAATTCCTTCGGACTTTTTGTCCTAAGGAATACTTCGGAGGATAAAGCCGAAGGAAAGAAAGCCGCAGGAAATACATGCAGAGAAGAGGTTCCGAAGGAAATAAAAAGACTAAGGGTGGCGTCCCGCAAGACGTCAAATTTTGACCGCGGGAAGTAACCGTTGAAATAAAGGTAAAGCCAGAGTTCCGAAAGAATTAAAATCACGAGAGGTTGACCTCAGATTAAGCGACGGGAAGTTTGGAAAAGGCCAAATGGAAAAAAATATAGACAAATACATCCGAATATAGAATCTCGCCAGAAATAGACATGAACAGGCAGACCAGAGCATGATAAAATACATGCAAGCAGGGGCTATATTCGAATGTCGTTCAAAGCTTCAGTTGACTGGTTATTAAAGTCCCGCTCATCTCTAGATCATCTCACGCATCCGAGGGTCCAACTCAGCTTCAACCGAAGTTTTGAATTCGAATGACGAGTTGACTATTCTAGATTTAGAGTTGACTAATTGTTAAACGCCGCATCCACTAGGAGCTTTCCATGCGAAGGAGAATGATCTCTACAGTCAACTCAGCTTACTAAACGGCCAACTCAACCTTTCCAGCGTTCCAATTCGGCATCGAGCAGCGCACATAGAGTTCTAAAATTAACATTGGCGTGGATTTCCATGCAAAGAGAGGTGGGCGGTTCATAACAAAGACAAGTTCACTTCCTCAAGTGCAAGAAGCTTCATGCAAAGACAAAAGAAAACATATTTTATTGAAAGGCCAAGTAAGCCTTGAGTTAACCGAAGTGAATCCTTCTCTTCAAATTTTCAACACCAATCTTTGGCCTCTTGTAATTCTCTATATAATGGCTTTTAGCCTTGATTAAAAATCATCCAATCTCTCTCTTGGTTAGACCAGACTCTGCCATTGGTGAGTTGTGTAACCTCTTCGATCAATAGAAGGATTGTACTTTCAGATTTCAAGTGTTGGCGTAGTGTATATTTCATTCAGCAATTTGCATGTGGTAGATTTCTCTCCCTTCCCAAATTCTGTTTCATACCTCGTTGTTAGATTATCCTTATGCAGGCCATGTTAAAGTGTTCTTTATATCTTTTGCTGAAGCTGTAAGTGGATGTTAGGTGGCTGCAAAGTGTCTTGTATCGGACCTCTCTCCATCATTTTCCCTCAAGGTTTGGCCATTAGATCGAACCTATTCATGGAATATTTATGCATAAGTGATTGATATCTTTTTGAAATAATATTTACCTAAAAGGGTGGAGTGAACTAAAAGGACTCCAAAATGTAAACCAGTTAAAACAACCATACAAGATAATTTTTGGTTTGTCTCCACAAAATCTGTTATTACACTATTGAGACTAGAAAGTTAAAATAGGATCGGTAACAACCCACATAAGAAGATTTTGTTCCATATTAATAACTCCTTTTTCCTTGTGCATGCCTACCTTGATAATAATTGTGAGTCAAGGAAGGTTAATGAAGTATCCCACCCATAAAAAGCTTTTCCAATCTGGAAAATCATTGTGATCCCTTTTCATGTGTAATACTCCCACATTGATAATAATTTTCAATCGATGAATCTGTTCTAGTTTACTATCTCCTTTCCTCATGTGTGCGAGTAATAGTCCTAGATTAAGAACAATTATTGGTCAATGAAGGCTTATGAAACATTCCACCAACAAAAAGCTTTGCTAATTTGTAAGAACCCTTCCCAATATACTCAAATCTAACATTCACTAACATGCATGGCACATGCACTCACAATATGAAATGCAATGCAATGCTATATGATTGGTGGTTAACCATCCAATCGAACAATAATGAAATGTAATGAAGATCACCATTGAAATCTTTATTATCAAACTGAAATATATACAACTGCTGCAATAAGAGATTTCAGATGATAATATTATTTGAAATACTTTGATTGCTCACAATATGCACCGTAAATCTAAACCCAGAGGCACTATAGCTGCTCTACACATTGTTGAAGACAATGCAATCTGAAACCGATTTGAAACACTGCAAACCTCACTAAAACCCACAACTGAAGCCAAAACAACAATACCCAAAAACCCCAAACTACACAACTGCTTCTATCACATCAAACCCACTAAAGAAGTATGTTAAACTTCTACCAAACACTACCAAATAGAAAGGAACCACCAACTACAGAGATCTGAAGGTGTAGAACAACATCATGGACCTAAGCGCCTCATTTCCATGAAGTTTTGGCTCTCCAAAATAAGCGCTTATTTCCCTCCAAATTTTCGATGTCTCATAGCTAGGGTTTATTTCGCTCTTTTCCAATCTTCAATGAAGCTCTTTGAAAAAATATCACCTAGCAATTGTAATGATAAGAAAATGCTTCCTAATACTAGGCGCCACTAATAGATTTTCTTTCACTCGCAAAATGAATTGAACCAATCTCTAAATAACCTGACATGCTTGGATGCATTGCGAATAACAAAAGGAAATGGCGCTACAAGTAATATATTCTCAATATGCCTCTCAAAGAATCAATCCACACAAAATTAAGCTTTGCCTGAATGCAATGATAAATCTATGCACAACAATTAAATCTCCAATGAAGCACATGTGATCTCTGTATGAAATTACTACAACAACCAGATAGAGAGGATCTTTCACCACCGAAACTAGTCTTCTCCAAGAGGTTTTTTGTCCTTAAAAAGGTTTGGAAGAACTAAAGTTCATTCTAACAGCATAACAATATCAAATTCATCAACCACAACAACAATGAGCCCCCAACCCCTTTTTATAACTTTTTTGAAGAGAAATATACAATTTTAAAATATAATAATTCACTTTATTTCCCTCACAAATACCTTTTTAAAATAACAATATTATTTCATGTGCAAAGGTCCCCTTTTCCAAGCATCCATCATTTAAAACATTTAATGACCTTTCCAACGAGCTATTGCACTAAGTTGTTTTTAAAACTATTTCATAAAATTAAACAACCTTAGTGAAATAATTAAATAATTAATCATTAACTCACTCGAGTTGCGAAAACTAATGCAACAATATCGGAATCAAAATATGACTATACTAGAATGATATTGATGATGAAGAATGATAATCGGAACCAACCGGGTGACTTATTAAAAATAGACACTCTCTCCAAGAAGTTTGGAGAACACCCCAAAAGTCAGAAAACACTTCTGAAAGTGTCACGCTGATCTTTACTGCCAACTAAGCTAATTGACATAAACCAAAGTCATTGCTTACCAACACTGAGCACTCCAAGAAGTTTGGAGTTCTCCCCAACTCACTAAGAAGCTTATGGGGTAACTCAGAAATTGGGCAAAACCTCACAAATCAATATTGCTAAAAATGGGGACATTACATAATCCAAAATCAAGCTTCGGAATGGAAGTCTCTAAGTTGTGTTGGTGATGTTCTTTTTGCTAGTACTATCATAGTTTATAGGTGGTTGTTGTTAGGGTCTCCTTTCCTCATGATTGTTATCATAGAAAATGATTTTCCTAACATCTCTCTCAACTCTATTTAAATTATTTCCTAACAGAATATATTTTTTGCAGTATCTCAATTTAATCTCTTATTGATGATTTGTGTATGCTTTATTTGTAATTCATGTTGCTTTGAAAAATATTCCGTTTGCATTTTAATACAACAAAAGACGAACTATATTCACTTTAAAACAAACATTGACACCTTTTTTTAAGAATCAAATTCCCTAGGTCTGCACTCTATACCAAATATACACACTTCCTTTCTAAACATATTTTCACAAAGTGTCACCATATGATTAGGTCTCTATCCAAATATGAGCTATTTTAGTTATTGAACCTAAAAGTTAAGTTGTCAATTGGTGCAATGAAAACTAGCAAGTGGATACTCATGGATAATATGCACACTTCCTTTCTAAACATCTTTTCACAAAGTGTCACCATATGATTAGGTCTCTATCCAAATATGAGCTATTTTAGTTATTGAACCTAAGAATTAAGTTGTCAATCGATGCTATGAAAACTAGTAAGTGGATACTCATGGATAAGTAATGACAAACAAAAGTTTCTATTGTAAGTTTTTGGATTGGTGCCTTCTCTTGATTAGACTGAGATGTTGTAAGGTCCCTTTTTGGGCTTAAACCAAACAAAAAGGGTAAACCATAAAATCCCAAAAATAACCTCAAACACTTAGCTAAAAACCGAATGAATCAAATCTGATTTTTTTTTGTAATTTCTGTCCCAAATTTGGAAATAGCTCTTCCCCTTTGGGCAACTAGGGTTTTGTGAGAAATAACAGTGCAAAACAATTCCAAAAATTATGAAATTAATTATGTAGATTCACAAAAATATTCCAAACACAATGATACAATCAGATCTGGAAAATAATGCTTCCTCAATTTTATTTTTGAATCTAAAACGCTGCAGATGAGATATCCCAAGCAAAATTATCATGCAAAAATTTTCACTTTCCAACTTCACGGTTGCATAGGTATTTCGTCAAACAGTTTGTAGGTAAGCTGATTTCTAATGTTTTCCTGAGTTGTTTGAATGTGTTTGGATATATTTTTTTATGTTTTACAACATTCATTCAACAATAAAAGATCTCATACAAGTATATATTCAATACCAAATCAAACACATGTATTTATTCTGATTTTTGGCACTCTAAACTACTGTTACAAATGGTAATGTCTAGATTTCAACAATAGACAACAAAAGATGTTTACAACAGCTTAAGGTTACAATGATAGACATGTATGAACAAAACCAACCTTACTCCAAGCCCCCATAATGCAGAAATCTGACTTCTGGAAGTGTACGGCCTGTTGCAAAACTTGTACAACAGCCAATGCAGGGAATGTACGACCTGTTGTAGAACTTGTACGGTAGCCAATGCAGGGAATGTACAGCCTGTAGCAGAGGTAAGATGCTCCCAAACTGCCTCTCATGCACTCGTTTCACCCTTTCAGACCCAAATGCCACCTCTCTCAATTCTCTTCCAGCCTCACGTGCCACAAATGCATATGTATGACCCCTCTGCAATATCATATATGTACGGCCAACTTGGGAAACAGTACGGCTAGCTAATGGAACCTTCAAAAAGTTGCTACAAACAATAAATCTCCATGAAATGATCCTCCCATAAACTGGAATTCATCTTGGCACAAGACTTCACGAATTTGTCAAGTACTCGTTCCTCCGCAAGCAAGAAAACTGATTGATTCCTTCAACAACTAGCTAGGGTAGAATATTGCACTCCAAAACTAGGATTCCCTTAGGTTTCTGTCCAAGGGTTTGTAGATCAAAGCTCTCCGAAATCTCAATGAGAAAATATAAAATAGGCTTGAATAAAATGAACCCCGAAGTGCTCCTTTATAATGAACCCCGAAGTGCTCCTTTCGAATTCCTGCACTTTTAAATTTAAATTAAACCGCCAGAAATTGACTTTATTAACTTAATTGAATATTGCACCAAAAAGTCACTTTTAAATACTTTATTACTTTAATTTAACATTATCCTTATAGTGTGTTGGGACGAATAATATTAAATAATTAAATTAAATTATTCCCTTTTACTTCGTAATTAGCCCACGGGAATAATTAGGCTAATTAACCTCCTCTTGGCTCATGCCTCGGAAGGGGACATTATAGTCCTCCCTTCCCGAAATTGCTTGCCCACAAGCAATTACAGATTAGGATGCTGAAGTATCTGCTCTCCTTCCCAAGGGGCATCCTCAACTGGCAAATCCCTCCATCTGATTAAATATTTGTTGATCACCCTATTCCTTAGTATCCTCTCTCTGTTGTCTACTATCTCCTCCGGAACCAAGATTAATCTGCCCTCCTCTCCAAGGGTGGAAGCTCTGGTGAAGAAGTAAGATGCTACCTAAGTGCCTTCTTGAGGCACGAAACATGAAAAACATTGTGTATCTTGCTGCTCTCTGGCAACTCTAACTCATAAGCTACCTCTCCCACTCTGCAAACAACTCTATAAGGGCCACAGAAGCGGGGCTTAAGCTTATCTACACCACTGACGTAGGCGCAAGAAAACCAAGTCTCCCACCTCAAAACTCCTCTCTACTCAGTGCCGATCTGCATATAACTTCTACTGGTTCTGAGAACTCTGGAGGTTATCCTTAAGTGACTTAAGGATATCCTAACTCTCCTGGATCCAATCCTTGGCTCTGGGAGCCCTGCTGTCGCCGAATGCTAAATCCAAAAATGATGGAGCGTCATAACCGTAGAGAGCTCGAAATGGGGTCAGCCCAATAGACATATGGTAGGTGGTGTTATAACAATGTTCCCCCAAGTGTAACCACCTGATCCATGCTCGCTATTGTCCGGACACAGTTACGTAAGTAACTCTGTGGCAGCCAACCCTGAATAACACCTACCAAAAACCACTAAGGACCTTGTTATCCCTGTCATTGACAATGGTCTTCGGCAACCCATGAAGCCTAAACACCTCTCTGAAGAAAAGCTCTGCAATTTGTGGTGCCTTATACTCCGTGGTGATGGCGAAGAAGTGAACAAATTTGGTCAACTAATCAACAACTACAAAAATCCAATCTCTCCCCTGTACCTTTGGTAGACCAGTGATAAAATCCATACACACTCCCATTTCTGCTCTGGAATGGGTAAGGGTTGCCGTAGCCCAGCAAGATGACTGTGCTTAGACTTGTTTTGCTGACAAGTCGTGCATTTCCTCACATGTCGCAAAACATCCTCCTTGAGGCCCTTCCAAGAGAACCTCTCCCTGCCATGCCTATAAGTCTTCAAATATCCGGGATGTCCTGCCAATGGGGTATTATGTATGGCTTTGAGAATCTTGTCCTTCAACTTAGATTCGGGAACCAAGAAAATTATACCCTTGTAGTAGATGACATCATCCACCGCCCTATACGATCATCTTGTGTTTTCCCATCCAGAATTTCGCAAGCCATAGTATTTTTGGAATACTCCACCAAGAGGTAAGCCTTCCAATCAGATGAGATCTCCGCTAGAGAGTATATAGCGGGTTCTCCTATAAAGAGCATCGATAACTGCATTTTTCTTGCCCTTGACATACTCGATGTCGAAGTCATATGCTTGCATCTTGCTGACCCATTTTTGTTGTCATTCATTAAGGTCCTTCTGCTCTAAGAAGTACCTCAAACTGTTGTGGTCTGTGCTCACCACAAATCTACCACCTACTAGATACTGCCGGAATTTTGCCAAAGCAAGCATTATTGCGAGAATCTCCTTGTCGTAGATGGAGTACAACCTCTCATTACCCCTTAGCTTCCTACTCTCAAAAGTTATAGGGTGCCTATTTTTCATTAAAACTTCCCCAATGCCTTCTCTTGAGGCATCACATTCAAGGACAAAGGGCTGCACGCAGTGCTAACACTGGACAAGAGCTCATCAACTCCTTCAGCCTGTCAAATACTCGTGCCTCTGCTGACCAACTAAATGCTCCCTTCTTAGTGAGGTCGGTCAAGGGTGCTCCCAACTGTGAAAAACCCTTCACAACCCTTCTATAATAACTACATACCAAAGAAACCCCGCAACTCTGTCAATGATCTAGGTGGTGGCCAATTTAAAATTGCCTGTATCTTTTCCTGATGAACTTGAACACCCTGAGCACTGATCAAGTGTCCCAAATAGAGGATTTTTGTCATTCTGAACTTGCACTTGGATGCCTTAGCGTACAAAGACTGTGTCTCCACTATGCCCAGCTCCTCATCAATATGTCTCAAATGTTCCTCCCAAGTCTTGTTGTATATGAGTATGTCATCAAAGAGCACCAGAGAAACTTCCTCAACTGCTTATTAAAGATATGGTTCATACAGGACTGAAAGGCGGCAGGTGCATTAGTCAACCCAAAGGACATAAACAGAAACTCGTAATACCCATAGTGACATCTGAAAGCAGTCTTATGAATGTCCTGGTCCCTCACCCTGATCTGATGATACCTTGATTGAAGATCAATCTTTGAGAAGTACACTGCACCATGCAACTCATCCAATAACTCATCGATCCTAGGAACAGGGTATCTATTTTTTGTAGTCTTCTTGTTGAGGGCACGATAATCTATACACATCCGCATGGTCTCGTCCTTCACCAATACAACCAAAGAAGCAAAGGGACTTGAACTGGGTCTGATGTGCCCCATATCTAGCAACTCCTTAATAGCTTTTTCTATCTCCTTGAACTTCTTAGGATGCCTATAAGGAGTAGTGATGACGGGTTTGGAACCCTCCAACTCAATGACATGTTCAAATCCTCTATCAGGTGGTCTCCCTGGAAGAATCTCATCGAAAACCAAACTATGCTTGTCCAACATTGGTTGAATATCAATATGATATGGAGTACTAATATCATTAGAGGTCTTAGACGAAATCAAACATTGTGCATCCCATGCCACCTCATCATGTCTAAAAGTAATTTCCATTCTTTTTGCAAACACGATCCTGGGAGCACCATTAGACATACCCCTCAATACAACCTTCCTGCCATCTGCTTTGAACTTCAGATCCATAGTCTAGAAGTTCTGAGAATGCTTCCCTAAGGAGTGGAGCCATTGGATGCCCAGAATAGCATTAGTGTCTACTAAGTCCACAACATAAAAATCATTAGTGACAGTGTAGTTTCCCAACGTGATACTCAACTGTGGAACCCGTTGGGTGCACGCCATATTAAACCCATCTGCCACCATAACATTAAACCCCTCAAACTCCTGTGCCTAAATACCCCTCTTTGCCACCAAGGCAAAATCTATGAAAATGTGGATTGCCCCACTATCCACTAAAACTGTCACCCATTGCCCCTGCAAAACCCCACGAATTCGGAAAGAGTTAAACCTAGGGGTACCTAAAAGAGCAGCAATAGTTCCACCCTTAGTATTCTTAGGTGGTTGTCCCCAATCTTCACCATGCTCACTATCAGAGTCACTATGTTTGCTGCCAAGAACATCTTTCTCATGTCCTTCCTCTTTATTATTTGAAACTACCTCAATATAGTGTACCTTGCCCTTTCCCAAACACCTATGTCTAGGCTCCCAGGGTTCTTTGTAGCTGAAACATAAATTTTTCTTGCGTAATTCATTTCGAACCTCGTCATCCATGCGGAGCTTTCTAGGCTCTTCTTTTAGAAAGGGTTTCTTGAAGTCTTTCTTGTATGGGAAGGGTTTAGGTTGTAGTTTGTTCTTTGGGGCTACGCTCTCCATATTCCAAGCCCTCTTGATAGCATCCAGTAAGGTGTTAGGATCAAATGCTTTGATCCAACCATGAAGTGGCTCTGCTAATCCCTCCACAGACAACACTATCAATCTGTGTTTTGATATATCGGTAACCATCACGAACAACTTCTGAAACTTTGAAATATAAGCTTCAATTGAACCCACCTGTTTCAGCTATGCTAACTCCCTGAAATGCAATTTAGGATCCCTCCTATCAACCTCTGAGTGAAGTCTACATAGGAGGTTATACTGTCATGACCCAATGTCACTAGCCCATGGTACCACCACTCATGAGCTTCTCCATCTAAATGAAGGGTGGCATATTTGATTGCCTTCAACTCTGTCATAGGGTTAAGCTGAAAGTAGGTGTCTAATTTTTGCACCCAAGCACAAGCGACACACTTACTCGATCCATCATAGCTGGGAATGGTTAGCTTACCCACTTTGCGTTGCACATCTTTGTTATTTCTTTGTCTTCTTTCCCCTTTAGGCCTGTTTATGTATTTTATACCACAAAATTATGCCAAGGACATAGATGCATGGAACTCATCACCCAAATATTGGTATTCTCTCAAATAATTGCCCCATCCTTCACCTCCTCCTTGCTGTCCTGCTTGTTCTCTAGGCTGATCAACCAAAAACTCAGGCATTAGAGGTCTAGGAGTGACTCTACTTGCTGTCCTGGAGGTGTTTATAGGAGCATTAGTGTTACTACCTTCACCAATGTAGCCATTGTGTTCATTATTGCCATTATTATTATCATTGTTCTCATGATCGTCCTGATTATTTATGTTGTTTGCATTCATGGTTTGCATCATTTGGGTTAAAGTTTGAACCAACTGTTGCTGCCCCTAGCTAAATCTTCAGTATAGCCAAAACACTAGGGTCTGGTTGTTCCTGTCTATCATCCATGTTCCCTACAACTCTCTCACTAAACAATTCTACAGTAGCAACTTCTTCAATCTCTGGTTGTTCTAGTGGATTGTTTGGCCTCCTAAAATAGAATCTGTGGGACCTTTTCGGCTACATAGACGAATTCTACTACCATAAACTTGCACAACTCCCATTAGCTGGCAGGATACACTGCTTTGATGCCACTGAGATATCCCAAGCAAAATTATCATGCAAAAAATTTCACTTTCCAACTTCATGGTTGCACAGGGATTTCATCAAATAGTTTGTAAGTAAGCTGATTTCTGATGTTTTCCTGAGTTGTTTGAATGTGTTTGGATATTTTTTTTATGTTTTACCACATTCATTCAACAATAAAAGATCTCATACAAGTATATATTAATACCAAATCAAACATGTATTTATTCTGATTTTTGGCACTCTAAACTGCTGTTACGAATGGTAATGCCCAGATTTCAACAATAGATAGCAAAAGATGTTTACAACAACTTAAGGTTACAATGATGACATGTTTGAACAAACCAACCTTACTCCAATCTCCCATAATGCCTAAATCTGACTTCTAGAAGTGCACGCCCTGTTGCAGAACTTGCCAATGTAGGGAATGTATGGTCTATAGTAGAGGTAAGATGCTCCCAAACCGCCTCTCATGCACTCGTTTCACCCTTTCAAACCCAAATGCTCTCTTCCAGCCTCACGTGCCACAAATTCATATGTACAACCCCTCTACACTATCATATATGTATGGCCATCTTGGGAATCTATACGGCCAGCTAATGAAACCTTCACAAAGATGCTACAAGCAATAAATCTCCATGAAATGATCCTCCAATAAACCGGAATTTGTCTTGGCACAAGACTTCACGAATTCTTCAAGTACTTGTTCCTTCGTAGGTAAGAAATCTGATTGATTCCTTCAACAACTAGCTAGTGTAGAATATTGCACTACCGAAACTACGATTACCTTAGGTTTCCATCCAAGGGTTTGTAGCTCAAAGCTCTCTGAAATCTCAATGAGAAAATATAAAATAGGCATGAATAGAATGAACCCCGAAGTGCTCTTTTATAATCAACCCCAAGCAACCTTTTGAATTCCCGCACTTTTTTATTTAAATTAAACCTCTTGAAATTAAGTGACTTTATTAACTTAATTAAACATTGCACCAAAAAGTCACTTTTAAATACTTTATTAATTTAATCAAATAACATTATCCTTATAATGTGTTGGGATTGATAATATTAAATAATTAAATGAAATTATTCCCTTTTACTTCATTACCTTAGGTTTCCATCCAAGGGTTTGTAGCTCAAAGCTCTCCGAAATCTCAATGAGAAAATATAAAATAGACATGAATAGAATGAACCCCAAATTGCTCTTTTATAATCAACCCTAGGCAACCTTTCGAATTCCCGCACTTTTTAATTTAAATTAAACCTCCTGAAATTAAGTGACTTTATTAACTTAATTAAACATTGCACCAAAAAGTCACTTTTAAATACTTTATTAATTTAATCAATTAACATTATCCTTATAATGTGCTGGGATGGATAATATTAAATAATTAAATTAAATTATTCCCTTTTACTTCGTAATTAGCCCATGGGAATAATTAGGCTAATTAACCTCCTAGCTCATGCCTCAGAAGGGGGCATTACAACAGAAATTGGAATATTACAAAAATAATAACTCCCAAAATATGGCGATTTTTACATCAAGCAATAGCTCTAAAAAGAATTAAAAATATAAGCTGTCAAATGCACCCAAAAGCATAAAATTTCCACCGAGGGAAGACCTCCAAACTAAAGCTCCAAGCTCTCAACTAGGTCACCCAAGTTAAAACCCTGGGACATACAAAAATTTCTTTACTTTGGTTTTCAAGCAAACGAACCAACAAATCAGCACCTTTGCAATTTCTAAAATGAAATTGCCTCTTCAAGATCTCCTTGGAACTCCAATTGCCTTGATCCAAGATTGGTAGCCACGCTTCAAAACCTAAAAATAGAAATGTTTTGACAAAATATATTCTTCAAGGATCACAAGACTAGATTTTATAATTCCTCTAAGGTGGACGAGCCACTCATGGGGACTTTTTTACAAAGATACCTCTTTTAGCCACTTGGGTCTTCTTCAAGTGTGGCATCCACGTTTGGGTCCCTTATGTCAAAAGTCATTAAGGATTTTTAATTGAGGGTCAAGTCCTCATGAAAGTGTCATGTTTTATTATCTAATTTACACCATATAATATAGTAATTAAAATTACTTGAAGATCAATTAAATAATAAATTACAGTTAATAATTAAGAATATTGCTTTTTAATTTCAAATGATGAAAATCACTCTCTAGCAACATCTTAATTACCATAAATATTCTCCTTGATTCATATCTTAGCTCACGGGGAATAAAATAGGCTAAAGGTCCTCAAAAGGTTGATAAAAAATCAACCCCCTAGAAAAGGGGACCTCACAGTCCTCCCTTCCTAAGATTGTTTGCTCTCAAGCAATTCCAAGCATGGCTGTTCTGATTTTCCTGAATGTATAAATGTCTTCCTCGACAAAGCATCTGCTACCACATTGTTCTTTTCTTTCACATATTCGATGTCAAAATCATATGCTTGAATTTTGTTCACCCATTTTTGTTGTCTATCACTCAAATCCCTTTGATTAAGGTAGTATTTCAAACTATTATGATCAGTTTTTACCAAAAACTTACCACAAATCGAATATTGTCTGAATTTTGCCAAGGCATGCATAATGGCAAGCATCTTTCTATCATAAGCTGAAAATTCACACTCAACTTCCTTGAGTTTTCTGCTCTCATAAGTGATGGGGTGTTTATTTTGCATGAGGACAGCCCCTATACTTCCACTAGAAGCATCACATTCAACCACAAATGTAGAAGAGAAATCTGGAACAACAAGTCCCAGACAAGAACTCATCATTACCTTGAGTTTTTTGAATGCTTCTTGGGCTGTTTTTGACCACATGAAAGCTCTTGGATGATGGTATGGAGTGATTATAACTAGTTTTGTAACTGTTTCAACTCAATATTATGCTGAAAACCACAATCTGGTGGCCAACCATGTGGCAAATCTTGAAAAACTTTGTCATGCTTATCAAGTAATGACTGAATTTCCACTGAATATGCTTGTTTTGAAATTTCAGACCTGCAATTTACATGACAGCAGGCTGCCCATGCAATGTTTCCTCCCCTAAAACCCTTAGACGTCCTTTTTATGGAGTATCTCTTGAGGTGCTCCATTTGCCAAACCATGTAGAACCACTAGTTTGTCCTCAAAACTGAATTTCAGCTCCATTGTTCTAAAATTCTGAGTGTATTCTCCCAAAAAATGCAACCATTGCACTCCTAGAACCATATCTGTGTCACCAATGCTCACAACATGAAAATCATCTTGGACCTTGTGATTGCCCAATGTGAAATTAAGTTGAGGAATCTTCTTTGTGCAAGGAATGGTGAAGCCATCCCAAATAGTGACATTGAAACCTTTAAAATCCTTGGCTTCCAAAGCCATCCTTTTTGCCAATCCTTCATCCACAAAATTGAGAGTAGCACCACCATCAATAAGAACAATTTTCTTTCCATTCAACATGCCTTTTACTCTAAATGAGTTGCATTTGGGAGCTCTAGAAAAAAAAGCAAGAGTGTTGTCCACATTTTCTTCTTTTTGCTCTCCTTCAACATTTGCATCAACATTGTCTTCATCATCTTCGAAATCAGAAAATACTTCAATGTAATGTACTTTACCTTTGCCCAAACAATTGTGATTTGGTGTTCATTTATCCTTGCAATGATAGCATAAATTCCTTCTTTTCATTTCACTTCTTGACATGTATTCTTTGTTGTCATTGGCTGTCCCTTTTTCAAGTGTTTCCCTTGGCTGAAATGACCTCTTTTGTTGCTCATTACTTGCTGTCCATTGTGGCTTTTGATCTCTAAATGGCTGTCCACATTGTTCTACTTGGCTGTCCCCAAATTTCTGAATTTTTGCAGCCCACTTGTGGCTGTCCTTGGTTGTACCTTAGGCCCAAAATTACCCCTAGAAGCTGATCCTTCCAAATAAAATGCCTTTGTGATGGCATCTTGAAGGGAAGTGGGATTAAATGCTCTTACCAAGCTTCTTAAAGGCTGCAACAAACCCTCAACAAAAAGTACAAGTCTTCTTTCATTTACATCCGAAAGCATGACCACTATGCTTTGAAAATCAGCCACATACATTTCCACATTTCTCTCTTGCTTCAATTGGGCCGGCCCTCGAAAATTGGTGTCCCCAAGATTTCACCTGGATATCTTGGAGTACCCCTTCAAAAAATTTCGGTCTTTTTGACTTGTGTTAATTCTGGGTCATGTTGTCACTTTCTCATTTAGTTTAATTTTTGGTTTTGCTTTAACGCTTTTGTTTGCGGACTTGCTCAAAATTCTCTTCAAGAAGTCATAAAAGATACTCGGGTCACATTTGCTAAATACCCACAGGCATGAAATCACTCATATCATTAAAAAAGCCAAAAACTCATTCATCCTAGACCCAAGTGGGTTTCTTAAGACGCTTTACTTGTTTTAATTGTGTAAACTTGTTTAAAAATCCCACTTGTTATAACTCAATGTAAATTGGGTTTACAAGGGAACTTCTCTTCATTTCCTAAAAAAAGCAAGGCAGTCATCCAAGCCCGCAATATAAAGTAATGAGTTGAGAAAATAAAAGATTCAATCCAGGTCATCTCCACGTCACTTTGGAGCAACTCACTCTGTGAAAGTTTCCTTGGATTGGCTTATGGAGTAATTTTGAGCATATTTCTTCTTGCTTTCAAGTATGTTTTTCTTTTAATTTTGGTTTTGGTTTTGTGTATTTTGCCGTAATTTTTTCACAAATTTTGTGGAAACTCAAGCCCTAATCGTTCTTTCCCATTATGGACAATTGCCTCCATTGTTTGATCTTTTCTCTGCCTAGGGTTTTAAATGGCCATTACATCAACTGCAGATCTGGTTTGTAATTTTCCAAAAAACATTTTATTTCCTTTGCCAAAAAAAACCAGTCGATGCTTTTCCATTGCCATTTCAATATAGATTGGGTGTGAGTGAAGTTGTGCTTAAATCTGGGTCCATTCATATGCAGCTCCAAGAAATTTATTGCTTCTAAAATAACAAATGAGTCGAGCCTTGCCCAAGGAGAAACATGCCATGCAAAGAAAATCGAGTTTTTGTGGCTGCATTACTTATTTCTTTTGCTTCCATTCACAAACAAGTCGAGGCTTTCATATATCCGCTATTTTAATTTTATAGACCAAATCAGATTTTTAGGACTGCATTACTTCACTTCTTATCAAGTCCTTCCTCTTAAAACTTTCGCAGTCCAAGCAAGAGTAAATCGGACATTTTTGTAGTCATCACTAGTTCCTTGATTTAATAAGTTGATGCATCGAAAAAGTCCTTTAAAGATTTTAGTGTAAATCGGGATTGGCTTAAGTGAATACTTCTTTTCTGAAGCGACTTTAAAAGGTCCTCAATACAAAGGAAAACTCAACTGGAACTTTTTTAAGTCATTACTTATTTCTCTTTTCTAAAGTAATACACCTGCAAAATTCCTCGATACATAGGGAACTTTTTAAGTCATTACTTATTTTTCTTTTATAAATTAATGCAACCCCAAAAGTCCTCAATACAAAGAGAACCGGAATTTTTATGACTCAGAAATGAGTAAGGCAGCCCTCCAAATCTGCTATGCAAAGGCAAGTAGACCAAAGCAACTCTTTGTTCTCTCCCAGTTGAGCCCACTTCTCATTATGTGCATTGAAAGTTTACCTGAAATTTCATAATAGCATGATCCCCGATAAATTAAAATTGATCATATGCATAAATGAACTTAACAAATGTTGAGTTGCACATTTGTTTAAATTTTCTACAGGAACATTTTAATTTGTGCACATATTTATGAGAGGGAAGTTGTGGCAAATGTTTCACATACAAGAGATATCTTCAGAGACCGAAGAGGCAAGAAGGTCAGGAGAAGTAATTTTCACACAAGAAGATCCCAGTCTTGCAACTACAAAAGCTTCAAGAAAGAAGAAAAAGAAAATCTCAAGCAAAAGCACATCCAAGCAATATGAGATATGAGTACAAGGGCTATCTAATGGAATCGTGTATAGTGTCTAAAATTGCTGAAATAAGTGATATTGATATGGGGGCATGTGTCTGTAAGTGAACTAATTGACAGATCCAAGGCAACCCGCAAGACACCCCTTATGCAAGCTATGGCCAATAGTGGGATTCAAGCTGCAGTGTTTCCATGTACTGCCCAATTGCCAGAGTTTGTTTTAGAATGTGCCAAATTTTACAATCCTCTAACTACAACAGTCAGGGACACATTAGGCAATACAGTGATAAGGTTGGACACACAATTCCTCAACTACTGTCTCAAAATTCCAACAAAATCCAAAGTACTTGATGTCAACATGCAAAGGGCCATTGATAGGTGGGAGAGCAACATAGCGGAATGTCTAAGTATCATGAATAGAAGCTATCTGAAGAAATTTAAGCAACCATCTAGATTCCTGAAAACCATTCAAAGATCAGATCTTGTGCAAGAAATTGATGACATCAGCCAGTTGTGCAAGATAAATGGAGAAAGAAATGCAAAATTCTTCTACTCATGGATGTATTACTTCATCAGAACAATTGAGGTCAATAGAGCCAATGCAATGATCAATTGGGCTGAAATAATAAGTAATAACATTGGTGAACATCTCAAAGAGGTCAGACAGACGCATGATTTCAAAATGACTTCATATCTAGTATGTGCTATAGCGTCAGAGGGAATATTCTCCAAACTGGATAGGAGAGGGATGTTAGCAACAAACCCTATCTACGAGTATTACCCCCAGCTGGTATTGCTTGAATACTTCAAGAAATACAAAACAGTAACTGATGGCTTCTTTTATGAAATCATTTGTAAGCTAAATAATGATCTGAAGACAAACAGAGTAAGCAAGGAGGCATGGGAGGTTGTCTCTCAATTTGGCTACATCTTCATTCAATTTGTTGATTTCACTTACCTCAGGATTAGTGGTTTCTCAGGATCACCACTTAAGCTACCAAGATACCCCAATGACAAATGGGTAATAATGGAATTATGCAGACAATTGGTAGAATTACATGACTTGCAAGCAAAGCAACACAAGGCAGCAGTTAACTTCCCTGTCACAATTGGTAATTATAATTGTTAGAGTATCCAAAAAGCCAAGAATGTCCAAACAGAAATGTTTCTTCATTATAAGCAGGAATCCTTCCAAGCTACGATGAGCTTTGATCCTAAAGGGATTTCAAAAAAGATGGTCTCTATAGAATATATGCACATCCCCGCATTGAAGGACTTTTGGATGAACTGCAGGAATGAATTTGAAGTTAGAAGAAGGGACTTCAGCAGATTAACAATACGGCAAATTGTTAATTTTGGTTTGGCAAGGATACCTGAAAATCTTCTTGATGATGGCCATGCAATACTTGATGCATACAATCAAATGGAAGGAGACAAGGCCCCTCTACCAACCATTAAAGTTAGTTCCAAAACAATTGAGGAGATTACTTCAATCGTCTTCATTAATACTTCAAATTGGTTGCAGGAAATGGGACATTGTTTGGATGAGGCAATAATGCAGCGAATAAGGCAGGGGAGTTTCAGAGAAAGGAAACATGAAGGTGAGAGCAGCTGGAACCAGAAAAGTTAAAAGTGCATAAAATTTTTCAAACAACAGGTGAGCGAGAATCTTCATCTGCTTCACAAGCACCTCCTGTTGACAAAATTCCTTCTGTATCAACTCACAGCACTTCAACATCCCCAATAAACCCCACCTCAAAAGCTTCACGAAAGATCACAATTATTCCACCTTTGAAGCCAGCATCTTTCACTCTCCCTTCAATAAAAGAAATAGATCCATCACCTCACCATCCTCCCTTCTCACCACCCAGATACCCACCTTCTCCTTCAGATACCATTTCTTCATCTTTAGGGGATTCTCATGCCCATAAAAAAGCATTGGCAGAAAAGGTAACTGGAGCAGAAAGTGGTATCATGACTACTACAGATGAAGAGTTGAGGAAGCAGTTGATGGTGGAGAGAATAATAGAGTTTGAAAGAGTGCTTTCTCTAGATGGTGCAGAAGGAGAAGGCCATGATATAGTGTTAACTTCTGATGCAACAGGGTCCATTCAAGAGATGGTGGTACATGCTGACACTTCTCACCCTCCAAATAGTGACTTCTCATCTTGGTTGGCTTCACAAGTAGTTCCAGAGGCTAGGGAAGTAGTAAACTTGGAAGAGGAGGATCTACAACTGCTCAAGAGCCTTGGAGGAAGAGGTAAAAGGTCAAAAGCTGCCAAAGTGACTTCAAAGTTAGTCATTAAACCTTCTGATCAAAAGTTTGCTCAAATGTCAACTCCAGCAGAGGGAAAACAAAAGGGAGAATTGACTATAGCAGACATAACAATAACTAAAGTCCCTTGAGAAAAGTTACTACTGAAGGTCTGAAATAGGATACCCAGACTCTAATAGATGCACTCTTCTCCAAGATGGATAAGGAAAAAGCTGAAAAAGCTAAATTGAATGAGCAAATCTCCAAGCTATGTGAGATGATTGCAAAGGTTGCACAGTATTCATCTCAACCCATGCTAGTAGAAGAGCAACTCAATGAGCACGTCATCAGAGAATTTGAAGACATAGGAGACAAAGCCAGGGTTGTTGATGAGTGGATAGAGCAAATCATTCAAAAAGCAACAAAGATACAAAAAAATACCAAATAGCTTGGGTGAACTGCAAAGCAAGTTTACTCAATTGAGGGAGTTGATGGCGGAAATAGACAGTGAATAGAATTGTTGAATGCCAGTTGGAGACCCTAGTTGAAATAAATTCATTACCTGAGAAAGCATTGATTAAAGAACATATTGTACCAGATAAATTTGTACAAAGGGGCAAGCAACTGAAAATAATCACGTCTTTCCGCACAAAAACTCTAAAAAACATTCTGGGTGAAATGCAACTACTAGAAGAAGAGGTTGATAAAGTGATGGAGCAATTGGATAATTGTATATATTATGTTACAAGCTATACACTTGACAAGCCTCCAACATCCCTTGAAGACTTCCGCTTATCCAAAAAAAGATAGATGAAGTTGTCACTCCTTTTACTTGCAATTCAATTGAGAAGCTGATTAAACTTCACAGTGATGTTAAGGAATTAGAACCCAGCTTGACAAAGGTAAACACATTCAGCAAGATCCTAGCGAGAGAGTCCCTAAGGTTCAAAATAGAGGCTGAAGCTATTACAAAGGTTGATGGAGGAGTGGTGCAATACATATTTGATAGGTACATCCAATGCCAGAATAAGAACAAGATTGAGGCCGTGCAGCTGGATTAACTTTCTCTTCTTTCTTCTTCTTATTCTTCTTTCCTTCTCTCCGACAAAGTAATTGAGTAATTAAGTTGAGTTGTAAAAACTCAAGTAATTGGTTTAAAAGCCATTACTTAAAGTTGTTTGAAAAAGTCGATTACTTGGAAATAGGTGGCAGACATGCAAAATGGGAGATTCTATTTTAAGTTGAAAATCATTCGTGCAATACAATGAGGGAATTTAGGAGAAAGACTCTCAACTATCTCCAATTTTGTAGCTTGCACATATAGGAAAAGTAATTAATGTTTCCTATTTGTATTTGTCTTCTGGACACTATAAATATAGGAAGAAGCCTACGGGCTAAGGATCAGAAGATTTTGGCAAAAAGCTATTGTAACTTGTGCATTTTAAGATTTCAAACTTTGTGTTGAAACTCTTGGATGTGATTTTGTGAACTAGTCTAGATTGAATAAAGGGAAGTAGATTTCTAGCAAACTTTGTGTCTACGAAATTTTGCTGAACATTCTATTAAGATCTCAGGATGAACTTTGTGTTATTTTGGATAAGATCGTAGAATTTATTCCATTCTCTTTCTTGCTGAAAGTGTGATTTTCTTGTTTATTTATGATTGTGTGGATGCAGTGAACTCTAAATTCTATTTATTGCTAAGCACGTTTCCTCTTTCTATAACCATTGCTATATATTCCCCTTTTCTGCAATATTCTCAAGCACAACTACTTACTTGCTGTCAAATTACCTAGCTGTGGTTCATGAGCTGAGGCGATTAAGGTAATACCCCCGAAATTAGTTATTAATATTCACAACCTTGATAGATAAACATCTTACATGAGAGCTTCACCATTAAATGAAGGAGATTTATCTCATGACTGCCTAGGTTTTAAGCTGTGCATAAAATCTAGCCAACAAATATGGATCTCGGGATCTCTCCTATCAAATCGTTCCACTATCTTCTTGTTGAATTCTTCTATTGTGCAAATTGAATCATGTCCTTGAGTGTGCAAACCATGGTACCACCATTCATGAGCAATACCCTCCAAATACAAAGTGGCAAATTTGAGAAATTCTTCTTCATACATTGGATTCAATGACAAATAGGTCTCTAATTTTTGCAACCAAGAGTTAACAAAATTTTTGTTAAATCCTTCAAATGAAAGTAAAGTTACCTTTCCCAACCTTTGTTGGGTGTCCCTCCTCAATGTCCCTTGATGTTGCTTCCTCCTAGCATCAAATTGGTCCTTGAGTTCACAAAACTCATTGAAAGAAAGCTTTTCTTTTACCTCATCACTCACAAGATTATATTATTCAATACTGATGAGAATTGGGTTCTTCTTAGGTGGTTATTCCACCTCCTCAATGGGCTCCTTTTGCAAAAATTTTGCTTGAAACATATGCTTGGGTTTTGGAGAAACCCTCTCATTGGAAACCCTTTCATTTCACTCACAATTTTTTTATTTGTAGCTCATTTTTTGAACTTCCCTCTCCTTGGGGTGCCACGATTTTTCCTAGGGCTTTGAGAAATTTCACTATGGTGTCTTTGATCTCCTTTTGACCTTGAGCCATATCTCTAAATATCCTCTCCATCTGATTTTGTTCTTCAATGTCTTCTTCATGTGCCATTGTATTTATTCTCTTGTAGTATAGGATCTCTTTCTTCCTTTGCATCCACAAACCCTCAGGCTAGTAGGATCAAGGCTCTGATACCACTGTAAGGTCCTTTTTTGGGTTGAATTCACACAAAAAGGCTAAACCGTAAAATCCCAAAAAATAACCTCAAACACTTAGCTAAAAACCGAATGAACCAAATCTAAATTTTATTGTAATTTCTGCCCCAAATTTGGAAATCGTTATTCCCCTTTGGATGACTAGGGTTTAGTGAGAAATAACAGTGCAAAACACTTCCAAAAATTACGAAATTAATTATGTAGATCCACAAAAATATTCCAAACACAATGATGCAATCATATTTGGAAAATAATGCTTCAATTTTATTTTTGAATCTGAAACGTTGCAGAAATTGAAATATTATAAAAATAATAACTCCCAAAATATGGCGAGTTTTACATTAAGCAATAGCTCTAAAAAGAGCTAAAAATATAAGCTATCAAATGCACTCAAAAGCAGAATTTTCCCACCAGGGGAAGACCTCCAAACTAAAGCTCTAAGCTCTCAACTAGGTCGCCCAGGTTGAAACCTTAAGACATGCAAAAATTTGTCTTCACTTTGGTCTTCAATCAAATGAACTAGCAAATCAACACGTTTGAAATTTCTAAAATGAGATTGCCTCTTCAAGATCTTCTTGGAACTCCAAGTGGCTTGATCCAAGATTGGTAGCTGTTGACAATTTTGACCCCACAAGGCAAATTGTCACCCCTACTATTCAGAACTTTGCTATGGTGCCAAGTTTGTCTTGTGAATCAGTTTTGGGGTCCTTAAATGTGCATTTATAGCCACCCAAGTGGCCATCTATAGCTAGGTATAAGCCAAAGTGGCCATTTACAGCCAGGTGAAGTTTAGTCATTCAGAGGTTTCCAAGGAGCTTTCTCGATTAAAGCCAACGCAATGTACAAATACAACCATGCAAATGATGACGAAAAGGTCTCCTACGACCATGTAAATTCTGATGGACTCCTACAACCATCATATAGAGCATACACTTCGTTCAAAAGGAGGACACATGCAACAATTTTAAGAGGATTTTTCTCCTTCTAAAAACGTCATCTACAGCAGTTTGAAAGAGTTTTTCTCCTCTTCTAAGCATCACGTTCATTTATTTTGTCTTCCCAAGGATTTTTTCGCGCTATAAGAGGTGGACTATTTCTTCGGACATTTTGTCCAAGAGAAAGAGCTCTCAAAGGACTGTGTAAAAGTCCGAAAAAAAATGACTAAGTGGCAGTTGTGCAAAGTTTATTTTCTTCGGACAATTTGTTCGAAGGAAATCAAGAAACAAGTATCTACAGAAGAGTGTCAGACAATAAGTTTGAAAGAATTCGGGCACGTTTTTCTGAGAGGCCATTTCATAGCCGGAGGGATATTATCAAAGTTTATTTCCTTCGGACTTTTGTCCAAAGGAAAGGGAAAAGCACAATTGAAAAGACCCAAAGGGCACCTACCCTTCGAGAAGGTCCAATTCAAAAGTCCCAAAGGGTATGTACCCTTTGGGTTGGTTCACTTTATGTTTCTAAGAACACAGAGAATTCATCCGAAGGACAGTTTTAAAAAGCCCGAGTGCCCTTCAAAAAGTCCAGGTGCCAAAAAGCTCGGGTGCCCTCCAAAAAGCTCGGGTGCCCTTCAAAAACTTGAAGAAATATAAACAAAGGAAAGAAAATAAAGAACGAATCCTTCGGACTTTTTGTCTGAAGGATTCCTTTGGAAAAGAGAAAACAAGAAAAATCCGAAGGAAATGAAGAAATTAAAGGGACTCTGGACATTCTTTCCGAACAAAATAAAACCAAAGAACAAATCCGCAGACATAAATCCAATAAACAGGGATTCCTTCGGAAAGGAAAAGGATGTAAGTGCCAAGGGAAGATCTTAAGACAATTCCTGTGGACATTTTGTCCACGAGAAAATGGAAAGAACAAAAGTCCAAAATAAATAATTGATAAAGACTTGAGATGAATGAACAGAAAAATACACAGGCAAATAACCAAGGAAAAATACACAGGAAAATCACAGATATTTGTCCAGACAGGGATGAACAGAAAAGCCGAAAACCAAGTCAAGCCCGGAAGAATAAGCTCGTGGATTTCATGCAAGGGAAAACAAAGGGAAGATTTGTGGAAAAGACAAATACAGACGGTGAACATGCTTAAATAGTCCGAGAATACAAGAGCATGCAACAACCATGAACAAGAATAGACACGTTCAGATTTGACCGTTCTAACATGTCACCTTCAGTTCTTAAACAGAGGCTCGCTTTGCATGAGGAATTGAGTAGTGGAACGGTGGAAGGCTTAAACAAAAAAAATTCCATGCACGCACTCTCATTTGTCTCAAAGCTTGAAACATTTCGGCGGTTCAAACGTAATTCTTAATTTGGCATTTGCGTTGATTTCATGCAAAGAGGAGACTTTCAAACGTTCCAGCAGTTCGAGTGGATTTGACTACTCTTGTTTTGGAGTTGACTGGTTTTCAAGTCAAGATATCTATTCATAGATTTCATGCATCCAAAGCTTGTCTTCTTCTTTTTTCAACGCAAAGAATTTTCATGCAAGACAAAATAGACTTTTGTAAAGGTTAAGTTGGTTTGAATTTACTCTCTCTCTATTTTCCAATGCCAATCTCTTGGCTTTTCTATATTAATGGCTTTTCAGCCTTGTAAAAATGATCCCTCTTTTGGCAAGCAATCTTCTGTCAGTCGTGTTGTAACCTTTTTTTAGAATCAATAAGAAGAGGAGTGTGTTTTTTCAATTTTCAGCAGCCGGTATAGTATACTATTGTTATAGATTTGCCTCGGTGATATATTTTCTTTCTTCCTTGTCAAATCTGGAATCATACCTAGTTACCAGCTGATCATTTATGCAGGTCACATTCTATGTTCGAATGTCTTTTGCTGAGTTTACAGTGGATATTAGTGGCTGTTTAGTGCCTTTCGACAAGCCTATTTCTACTTTTTCGTCAAGCTTAGATCATTAGACAAAACCTTTTCGTGAAATACTTGTGTATTGACCAATTGGAGTTGAAGTTCTGCCTCTTCCTTGTCTGAATCAGTGTTCTCAGAAGCCCGATTTGAGTGGATCAAGCAAATTAGGTGTATTATCGTTTTTTGCTAGGATTTTCTTTTAAGTTCTTTCTCACTTTTGGGAGTTTGTAGCGTAGAAGTTGAGATCCTCATTGATACATCTTACAAGAACCAGCCTTCTCTAGAGGTTTTTTTCACCATTGAGTCACCCACCCTTGTGAGAAGATCCCATTGTTTCAACTGGAGCGAGGATTAGCCATTTCAGCACATCTTCGATTCAGGATGCAACTCTAGGTTGACAACAGTAGCCACACTCCAAAACCCGAAAATAAAAATGTTTTGACAAAAGATATTCTTCAAGGATCACAAGCCCTGATTTTATAATTCCTCCAAGGTGGGTGAACCACTCATGGGAACTTTTTGACAAAGATAGACCTATTTTAGCCACTTGGGTCTTCCCCAAGTATGGCATCCACTTTTGGGTCCCTTATGTCAAAAGTCATTAAGGATTTTTAATTGAGGGCCAGCCAAGTCCTTAAGAAAGTGTCCTATTTTATTATCTGATTTACAATTCATGATATAGTAATTAAAATTACTGGAGGATCAATTAAATAATAAATTACAATTACTAATTAAGAATATTGTTTTTTAATTTCAAATGATGAAAATCACTCTCTAGTAACATCTTAATTACCATAAATATTCCCCTTGATTCATCTCTTAGCCCACGGGGAATAAAATAGGCTAAAGGTCTTCAAAAGGTTAATAAAAAATCAACCCCCTAGAAATGGGGACCTTATAGATGCCAAAAAAATGCCATGTTCTCACACTTCATCTTCACAACATACACTTTTAGACGTAATCGGAATGCACCAAACCAAACTACCTCATTTAGCAAGATTAAAAGCTCCATATTTACCTGACCAAACAGATTGACACCTATCGACAGATATTTTTTACATTTACAGCCTAATCCCACGTTGATACCTTTCATTTCATGCATATCTTCCTTGTGTGTCCTTCAACTACATGATCATATTTCTAATGGCACCAATGTTGCAATCTCCCAATTGAGATTATGCATATCTAACTCTGCCCCAACAACTTACTCTCCATAACTTCACCGTTGCGTAGGTGGCTTTTTAATATCTCGTCCTATCCTTAGTTGTCAATAGCTCAATCTTACCTTCCACTATCTCATAGGCTCTATGAACTCTCTAGCACCACATTGAAATATGAAGGCAAAATACAAAAGAATTGGAAAATGTATATAAACAAGTTATTACAATTATTGAATACATTGTACAAGATCCATATATAAAACCTTTGGAATGATCATTAATATTCTTTAGAGAGATGTAACATTCTTGACACATGTTACATCCATGACATCTGCCCTAACAAACATTTCTACTTCCACTATATGGAATTTTATGCCATCCAATACCCTGTTTACTACTAGTAGTAATAACCAAAGTGCGACCACCCATTTCTAGCATATAAAATACAACAATATGATCATTAACAGTAAATATAACGATTATAGAACATGCATGCGAAGTAAACCATCATTCTTATAAAGATCATTACTAATGCAAGAGCATCCTAAGAGTATGGAAATACACGTCACCCGAAAAAATGGTACTATGCAAGAAATGTTCAAGTTTTTTGAGCAAACGGCTGATCTTTGAAGGGTTGACACTTTGCATACACGTGTTTGTAATGTCTCCTTTTTCAATATTAGAATAATATTATTATTAAAATAAAAAGTATTTTAAATATTTAAAGTAAAGTAATAATTGCTTAATTGCCAAAAAATGACTTATGCCGGCAACTTGATTCTAATTTGTTTGACTTAAAGAGGGGACCCTTTTTGGTCATGGTCAAGTTAGCCCTTAAGTAAGTTATAAGAAAGTTTTTTTTGAATATTTAGCTTTCCCTTCAAGTGGAACGCTCACCTTTTCAAAAAGTCTTTTAAGGGAAAGGATATAAAAAGATAAGAAGGATACTCATTAAGGATCATGTCATTTTTATCAAATTGAAATCATAAGTTTGAGTACATTTTGTTTGACTTGCATCCATTGGAGACGAAACTCTTCATTGGAAGACTAAAGTAAGGATGAAAACCCTTAATCTTCAGCGGGGTAACTCTATTTCAAGGGTTACATTGAGCAGAAATTGGCAGTTTCAGACTTCTAGGGCAGCTTTTGTGGGAAGCACGGCAATTGGAAGGGTTTGTGAATGGGACGCAGCTGTTGGAGGCCCTTTTCTAGGGTAGTGAACCACCTAAAAGACCTTTGAGAGGGCAACGAACCCCTTGAAGACCTTCCCTAGGGCAGCGAACCTATTGGAAGAATTAAATTTGCTGTTGGGACAGATTATATAAGGGTTTGTGGAATTTGATCATTCATAATTTCAGCTGGTATTTTATTGTAATTTTCAGACCTATATTTTCATGCAAAAATCATATTTGAAGATACTTCTTGGGCTGTAATATTTCTAAATTTTGGCAAGTATTTTTAATAATAAAATATGGAAATTGAGCCCTAGAATTTGAATTTTCAGAATTCTAAATTTTATTTGCTTAGGGTTTGAATCAGAAAATCAGATGTTGCATGTGTTTATGTTAGGGTTTGTTGGAAAACCCAAATTGTTCTAATTCTACCCTAAAAGGGACATTACAGTGTCATAGTTTTATATGTTGGGCCATCTCAACAAAAACAAATTATACAGTTTTGAAGGTTTTTCATGTATGTGGAGTGGCGAGAGGTGTTTGGAAGAAGGGGGAGCAGGTCAGGAGTTACAAACAGTTGAAAATTAGCCCAAAACGTCCAACAGAGAAGCCAAAACGCCATTTGAAGATTTTTTTTTGTATTTGATCGTTGGGGAATTCTAAAGGATGGCCAAAAAAGAGAAAAACATAGAGAAAGAGAGGCTTCAGCAGCAGCAAAGGGAGAAACCAAAAACAACCTTAAAAGGCCAAGAAAATGTGCATTTTTGTCCATTTGAAGGTTTGGAACGACTGAAACATTCTCAGGCAAATATGAAATCAGTTTTGAGATGGGCTTTTGTTAGTGATGGAGGGCATATAATTTATTTGTAGCAACTCTGAGTTTGTAGAAAGAAATCAAGCTGTGAAAAAGAACCTAACTATTTGACAAAATGCCTAAATTTGAGTTTTTGCTGTCATAATTCAAAGAAATAATTACAAAGACTGTTGTAAATATTATTTTGAAGTGTTTTTTCCCATAGAATCTTCTAGTAGGAGGATAGACTGATTTTATATTTTTTGTAATCTTTGTATGCCTTTGAAAAGGCTTAAAAACTCCACTTTTATGAAAAATCAGTCATTGTTCCAATTGGACTCCATAGAGTACCAGAAATATTCCCAAATACAGCGTGAGATTCATTTCGAAAACTCATACCCTACATCCCTATCTCATTAAAGTCAATTTGAAGTTTTGGCAGTTTTTATGCTTCCTAATTAAAACGTTTCGTTAATTAACGGATTTTCTAAATTTCTTGCAAAGGGTCACCAAAAGGGGTGGAATAGCATGAATTGGGTGTGACAAC